>VDFB02281492.1:1041484250-1041525801 GCA_007258455.2 Sequoia sempervirens
AAAAAATATCATTTTCTTCAACTAACCAAAAGAAGCTTCAAATTATTGAGGTCTCACTTGTTCTTGTAGATAATTTGGTATTGAACCAATCTACAATTGCACATGCATCTCTAAATTTCACAACATCCTTAAATTTTAGTTGCTCTCTAGCAAGAGCTCTTTTTCACATTACGTAACTTACTCCATCATGTTTCCTTACACATGACCACTAAAAACTCCATATGTGTTGATATTATTTTCCTTATGAACTCTACATAGCCAATAAAACATTTTAGCATTTTTGAATTGACCTGTGCAATTATCTGACCATATGAGATGTTCTAGCATTTGAATTCCTCTCTTTTAAATTTTTATAAAATATATCAAAACAATATTGTACAAACTCAGATGAATGTAATCGATTATCACTTACATAAAAATGGTACTCTCTCAAAAAATTTCTATTATCTTCGGTACTATCTTCTACATGTCTATAAACAATGTGAACAAATATAACTACTTGCATTGAATTATAATACTGTGATTGAATTTCTTCTTGTGGAGCAAGAGTATAATTTTCAGCAAAATCAACAACTGACAATATACTTCCAATTGGGAATGTGTTTTTACATAAACAAAATTGATTATCAAGCCAATGAGCATTATGAGAGTGTTGAACATATTTAGGTACAAACTTATTTTTAAATTCATTAATAAAAACATGCACACTAACTTTTTCCACAATTAGCTCAACACGTTTTCTAGTTTTTCCATCTTTTAAAGAATACTCAACATTTTAAATTTTTTTTACATCCACTAATTATTGTCCAAATTCATCTAAACTACTTTCATGCATACATTCTCCTAATAATGAAAAGTTACCACATCTATCGCATTCTCCAGAAATGCATGCTTTTAAAAAAAATGAGTTTCCATTTAAAGAGGGATCACAAAACAAACCTGCTATAAAATCTTTGATTCTTTCAGGTGGCATATTAATACCACAAATGTCCTGCATAATTTGGTTAGCATGCAAAGTGCATTGTATATATCAAAATATATCATAATAATAACAAAATTGTACATGAGTCTTACAACAACAAGAGATTTGTTGCTTATTAATTCTAACATACCAAGGTTTACACTTTTCGAATGATCTTTGACTTATGTTAATATTCAAAGGTAAAATTGAAGCATCTAATTTTTTTTTATATAATTCAGTTTGACTCATATCTAAGAGATTTTTCGGATGAGGTTCACGAATTTTGGAACCCACCCTTAATTTTAAGACATCTCTAATGTTAGGTGATACTTTTGTATTATCATGCCAAAATTTATGGATTAAATATTTAATTTCATTAATTAATTTCATGTCTGATCTTGGGAGTCTACCACTAAAACTCCAACATTGATTAAAACGATCCTTTTCAATACTTTCTTTTCTTTTACCAGCTCTTATCAAAGTTCTAGGATTTACTTTTACACATTTACTAATATTACTTAACATTCTTTTATTTGAAGTTGTTTTATCAACTAGAGCAGTTGTTATTGCACGACGAGCCGCATTCTTATCTTTCGATCGAATTTTCTTACCAATAACATCAATAGCATTAGCAACACTAGATATGACTTGTTCTACTGAATCATCTTTCTTTTTTGATTTTACAAAAACACCTAATTTTTTCATCACTTTTCTCATTTTCAACATTCTCATCAATTGCACCATGAGTTGACATTGGAATCCTAATTTCTTTCTATAAAAAAATATTTTATATATTTTATTTCCATAATTTCTAATTTGTCTCGAAGAAACTTTACCACGAAGGTTATCTAGCACATTTGTTTCAATTGTAAATAAAGCATTTTCAACTTCATCTATAGGAGTTTCATTTTCATTCACACAAGGGGTTTCATTTTCATTTTCAAATGTAAAATGGATTTCATTATCATTTTCATCAATATGAGGGATTTCATTCTCATTTACATTTGCATAAGATATAATTTTATCATTTTCTTGTTTCTGCATTGTTTCAACCCTAATATTATTGATCTCATCAATGGTGTATCCAGCTTCATCTAAACAAGCAATATCAATATTATGAAAACTTGGGTTTGAATACATACCTGGATAGATTGTTTGAATAGGTGCATTTTCCATATCATTGGGAGGTGGATTTGAAGACACACCTGAAGTTGTTTGCTTGTATTTCAAGGTTGAAGTTGAAGGCACAGTTGGGTTTGTCTCCGTAATTGCATTTTCTTCTAGATTCACCATCTCCACATTTGCATCATCTACATTTATTTCATCATTCATGGCTTCCTCTTCAACATTCTTCGAACTAGATGCTTCCAAATCTTTCATTTGACGATTCTTTTCTCTCCTTTCCCTTTGTCTTTTTTCCTCCTTATCTTTATTTGCTTGAACTTCTTCGGGTGTCATTAACTTTCTACATCTTTTCTTTTGTCTTTGTTTATCACCCATGGTTACCAAACCCTTTTTTATCACAAAAACAATAATTCAAGAAACTTATTTTCAAATTTCCACCTCCTTCAAATATTCAAATTAAACTATGAAGATAATTTTTTCTATAAACTCTGAAGTACAAAAACATCATGAGTACATCCAAAAATTCACTTTTTCCAAATCTTCTTGTAAAAAGTTCTTGCACTTGATTCCACTTCAGAAAATTCAACCTGTACTTTGTCTCTTCCAACAATTTGAATAGAATATGCCCTGCACAAGACAAATTTGCAATAAAACATGCAGAAAATGACACTTTCAGACCATACTATAGAAAATGATTGTTGCAGTAAAATCGTGTTTTACCAAAATTTTCTAAATTAGAGAAAAACAACTATATTAGAAATGCATACGTGTTATGAAACGTGTACGCGTTATATTCAAGAAACACATACGCGTTTCATAACACGTACATGTTATGTTCAAGAAACACATACACATTTCATAACGCGTACGCATTTTATAACGCGTATGCGTTATGTTTTCCCAACGGGTCAATGGGTAATGTGTATGTGTTATGAAACACGTATGCGTTTCATTTGAATAACACATACGTGTTTCTGTAACGCGCACACGTTATTTAAATTTTGAATTTCCACACCACATTTAGCCTTGGTTTTAGGCTTGGAAAAGGCTTGGCAATTCGAGTCTTAGCCTTTGACTTGCAACTAAAAAACTAAGGCAGATTGAAGAAGAATGTCCAACTTTGACAACATAGTTGATGGACTTTTTTTCTGAATGAATCTATAAAATTAAAACCCATTAGAGAACACAATGTCTACTTTCTAAATATATAACTTTTGTTAATATTGGATTATGTTTGTGATTTTTTAATTAATTTCTAAGCAAACTAATCCTTAAACTTGAAATATCAGGTTTTTTTGGTTTTTAAATAACTTTTTATTGGTTAAGTTTCTTGTAAAAAAAAATTATATGGCATAAAAATTAAGACAATTCTCTACACAATGAAAAAAAAAGGAGTCAAAAAATGTTTTTTTTAGGTGCAATTATGTTGTCTGTACATGTTGATTTTAAAAAACATCAATTAATGCCAATAAAAAATTAATAAAAAAAAAATATTCAACCAAAAATTACAAAAAAAATCCACATCAAACTTCATGTTGTTAGCTCTCATTTTCTACAAGTAATTAGCAAAATAATTTTATTTGGGTCAAAAGGTGTTGTCCGTACACCTGCTTAGTATGGTAAAAAAAGGGACTTTTAAAAAGTGGTTTTTATAGATCCCTATCAAAATTTAATTTATATAATCTGGGTATTTTAATAATTTACATATTTAGAAACTAGATTCAAAATTATATATTTCATATTATTGAATTTTTTTAATATTCATTGTGTAAGTGCCTCAAATTTTCAGTCCAAATCTGACAAATTCTGAAAAACAGCAAAAATATTTCCACTTTTTGAGCTTTTTGTGTACCCAACTTCTTGCATCAGCCCATATATGTATATATATATATATATAGCATGCTTCCATAACCATTAAAATTGTAATAGATCATACTTCTTATCAGATTTCATATCAACTAGCCCCTTCGCACCATTACCCATACTCCTAGGCATAAAATCCATAAATAAATCACTAACAATATTCAGAATACACAAAAATCTTTCACAACATGCTTTTCCTTTCTAGATTTACATTCTAATCCCAAATTACCATTCATCTTCCATCGCTTATATTCAAAAAGATTAACTCAAGTTTTCAATTCATACCTTGAACGTGCATTCAAAAATCTTTCTCAGAGCCCTCGTGCCATGTCTTCTCTTTGCAACAAATAGCAACACTCTTTCATTCTAGATACCCTTCCTTTTCTCCTCAAAGAACCAAATGAATTTTATTTTCTTTATTTTCTTCTTTCTTTTCCCATTCTTGTCTAATCACCATAGATCCTCCTTTTTTCCAAAAATGCCAAAAATCCTGAGGTTTCTATTTCGATCTTAAAATAATTTTCTTTTTCCCCCAAATCTAGAGCCTTTTCTGGAAGAAGAAGGATGTCCCCTTGTACCAGAATCCACACCAACTGTCAAACCAATTATAGTTTAACTTTTAATTTATTAAATTAATAACCAATTAGAAATATTTCAATTAAAATCTTAACTTGGGTAAGTATAATTGATAACCCCAACCAATAAGACCATTTAACGTCGTTTATTCACATTTTATAGTTAATTAAATAATCCAAGTTTATAATATTTTATTTATTCACCAAACTATTATTATTTATTAATTTATCATTACTTTATAAATTAATTTTTATTATTAACTATAATTATATAATTTAACAAAGTTATATAACACTTTATTTTAATGCATTTAATAACCAAACACATCTAATCCGACAACAAAATTAATTAACCCAAATGTCCAATAGAGACCTGACCACTATCTAGGGTCAAAATAGAAAACTTCAAGCAACACTGACTGACCAAACTGACATACTGACTAGGTGCCAAACCAGATACTCATCCTCTTCGAGGATGATGGCTAGGATAGGGGACCAAGTGTTATCTCCTGATCAACCGATCCATTGTGTTCAAGGCATGCTCAAACATGCTAATTCAGGTGGAGACATAGCCTAGTACCTGTTCACTCAAGCATACAAATTAGAGCACACATTCATAATAGTCGAAGCACTAGGAAGGGAACTCTAGCAATCATAACTCATTCTTGTATTTCTTCATACGTCCAATGATACAATGTCTCCCTTTCCACCTATCCTAATAACATACTATTGCAACACCTAACTATCCAAATAAATCTCTTCATAGCAATAATAACATGATAATATACATCATACTCACTAAAGCAATAATAGAAGCTCATGTCCCATCTGCAACCACAACACTTGAAAACTAGTACATCTTTAGGTTCCTTAGCTAGACTACCTACACATCCAAGGTGAGAATGAAGTGACACTACAACATAAATAAGCAAATTCACATTAAACATCATTCATTTATGAGAATTTTCAACAAGAGTTTATCTCTTTTATATTTTGTGCATGTTTAAAAATCAAATTGCAAGCATTTTTATAGAAGTTATCCTAAAATATATATTGAAAAATGTAAGATCTTTAAGTGGAATTTGAAGACTTGAATGAGTGGGGGAATTGAAAACATAGATGGTGCTGATGCCTATGTTTTCTTTATTTTTAATCTTATCACTCTTAATAAATTTTAAGAGAACTATTTTTTAAAGTGTGAATAATCTCCTAAAATTAAGGATAAAATATAGTATTATTTGAATAAGTTATGATTAGAGATATTTAGTTGTCATAGATAGTAATTATTTGTTTATTGTTTTTATCATTAATTATCTTTTGGTTATTTTTTTTCCAAACACATTACTGACTCATAGATTAAAAAAAATTTCAAATATCAAATTATTTGTTTGTAATGAATGCTTGTTGATTCCTAAATATTAATGCTTAAAAATTTAACTAAATTTGGGTTTAGTTGATTTTATTTAAGAGTGATTTAAATTGATGATTTGATATTTTTATTGTAGTTAAAATTAATTCTTTCTTCATAATTTTTTTTTTTTTTTTACTTATAAGATTTAAACAATTTTAGGCATGTTCATGGTGTGTATTATAACTTTAGGTAGTAATAAAAAATTACATAAGTCCATAAATATTATATTTTCTTCATTAAAATTTTAATTAAAAATACCAATTAAAATTTTCAACAGTTAAAAAGTATATAATTTATTGAGTTGTACTTGGTTTGATCCCACATTAATCAAAATTATAAGAAAATGTGAAATATAAAGCACTACATACTCCAAAAAAAAAAAGTTTGGAAAAAGCAATTAAAAATTGAAATCTCAAAGAGATGAACATAAATTATCTTTTTTACCTACCTATTATTAAAACAATATAGTGGTGCTTTGTAGTTAAGTGAGCCTCCTTGAATTCTATTTTTATGCACATTCATGAGAAAAAAATGTAAATATTAGAAAAAATGACTATTATTAAATCAATATAGTGGTGTTTTGTAGTTAAGTGAGCCTCCTTGAATTCTATTTGTATGCACATTCACAAGAAAAAAAAATAAATATTAGAAAAAATGGCTACTCAGAGGTTTTCATAAAATGATCTAAAATTTTACATATGTGAACCCACTAAAATGTTAAAAATTTAATTAAAATGTTTGGTAAACCATTTAAGAATAATGGAGAAATAGAATAGAGGGTGAAAATAAAATCTTCCTACCCTTACTAAAAAATTGCATTTTTGCTAACTCGGGATGTCCTAGCCTTATTATTATTACTAATTTATGTGAGGAAGAAAAAATGTCATTAGTGTAAATGATTATTCATGGACACCATCTTGAAATGAAAAATAATCATAAGGGTTGAATCTCGAAAAAAACTTATTTAAGTTAATAAATTATTATAGGTGATTATGTCTAAGTTGAACCACTTTCCTTGTAATTACAATCCCTAAAAATAAAATCCTAATTCAACTTACTCACAAAAGCCTTCGAGACATCAATTTTATGCATGATTAGGATGTACTCAAGAGTTAATTCCACATTAGTTAGAACTGCAAGCCATATATGAGTTACAAGGAATTGTATTCTCCAAGAAACTTTGCTAATAGTGAATTAGGATAGAAGCTACAAATTCCATACAATGAGCATACAATGTGTGTAATACCCACCTATTCCTCAGCTTGAGATGCTTATATTCAACATTATATTTTATGTAGTCTAAGATACCAGATAATTGATTGATCATATTTCCATGTTTTTTTCTTCTAACTCAGAGGTATTCACATGACTCAACGCAATGCCCAGCCTACCTTACCTTGGGCTTACTTATTACCAAGTTGGGGCTAGAGAGGGGCGAGTTGAGGTGAGACTAGTCCTTTGGGGATGAGAGAAACCACTCACAAGCCACACACATCATTTGAGACCGAACCTTAGACTCAAACCCAAGACTTAAGCCTCCTTCACTATTTGTGCAAGTTATGGGTTGAACCCCATCATATTTTCATGCTTATATGATGTATGTAATAATGTACCCCATTTGGTTTGTATGCATTGCTTCAAGTATTATATATTAAGAAAGTACACTTAATGTGTGTTTCAAATGATGATGTAGATATACCTGGTATTTCTCCACTTGAATTGGGAGGTCTGATTTATTCCCCAACAATGGTGTAATGGCATGAATTTGTACCCCCTTGAGAATTCCTCGTTTATGCTACCTCCTACCTTAGAGAATTAAATTTGATAGTGCAATTCATATTTCTACCACCTTTCCCTATCCACTTGGAAATTTTCTTATGTGTTGGTTGGGGATATTCTGTCAGGGATGCTAGCATGGTGTACAGATGTTTGGTATTGCACTACCATCATTATAGGATTCCAACCTCTAGAATCCATAGAGGCATTACACTCCTCCATTGGATGTGAAGTTTAATGTCTCCTACCCTTTGGACTGACTTCGAATGACTCATTTTCCTCCATTCTTCTTTCAAATGGCTATCTTCTCCATTCAAATCATCTTCTTCACATACTTCTTGATCATCTTCACACTTTGGACAACTTTCTTCACTCTTCTTACTCACTTTCAACTCCTTCAAGCTCCACCATCTCTATTGAAGCTACAAGTTAGCGCTTCATTGGTTCATTATCCTCGTTACATTTCAACAATGTTCATCTTTGAAATCTTGTGAGCTCACTCCTTCCTCCATTTTCCTTGAGATCACTTGGTTGAGAAGGTGATATCCTTCTATTTCCTATTCACTTTGCATTATTGAATTTGATATTTTAGCATCTTGTTGTTTACGTAGTGCTTGGTATTCTCTTTCAATATCCTTTCTTTATCATATTTCTCCAATCATTGCTATCTAGCTATTTGTGGAGGTGGAAACACCAAAGCAGGGGATTGGCTGAGGCATTCCTCTAAACATAGCCCCAACATTTTCCCATCTTTTGTGTGCAGGTTCTCCTTGAGGTGAATATCTTGAAGATATCAACTTTTGAGTAGGAAGGTGCATTTTCCTCACCCCTTTTTGTCATTTCATAATTAGATAGGTCTTAGTATTCTTCTTGATTAATCTTTCATTTAGTTACTCCTTATTTTTTTTATTCCATCAAACTGCATCTGTTAGGTCGTTAGTAGGTTTTCCTTAGCTTTTGACTATACTCTACACTTTTTTTGTTGTACAAATGTCAACACCCCCACTAAGATGCTAGTGCATCATGCTGATGTTTGTGTCTTGCAATATAGTCCCTTGGCAATGAGCTATCTAGGTTGCAATCTAGACTCTAGAAACTTGCTCACCTAACTTTGTGAAACATTTGGGCTTGTAGAAGGACAACAACAACTTGGTTGTTCTTCCTTTCAACCTTTAAACTTTAAAATCTCCCAAAAAAATTTGTTAGCTTGAGGTAGATCAGAGCAACCTATTGTTCTAGACCCTCCCATGACCTAGGTTCCTGAGCAGTCGGTCCCCCTCCTCTACAAATGGTTATTTTCAAGATATCACATTGGATCTTGTTCGTCTATTGTACCCTATCTTACTTGAATCAAGCACAAGGTATGTCATGTGTAAACCCACATTCGACTCAAACGTTACTGTGGAGTTTTTTTGTGCTATAGGTTACTTGCGATTGCGTATTTTAATTTAATAGTTTAATACCCACATTTTGTTATAAATGCACTTGATGAATTAATCATTGCATTTAGTTGGTTAAATTTTATTGTGAGATTTGGAGAAATGAAGGTAACATTAATTTAATTACTCTCATAAATTATTGTAGACATTGAAAAAATGTCCTAAGTCCACGAGAGTCATTTTTCTTGGTCGTTGTCCTTCGATAAATGAATAACTTTAATTATTCAATTAGGTTTGACTGCATTCCTCTATTAATTAAATATTTTTTAATTATTTAATTAATTCACCTTCTCATCTTTATTCTATCCTGATCAATTAAAATTATTTCATTGCATCACTAATATATCCATTTCTTCAATAATTATCATTTTTTATCTTTCATCTATAGTCAGATAATAATAATAATAATCATTATTTGACATTTTATTCTTCTATAATTAAATAATTTTCAAAATTATTTAATTGTGTCTCATTCCTCTCTTTTGGATAAATAATTCAAATTAATTATCCATGTCTAATTTCCACCTCCCCATTTAATTAAATGCTCCTTTTGTCATTTTCTTTAAATAAATAATTTGGATAAATTATTTATTTGCCACTTGTCATTTTCCTCCATTTTGAATAAATTATTTATGCACCTCCACCTAGTCAAAGATACCTTGTCATTATTTCATGTCATAGTCTGCATGTCCCTGTCATAGCCTGCATGTCCTTGCATGTCTGTCATAGCCTACATGTCCCTGCATGCATGTCTGTCATGATTCCTCTAAGAATAGCATATTCCTTGTGCATCAATTTTGGACCATTGATCATAGAATCCTTCTAGAGGATTAATCTCAGCCATCCATTCGAAAGGTTGTCTATAAAAGCAACCTTCCTTCTCCATTATCAGCTTAACAACTAATTGTCTCCAACTTTCTTGCTACCATTTGCAGGTTTTGCACAATTGTTTCAACAAATTTGAGGGAAAAGTTGCATAACAAGAAGAAGGAGAGCAAGAGAAGTGATTCAAGTTCAATGGGGAGTGCTTTATTTCATTGTTTTCATTTTTCTCCTTTCATATGATTGTATTCTCTTGTTTGGATGAGGTGTTATAGCTTAGAAGTGTAGCTAACACTTTGTCTATGCTATTTGATTTCTAACCTAATCTTACATTTTCTGAACCCAATGTGAACCTTACAATTTTGTAGAGAAATTGGTTTGTTTTCTTGTTTGTTTTTCGTTGTTTTACAGGTTACAGCCAAGAATTCATACAAAATCCTGTCATCTTCTTTCAAGCACAAAAAATTAGGCATATGGAATATTTTAAAAACATTATATGGGTTTTGTAGGCCTTATTCTTACCTTTCTAGAACTTCAAATGGTTTAAAATTTTGTTAATATTTGAGAAAGTTATGGACGTTTTAGTATTTGTTTTTTTTAATCTATCTTTTAAAACCTGTGTTTTCTTATGCCTATAACAAATTTCTCGTGTAGAATTTTGGAAAAATACTTTCTGGGTTTTGAAGGTTTGATTTTCAGCTTTGTATGGATTAAAACAATTTAAAATTTCATTAAATTTTGAGAAAGTTATCGTTGTTTTAATTTTCTATTGTCATTAAACTTTTCTTTTGAGTTACTAATCTCTTATTTTCAACATGTGGCACAACTTGGAGGGAGTCTAAAAATTGTTTCTATAGAAACAAAAATTGAGTTTTTTCATTTCTTTAGGCATAATCAATTTTGTTTTCATTTGAAAACAACAACAAATTGCATTTACACTCATGAGAATAAAATGAACCACAATTTGCATGTCACTCATTTGGTCTTAAAATGAACAACAAATTGCATATTTCCTTCATGGGGCTAAAAACGAACAACAAATCTGCATGAATCACTCATTGGACCTAAAATTTACAATTACAACTTGCATTTTCATGTCATTGGGCTAAAATGAATGCAAACATGCATTGAAACTCATATGGTTAAAATGAACTTGCATTCTCACGACATGAGTTTAAAATGAACTTTGTTTTTCATATTTCAAGTTAAAATTTTAAAAAGAACAAAGTGTCTTGTGTGTCCTCCTCACATTATCATTTGGTAATTAAAATTTACAAATGTCTTCAAATTTTGTCACATTGATGCAATAACTGAAGTATCATCTCCCCTTGCGCATTCATGTGATTATGGGTGTAAGAGAAACAATTATTGCCTCTAGAACTTGGGCTTGCCTTGGTGGGAAAAAGTACTCACCCCAAGGCGACTCAGACCAACAATAGAGCTTTTTGGCCAAGCTACCCCCAACCAGTATATAAATGTGAATCCTAATGGAAAGCCTAGGATTATGAGTGCAGATGTGTCATACAGACCAAGTAGTACTCCCCAAAACCCTATTGAGCTTAACCTCTTCAGGCTGGAGTTCCTCCTAAATAGAGCTTAATCTTGCACCCCATGTATGGCCACTTGAACGGGGGTCGCAAATTAAACACCTATTTTTTTAGAAGCCAACCATTTTCAGCCATTGCTTGGTATAAAGTAGGGTATAGTATCATGCTCGAAGAAACTCACTATTGACTCCCTTGAGTAGAGATAACAATTCTTGGGAAGTAATTACCCAAGAATCTGAATTTGGTGTGTCCGTATAAGTGCGTGCAAAGAAGGGAGCATGTGCCACCAAACTTCTAAGCTATCCACTCTCGAGAAGGAGAGGTGTTCAACACCAATCTGGGGTATATCGGTGGGCTATACCAAGTATACAAACCCTTGGCTTATTAGGATTGTGCTTGTCTTACATGTGTTTTCTTACACTAAAACATCATGCTTGTCAAGTGTTTTCTAGATTTTCAAACAATATTGACCACATTCACAAATCTGAACACAAACAATCAACCTCAAACAAACATCACACCTATAAAATTGCAACATCTCAAACTTTGCAAACCTCAAAAGGTCCAACAACATAAACATCCCACATGAACCTATCACTTAGATTTCTTGGGGTCATCATCCTTTAGTTTTGATCTTTCAATCCTTGCATTCCACCTAGTCCTTGCATTTCGACCTAGTCCTTGCATATTCATGGTCCTTACATATTCATATCCCTTTCATCCTAGTTCTTGCATGTTCCTAGTCTTGCATACATAGGTCACATTACATAGTCCTTGCATACATATATCATTTCACCTAGTTCTTTCATCTTCAACCCCTTTTTCATATCAAGACCATCTCACCTAACCTTTGCATGTTCTAAGAATTTAGCCCTTTTCATATTCATCTTCGATCAAATAAAACCTTTAGCTTGCACTTAGGCTACTCTTCTGAGGTCTTGAAATCAAACTATTGGCTATCTATCATCGACATCACTTGAGGTTCACCATCCTTGAGTTAGGGAAACATACCATTATCCTTGAGTAGGGAAATCCCTTTTGGAGTCCATCATCTCCTACATACCCTCTCTTGATTATTAGTCCTTGTGTCTATCCATCATAACACAAGTAAAGCCTTTACATCATAAACAACTTTGGACCTAGAGTTTCCTTTTAGATTTTGCATTCTTAGCTTGTCATATCATACCATACCATTTTCATATCCCATCTTAGAATCATTTCCTTTTCACTTGCATCTTAGTCTTAGGTCTCATACATTACCTTGGATTGAAAATCATAACGAATCACCTATGACCCCTAGAACAAGAGAAAAATGTTTTGAGAAGAAGGAAACCCTTGGGGAAAAGACTTTGATGGGGAAGATCACATTAGTGTTGCAACTAGTGAAACAAGTGAAACTGATAGTGAAGAAATAACACAATCCACCATAAATGAAGCTCTTAACGATAATACGTTCACTAAACTTCTTACATAGGTGGTCAAACGTAACTCGCAACAATACTTCAAGGCCCTTGCTGATGAAGGAATCAAAATGCCTCATGATTTTGACATATCATTACTCACAATGAATGACCAACATAAATCTAGTGAATCTAAAAATCCCAAAACAAACAACGATGGTAGGATCAAAGATCATAGACCCTTTTATCTACAACCTGGTTACAAGCGATCTTCAAAGAAATCAAAACCCGCACCTACAAACGATCCTATTTTGGATGAGCTTAGAACATTAAACCAAGAATTGGATACCCTCAAGAATAGTAAAACATCAACTCACAAGTTCTCCATTGAAGACATATGTCCTTATCCCTTTGATCCAAGCATACCAATGCCACCTTTTCCTAACCATTGAGACATACCAAAACTTGACAAATATAATGGAAAAGGAGATCCTAAGAACCACTTAGAACAATTTTGTGCCACTACCATGGAATTTGTAGTTGATGAAACGTACCTTATGAGATTATTTCCTCGTAGTCTAGGAGGAGAGGCTATGGAATGGTTTTCGCGATTACCCCTGACCATCAAATCTTTTCAAGAATTGGCTGATAGATTTGTCTCCAATTATAGTTTCAATTGCGACCTTAAAGTGACCATGACAAACCATTTCAACACCAAACAAAAACAAGGTGAATCTTTTGTCATTTTTACAAAGATGGAGATATTTAACAAAACAATTGCATTATTCCATTCCTAATCAAGAATTGGTTGACCTATTTTGTTGAAATTTGAACAAAGAAATCGGAAGGGAACTTTTCCTCAAATGCTTCGATTCCTTTGATGAAGCCATAGAAATAGGATTTCAAATTGAACAAACCCTCATCAATGATGGAACTATTAAACTTAATAATAAAAAAGATTAAAAATTGAATTCAAACAACAAGACCCCTTTTTGGGTTAAGAACAAGAATGTAGTCAATGACGGAGTTGTCGATGCAAAAACAACTACAGCATCATCACCTGTTTACAATCTTAAAGGTCCGTCTTCAGATAAAGGAAAAGAAAAACATAGAAGTTTCCCTAAACGAAATTTTACACCATTGGGACAATCACTTGAATCTGCATTAAAAGAACTTCTTGAAACCAATATTATAACATTACCTAAAATAAAGGAATATAATCCACAAGTCAAATCCCCATGGTGGAATGAAGATCACTTTTGTGACTATCAAAGACACAAAGGACATAAGACAAATAGCCATAATAAAATTTGACATTTAATACAAGACCTTATTGATAACGGTAAGATAACAGTTAATGGATACACTCCTTCTGGTAACTCTAACCGTGAGGTGTTTAAAAACCCTTTCCCTAAGCATATGTGGGGATAAAGGAAAATATGTGAATCACAGGTGATGGTATAGAGATTCTCTTGCTAGAGGTAACCTTACCATACATAACGCATCGATTGAGGTCGATAATTATGTCAACACTTTCATCCTTAAAAGGAAAAGAACGATTGCAAGGTTACTACTCGCAAAACCTTGTACCCATAAAAGTCTAATGCAAAACACACTACATTTCACAATACAACCTCATAGAACATTTAGGAAAAATTCTCGTGCAAATTTCTATACTTGAGCTACTACACCTATCTCCTGAGCATAAAGTTATCCTAGATAAAGTGCTTTCTATTGCTATAGTGCCTATAGACCTACATGTAGATCAATTCCAAGCTATGGTGGGACACATCACCTCTCCTCATACTCTCACTTTCATTGAAAACAATGATTCATCCCTTCAACAACCACATAACGTAGCTTTACACATTCAAGTCCTCATCCATAATGTTAAGATCAAGCGAGTTTTGATATTCGGGGGAGCGGCCCTTAATATTTGTACTCAAGAGTTGATCACAAAATTAGGGTTTTCTGAAAATGCAGTTGATCCAAGTAGGAAGATTACCATAAAGGCATATGATGAGGAGGAATGCTCATCTAAAGGATTAGTTACTCTACCAATCAGAGTTGGCCCTCTAGTAAAGGATGTGGTTTTCCAAGTCCTTGATCTCCCACTGTCCTATAATATCCTACTTGGAAGACCCTAGATTCATGCAGTAGCGGTACCTTCATACTACAGTGCATTAAATTCCCCCACAATGGTGTTGAAATCACACTACAAGGAGATCCAAACCCTTTCATGTATTGCCATAATCTAAACCCTAAAACTTAAATCACAATCCCAAGCAACCATGAAGCATTTCCTTCCCAAGCATATGTTGATCCCGATTCCTTAAAAGAATCTTCCTCAAAATCTAATGCAACCAAGATCAAAATACAGGTAAAAGAACAAGGAGTAGGAGAATATACCTTGAATCATGCCCTTTACATTACAAAGCTACCTTTATCTCTCCACACCTATGGAAAACCACAAATGACTAAGACCACATCAGATGAAAATACTAAAATGATTTGTAAATCAACTACTTTCAAAAAATAGGGATCCCTTTATAATGAAACAGAAGAAGCTTATCTCCTAAACTGGTTAGACAAAGATGAAGATACAGAAAAAGAACAGATTGAAATAAAGATACCTGTTGAACAATATGGTCAAGGATTTGATATTATGAAACAAATGGGATATGATGGTAAAAGTCCTCTTGGCTTATAGAAACAAGGTATCTTGGAACCAATACAACCTACTCGTACGCAAAAATTGCCTAGTTTAGGATATGATGTGCAGAAAGATAAGACCTTGAATACTGTGTGTGCTTCAAGTAAGGAAGTAGAGTCCTCTAATGCTACACAGACAAATGAGGAAAGTGCCATTGATGACTTCATTGACATTTATGATTATGATAGTGTCCCTACCCTAAACCCGATCATAATATTTGTACCCTTGAATCCATTGAAAATCTTGACTCAAATCATGATTCTTTACCCTTGGTTCACCTCGAACTCATTGATTTCAATCAAAAGGGACCACCACAATTGGATGTATTTGAAAATGATGAGGCAATCATAAATTTTCTATGAGCACGAGAAGACACACCCCTTGAGGATCATAAAGTAGGATTCATCATAGAACTCAACAATGCAGCTTATTTTAGGGGGAGTGCCAAGCCTTTTAGTTGTAAAATTATTGAAAATATAAATAGGTCTTCCAGTGAAAACTACTCTACGACACTATTAGATCCAAAAAAAGAAAAAATAAAGGATGTAATCAAGGGTGAAAACCTCTCTGAGGTGCCCGAGGATGGAAGGCTTAACACACTTCCCTTAGCAGTATATCATGAAAAATCATCTATGTTGGTGGAGAAGACAGTACCAACAAATCTGGGCATAGAAGAAAAACCAAAGATAATTCATTTAGCTGAATCATTAACACCTGAAGAGAGAATAGAGCATATGCAGTTTTACAAGGAAAGACAAGTTAACTTTGCATGGTCCTATGCAGATATGCCAGGACTTGATCCAGATCTAGTAATGCATCACTTGTCTTTGCCACTGGGGGTAAAACTTGTTAAAAAAAAGTTGAGAAAAATGCACCCACACATTGCTCTATTGGTAAAAGCTAAATTACAAAAGTTACTAGATGTGGGATTTATCAGACTTGTTGACTATGCTGATTGGATTTCAATTTTAGTACCAATTTCAAAGCCTGGTGGGGGCATCCAAGTTTGCAATGATTTTAGAGATTTAAACAAAGCTTTTCCTAAGGATTACTTCCCACTTCCAAACATTGACATGATAGTGGATTTGACAATAGGGCATGAAATGTTATCCCTCATAGAAAATTTTTTAGGCTATGTAATCAAATTAAAATTGCTCCTGAAGATCAAATTAAGACAACATTCACTTGTCCTTGGGGAACCTTCTGTTGGAATGTCATGCCCTTTGGGTTGAAGAATGCCAGAGCTACCTACCAACGTGCAATGACCACTATCTTCCATGACATGATGCATAACTATTTCTAAGACTATGTAGATGATTTGTTGGGAAAATCCTACACCAAAGTGGGACATCTAGAGATCATGGATAAAATTTTCACAAGATTAGAACAATACAAGGTTCGATTGAATCCAAAGAAATGCGTCTTTGGGGTAACCTCTGGTAAAATCCTTGGACACATTGTATCATCTAAAGGAATTGAAGTTGATCCTACAAAATAAAGGCTATACTTGAAATCCCTCTACCTAAGAATATCAAACAGTTGAGATCATTACAAGGAAAACTTTAGTCTATCTGTTATTTTATAGCACAACTTGCAGATAAATGTCAACCCTTTCAACATCTGTTACACAAGAATGTTTCATTTGATAGCAAGTGTGAACAATATTTTCAAAAAATCAAAGAATATCTAATGACACCACCAGTATTAGTACCTCCTACAAATGACAAGCCTTTACTTCTATATATCCACAACCACCACAACACTGGGGGCACTTTTGACACAACATGACTCTGAAGGAAAGGAATGTGCAATCTATTACATCAGTCATGCTCTAGTGGGATACGAGCTCAATTATAGTCCTATTGAAAGAGCATGCCTTGTTGTAGTTTTTGCATCACAAAAGATGAGACATTACATGATTACACACCGGACAAAGCTCATTGCAAAAATTGATCCTCTTAAGTACCTCTTGAAAAAAGCAACACTCATAGGACAATTAGCTAAATGGGTGATGATTCTTAGCGAGTTTGATATTGAGTACATTGAAAGAAAAGCAATCAAAGGAAAAGCTATCACAAATCAACTTGTCGATGCTCCTATGATAGATGATCATCGTCTTATTACATAGTTTCTTGATGAATCAATCTTCAACATGGAATCTACACATCTATGGACTTTATATTTTGATGGCTCCTTCACACAAGGTGGTTCTGGCGCTGGAATTCTCTTTGTCACTCTGCAAGGGGATTGTATACCTAAAGCTTATAAGATATAGTTTCCATGTACCAACAATATTGTAGAATATGAGGCATTACTTTCTGGGCTTCGTATAGCTGTGCAATGGAATATCCTTGAGTTTCATGTTCTTGGTGACTCTCAACTAGTGATCAGACATGTTAATGATGACTATAAAACAAAAGATGAAAAAATGATGCCTTACAAAAGAATGATGGATGACTTCAAGGCCTCTTTCACATCAATCTCTTTTGAGCAGATTGCTCAAGATAACAATAGAGCTGCTAATGCAATGGCAACAATTGGTTCACTTGTAGAAATTCAAGTAATGCCACTGCATGAGTTCACAGTAGAACCTCTTTTAGAACACATACAATATACCACAATGCAGAAATGATTTGTCTCATTGTTGGTCCTAATTCCCAATGGTATGGGGATATTTATACCTATGCCGAGATAACACCTTGCCGTAAACCTATCCAATAAATCTCGTAAAACCTTTTATCATCCAAGCCCCGCTAATGTAGTCTTAGCGATACCCTTTCTGTAGGGTGCGATGGTACTTTACTTAGATCTCTTGAGCACGATGAGGTCAAAACTGCTTTACAAGAAGTACATGAAGGTATATGTGGGGTACATTCAAGCGGTCCTACCTTAGCCAAGAAACTCTTGCGTATGGGTTATTATTGGCCTACAGTGGAAAAGGATGCCTATCAATTTGTTAAAAAATGCAAGTAGTGTCAAAAACATGCAGAATTGATACATGCTCCTACACAAGAATTGTAGTCTCTTGCTACACCATGTCCCTTTTATCAGTGGGAACTCGATCTTGTGGGAAAGATCCATCCACCTTCATCCAATGGTCATAAGTTCATTCTTGTTGCCACTAACTATTTCACGAAATGGATTGAAGTTGTTCCTCTCACTCATATCAATGGAAAACAAATAGCCACCTTCATACTGAACTACATCATCTTTCGTTATGGCATTCCTCTATCCATCATCACAGATAATGGTCGTCTATTCAAAAATTAGGATGTTTGCGAACTATGTGAGAAATTCCATATACAACATCATTTTTCCATACCTTACTATCCTCAAGGTAACAGCTAGGCTGAGGCTTCTAGCAAAACCATTCTCAAAATTCTTAAAAAGATGATCAATGAAGCTGGTTGAGATTGGCATATTCAATTGAATCCTACACTGTGGGCTTATCGCACAAGTGTCCACACTCCCACAAGTGCTACCCCATATGCCCTTGTCTATGGATCTGAAGCCATCTTGCCCATCGAGGTTGAGTTTCCCTCTTTGTGTGTCTCTTTGCGCAATCAAATCAGTGATGAAGAATACTGAGTTTCCCATTTGCAGGAGTTGGAACTGTTGGATGAATGAAGAAAAATTGCTTTCAATCATCTTAGAGCATACCAGCAACAGATGTGTCGAAGTTATAATCAGAAAGTGAAACCACGTACATTTGAGGTTGGGGATCTTGTTCTTCATGAAAATCCTCGCACTTAACAAGACAGCAAAAATAAAGGTAAATTTGAGCCTAACTGGTTGGGTCCATACGTTATCACTGTTGTGTATGGATCTGGGGCATACCAGTTATCTACTCTAGAAGGTGAATTGCTAGTGATCCCATCAATAGTATGCACATTCGCAAGTTTTATACCTAAATGCTTTAGAGGGAAATCTTTTCAAAGTCCTGAAAAAATACAAAAAAAGGGAAAAAGTCACGAAAAAATACAAAAAAAGGAAAAAATTCTAAAAAATTACAAAAAAAAAAAAAAAAAAAGAAGAAGAAGAAGAAGAAGAGAGAAATTCATTCGTTCAATGGTCTAAACCACTTCGGTGGCACCTTGAGCAAGTACCATGGTGAAAACCGAGAAATCGGCGCCATGTGTAGAGGCTCTGCTCCTCTTTCCTTTGAAGCTCTACTTGATATTTTCATTCATCCTCCACTTCATAATGACCTTTTCACACTCACCATGGCTTGTGAATTGTTCAACATTCCCCTCGCTTGCTTGCTTTGCCATGCATACTAGGTTGGTCATATCCCTCACTAAGGCATTTCCTTAACCTTAGCTATGGGTTAAGATATTGAGCATCTCGCGGTCAGAGAAACCACCTTCTTTGTCTATCTGCTCGTCTATTTCCATCATAAAATGTCTTGAAAAAATTCAAAAAAAATCATAAAATGTCCTGAAAAAATTCAAAAAAAATCATAAAATGTCCTGAAAAAATTCAAAAAAAATCATAAAATGTCCAGAAGAAATCCAAAAAAATCAAATATTCCAAAAATCCCAAAAAATAAAAAAAAATAAAAATAAAAATCCAAAATTCCAAAAAACAGTGACACTTTCAGATCACCACACAACTTTGAACTTCAACAAAATCAAAACATGCAAACGTTGATAATCAAGCAAACATTATAACATAAATATCAACCCATCTTACAAATCCAACCAAAACACATAAACTATAACGAGAATCATTTTTTACATCGAAGCAAAACCCCTACTTGTTTGTTGATCTTTGCTTATTTTATGATTTTAGCTTCTTCAAGATGTCTTTGACTAGAGAGGCAAGGATGGGGCATGTTCACTTGTTTGTTGTTTACGGATTGTTTCTTATTCACATGATGACTTGTCTTAGGACATGGTTGTCTAAAACCATCAAGGACCTATGAGTCTAATGTGGATGAGAGCATTCCTTGTTTGATAGTGTCTTCTATGCAATAAGTATTCAGGTCATCTAAGGTTCTTATAACTAAATGCTTATACTTCATTACTAAATAAAAATGCAAATAGTATTTAGGTAGTCTAGATGTTCATGTTATCTAGATGCTTATACTAATTTGCCACATAATAAGCCCAATGATGATAAAATCACTTAAATGGTACAAGAAGCTTCATCACCTTCATTCTCTTCCATCTTGCATTTCATTTTCTTCATCTTTCTTGTCGCAGGGAAATTAATTAATTGCTTAACTCACTGATATATGTCTCTTGAATCAAATCTCAAATCAATCAACCTGCTTCTTGAAATTTCATGTCCCCTTAATCAATCAATCAATCCATGATTGCAGCAACTTGTCTTGCGTAAGCATCATTCTCAATCAACTTAATCAACTCAATCAGCTTCATCAACTCATCAACCTAGCTATACTGATCATTTCCATCAATTGTTCAGTTATACCCATCAACTGTGCATTTTCATCAAAATGTACATCATTGCTTTATCACTTACGCAATATCAAGTATCTAATCACTTTTTGAACATCTATCGAGAGATTAATCTTCTTACAATCTATTTGATCAATCTCTCGAGGGGGCATATCATTCTTATCATAATCCTTACTAAGATATCTTTGGGGCATGTATCAGTTGATCGATCTTTTTCTTTGAAACAATGCAACAAGCTGCATTGTCTCAAAGAGGGGCAAAATGTAGACACTAAAAAATGTCCTAAGTCCACGAACATTAATTCACCTTTTCTTGGTCATTGTTCTTCGATAATTGAATAACTTTAATTATTCAATTAGGTGTGACTACATTCCTCTATTAATTAAATAGTTTTTAATTATTTAATTAATTCACCTTCTCATATTTATTCTATCTTGATCAATTAAAATTATTTAATTGTGTCGCTAATATATCCCTTTCTTCAATAATTAAATAAATAATTTTTTATTTAATTATTTATCTTTCATCTATAGTCAAATAATAATAATAATCATTATTTGACCTTTTATTCTTCTATAATTAAATAATTGTCAAAATTATTTAATTGTGGTTCATTCCTCTCTTTTGGATAAATAATTCAAATTAATTATCCATGTCTAATTTCCATCTCTCCATTTAATTAAATTGATAAATTTAATTAAATGCTCCTCTTTTCATTTTCTCTAAATAAATTATTTGGATAAATTATTTATTTTCCATTCCACTTGTCATTTTCCTCCATTTTGAATAAATAATTTAAAATAAATTATTTATGCACCTCCACCTAGTCAAAGATGCTCTGTCATAATCCTCTGTCAAAACATCATTTCTGTCATAGCCTGCATGCCTTGCATGTGTGTCATAGCTGTCAGGCGTCATAGCCGTCAATGTCATAACTTTTCCATGCATGGCATATTCTTGGTGCATCAATTATCATCCATTGATCTTGGCATCTTTTCTAAGACTTAATCTCAACCATCCATTTCGTAACATCTCTCTCATGCATTCTCATCCATTGATCTTGGAATCTTTCTAGAAGATTAATCTCAATCATCCATTCGAATGGTTGTCTATAAAAACAACCTTCCTTCTCCATTTTGATTTTAATAGCTATTCTTCTCCAACTTTTTTGCTACCATTTGCAGGTTTTGCACAAGTGTTTCAAGAAATCTGAGGGCAAAGTTGCATAACAAGAAGAAGGAGAGCAAGAGATAGAATCAACTATAATGGGGAGTGATTTCTTTTATGTTTTGTATTTTTGATTATCTCCATTATTTGTTTTCTCTTGTTTGGATGTGGTTTAATAGTTTAGAGGTGTTGGCTGTCACTTTTGTCTATGCTATTTGATTTCTAACCCCATCTAACAGAACTATTATCAACCATGCTTGAACTGATGATGAATATGTCAATACCATAACCATAAAAAAATAACCTAAATGCAATGTCACTACTCGTGGTGGAAAAGTCACCATAGTTGGTCCTCCTCCTCAGTAGTCAAAATTTACAATACTTGGTCCATCTACTAAGCAATCACAATCAGGCTCATCCACCAAGCAAGTACAACCTAAGGGACAACTTAACCTTATTGATCAACTAGGAAAGACACCTACTCAAATTTCTATACTTGAGTTGCTACACATTTCTCCAGTGCATAATGCCATACTTGAAAAAACCTTACAAGAGTCCTCTATCCCTCAAGACATTGATGTCAACTAGTTCAAAGCCATGGTGGGATACCTCACTACACCCCATCATGTAACATTTTCAGAACAAGATTATTCGTCACCAAAGTCCAATCATAACAATGCATTGCACATTGAAGTCTTTATCCATAAGCATAAGGTCAGACGAGTTTTAGGAGATGGTAGAGTAGGACTAAATATATGCTCCTTAAAATTGGTTAAGGCTCTAGGATTTTCTAATGCTTGCATAGAGGCTACAAAAATAATTGTTATAAAGGCATATGATGATGAAGAATGTTCCTCTTGAGGTGTTATCACTCTTCCTATCAGAGGTGGGCTAGCTATTGTAGACACAACTTGCCAAGTCCTAGATCTTGAATTACCCTCTAGCATCTTGCTTGGCCTACCATGGATTCATGCCCTCAAAGCCATTCCACCCACCTACCACCAATGCCTGAAGTTTCCTTTTGATGACACATAAATCACCATATATGGAGACCTTGATCCCTTTCAGTACTACACCAATCTAAGGGGTGTTTCAAAACATCAAGTGCCCATGAACTGAGAAGCTCCAAGTTCTTCTTCTTCCAAATTCATTGACCTTTCCACACTCGCCTTATCATCCACATACACTCCTTCCATGTCTTCCAACACATAAACCTCCCTCCATCCCAAAGGTTGATTCCAATGTCATGATCCAAGACCTAGGTTGTGGAGAATTTAAATTAATTATGGACTACTACTTCAAAATACCCAAGTATCCTAAGGTCCATGGTCGACCCTATTTTAGAATGGAGCCTAAGGAAATTTTAAGGTTCCTCCATCATGCATTTTTATAAAATGGGGTGAAATGAGCAAAGAAGACATCAAGGATATATCAACATGGATTTATAAGGACCTAGAAGATCGATCTCCACTACTAGTTTAGATATATGACAAAGGCTATGATATAATGAAGGAAAAAGGTTATGATGTAACTAGTGACCTTGGTAGAAATAAAACTGAAATGTGAGAACCCATAATGCCTCCTCGAAGACCAAAACTTCTTGGGTTAGGGTATGGTATACCCAAAAATGATGATCGATGTACCAATGTACTTTCAAGTGAGAGCATGAATGCTTCATAAAGTATCGAGACTATTGAGGAATCCCTTACTGAAACTTACTCCCATGAATGGGAATTTGGATCCCAACAATCCTTAAGTGACTGTTTCCTTGATGAGTTGTTCCTTGAACCTGGAGAACTTACTTATAAAGAAATATCTTGGAAAATGTTTAATATTGACCCAACAAAGAATAATGACAATCCCAAGATCCCAAGGAAATGAGAAGATTGAGATAGACTCTTTTTCCCAAGGAACAATGACAGGTCTAAATCATCTTCCAAACCTATTAGCCATAACCTTGACATATCTGTCCATCCATCTGGTAATAATGACCTACCACATGACGCTACTTACTCCAATAGTAGTCCATTTGTCCATTATTTTGACAATGAGTATGAATCAAGTGAAAGAAAATATTGGATAGAATTCGACTATGAGTTGGATGATGATAATTTTATCTTTAACTCTTTGAATCCATCTGCATTATTTTTGCGGCCTCCCCACCATTCACCAATACTAATGATGTCATTTCCTTAGTCTACCCACAACTAATTTATTGGGATCAACAAGGCCTTCCAGTTATGGACATATTTTAGAATGATGAGGCCATTGAAAAATTCATGGGGCTACGTGAGGGCATACCAAGTGGAGATCACAAGGTTGGATTTTCCATTGACCTAGATTGTGTAGCTTACTTCAGGGATACTGCTCTGTCCTCTAGTTGCAAAATGAAAAATAAAAATAAAACAAAAAATGACACATCTTTAGGTGAAAACAAAAAGGCACCTTCTAACGATAAAAACATAAAAATAAAGGATGTATATATGGGTGAAAACCTCTCCGAGGCATCCAAAGATGGAGGACTGGACTTTCTTTTTGTGACTTAGGAAAAATTTACAATACCATGGAAGTCAACATATCTACAATAGGAGATCCCAAAATTGCCCTCTTTGTGGCATCCTTGATAGAAGAAGAGAAACTAGAATTTCACAAGTTCTTTTCAAAGTGTAAGATTAATTTTGCATGGTCCTATGTCGATATGCCTAGGTTGGATCCAGAATTGGTTTTTTAGCATTTTCCACTACTTCCAGATGCCAAGCCATTAAAAGAGAAGCTACGTAAAATGTACCCTTAGATTTCCTTGTTATTCAAAGCGGAACTCAAGAAATTGCTGGATGTAGGATTCATATGGTATATAGACTATGCCGAATGGATATCCAATCTTGTACCAATCACAAAGCCAAATGGTCAAATTTGCATTTGCATAGATTTTTGGGACCTGAAAAAAGCATGTCCAAAGGATGAATTTTTGTTACCAAACATAGACATCATAGTCGACCTTACAGCATGATATGAGATGTTGTCCCTTATGGATAGTTTCTTGGGTTACAATCAGATTTGTATTTCCTCTAAAGATCAGCATAAAATGACATTCACATGTCCTTGGAGTACATATTGTTGCAACATCATGCCTTTTGGTCTCAAGAATGCAAGAGCAACATATCAGAGAACTCTGAAAACATATTCCATGACAATGCACAAGCTAATGGAAGATTATGTGGATGATCTTTTGGAAAAATCTCTAACATGAAAAGATCATTTGAATGTGTTGGACAAAATATTCAAGAGATTGGAAGAATACAAAGTCCACTTGAATCCCAATAAATGTGTCTTTGGCGTGACATCAGGGAAACTTTTGGGATACATAGTTTCTCAAAGAGGCATTAAGGTCGATCCTGCCAAAGTGAAAGCCATATTAGAGATGCCTCCTCCAAAAGGAATAAGTGAAATAAAGACATTGCAAGGCAGGTTACAATCCATCTGATGCTTCATAGCACAATTGGCCTACAAATGTCAACCATTTCAATATCTCTTGCACAAGGGTATCCCGTTTGTGTGGACTAATAGATGTCATGAGGCCTTCCAACTAATAAAGGATTACCTATTGTCACCACCTATTTTAATGCCACCAATCGAAGGGAAACCTTTGATTCTATACATTTATGTAACAACCTCAACACTGGGGGAATTACTAGCACAAAATGACCATGATGAGAAGGAAAGGGCCATATACTACATCAGTTGGACACTGGTCGGATATGAGCTAAATTACACATCCACTGAATGTTCTTTCCTAGCAGTTGTCTTTGCTGCCAAGAAGCTAAGGCACTACATGTTGAATCACATGACACATCTAGTAGCAAAGATTGATCCCCCGAAATATCTCCTAAGTCACATAGCATTGATAGGTCATCTATAAAAATGGGTCATGATTTTGAGTGAGTATGACATCCAATATGTGGAAGAAAAGGCTATAAAGGGACAAGTGATAGTAGATCAATTGGCGGATGCACCTATACAAAGTGATCACCCATTGGTAGTAGATTTTCCTGATGAGTCCATATTTCATATAGAACCTAAATCACCTTGGAAACTTTACTTTGACGGATCTCATACTAGCCATGGATTAGGAGTAGGAATATTGTTTATCACGCCACAAGGAGATTCCATTCCGAAGTAATTCCGCATTTCTTTTCCATGTACAAATAATGTTGTAGAATATTAGCCACTTGTTACAGGACTTAGAATGGCCATAAAATGGAAAATTAAAATAATTCATATTTATGGAGATTCTCAGTTGGTCATCAACCAGGTCAATGATGAATATGACACTAAGGATGATAAATTAATTCCTTACAAACGAATGGTTGATAGCTTTCAAACATATTTCCACATGCTGACTTTTGAGCAAGTTCTGAGAGTACAAAATAAGGCTATAGACACAATGGCTACAATCGGCTCTCTCCTTGACATTCCAAGCAATGTGCCTTAGTTTGAATTCTTGGTGGAACAACTTTTGGTTCCTTCATATGACATTCCAGAATCAGAGATGGTTTTCAAGCTTGTTGGTCCCAATTCTCCATGGTATCAAGACATCTATGACTATCTCAAGTCCCAAAACCTTCCCCCTAACCTATCCAATAACTAATGGAAGTCCTTTATTTGAAAAGCCACCTGATACACTGTCATTAGTGACACCCTATACTGTCGTAGCTTTGACAATACCCTTCTTTGATGTCTCGACACTAACGAAGCACAAAGAACCTTACGCAAGGTATATGAGGGTATATGCAAATCTCATTTGAGTGGTCATACTTTAGCCAAGAAGATAATGAGACTTGGGTATTACTAGATGACTATGGAAAATGGTGTACTTGAATTTATCAGAACATGTCACCAATGTTAGATACACAGTGATTTGATTCATGCACTAGCATAGGAACTTCAGCCGATTACTTCTCCTTGGCCCTTCACAAAATGGGGACTCAACCTCGTAGGAAAAATCCATCCCACCTCTTCCAATGACCAAAAATTCATTATCACCACCACTGACTATTTCACTAAGTGGATCAAAGCTATCCCCCTTACATACATAATCGACAAACGAATTTCAAAATTTATCCTCAACTACATCATTTGCCAATATGGTATACCCCAGTCCATCATCACAGACAATGGGCATCCCTTCAAAAATCAATACATTTGTGAGTTATGTGAACAATTCCATATCCAACATCATTTCTCCACACCATACTACCCGCAAGGAAATGGTCAAGCTGAGGCATCTAGTAAAACAATCATCAAAATTATTAAGAAGATAGTCAGTGACAATGGTCATGACTGGCACATTCAACTTAACCCTACTCTGTGGGCCTACTGTACCAGTATCCACATCCCTATAGGACCACTCCATTTCCCCTAGTCTTTGGAGCTAAAGCCATCTTTCCCATCAAGGTCAAAATTCCTTCTTTGAGAGTCTCCATGAATGGTCTAATTGATGATAAGGAGTATAGACAGTCACAAATGCATGAATTGGAAATGTTAGAGGAATGTAGTCATAATTCCTTGAATCATCTACAATCATATCAAAATAATCTCTATTGTAGTTATAACAAAAGAGTCATGGTAAAAAAATTTGACGTTGGCGACTTGGTCCTAATGCAACATCCCAAAAATCAATCTGACAGAGAAAAACCTAGCAAGTTCAAGCCAAATTGGCTGGGTCCTTACATTATCACGTCCTCTTTTGGTTTTGGAGCATATCAACTAGCTACTCCAAATTGTGAACAATTGAAAAATCCTGTCCATAGTCTACATCTTTATAAGTTCTATGCATAACATCAGGAAGTCTGGCTGAAAACCATAAAAATATAAAAAAATTGTCATCTTGATGAAAACCTAGCAAACAAGCATCTTGATGACACCAAATTTTTATTAAAATGACAAAAATAGTAAAGAGAAATAATTCATTCAATAGTGAAAACCTGGTAAAAATGCACTTTGGATAAGTACCATGGTGAAAACCTAGCAAAAAGGTGCCATGCATAGTTAGTTTTTCTTTGCCATCTATTGTCACTCTCTCTACCTTAGTCCATATAAATATCCACCCTTTTGACACCATATTGACACCCCATCGTGAAACCCTATGTAATACCCCTCATGTTGTTGATACTCTTACGTGTGGATTTTGTACTTGGTTTGTGTGGGTGATCAGTTCACCATTTTGGTTGTGTGTGGATTCATGGTTTGGTTGGTTTGCTGCACTTGATATTACATATGTTGCTAGATGATAAATTTCATGGTGATTATGTTATATGGTTATGTTGTGGTGTTCCTTAATAATATATATGGTGATGTGTTTTTTATGCTATTATGGTGTCTGATGTGTTTGCTAGTGTGTCTTGGTGAAAGGACGGAGTGGCATCACTTGCTTGCAAGTGCCCTGCTACCCCGCGATTACCTTTCACGGTGTGTCTATAATGGAGATTTACATGCTACTTGACGTTTGTTTCTATGCAGGATGTAGGTACTAGACATTGACTCCACCTACTTGTCAGGTTTGAGCATGTCCCATAAACTCAATGGGTTTGATGTTGAAAAGGGTGTGGTTAAGAAAGTGTTCTCGTCCCAAGTTCGTCACCTTGTGAGTCCAATGTTGTTTTTTATTCAAACTTGTATTTGTTTGTGATTGTGTTAGTGTTGATTATTATTTCAGTTTATGATTTAATTATTATTTTTTTAGTTATGTGTGATTAATTAATATATTTAATTGATTTAGTTATTATAGATAATTGTTTAATGCTCTTGATTATGTGGATAGTTTAAATAAAGTATAAGTTGCTTTGTTGTTTAATAGAATGTTAAATTTGTTTATGGTAGTGGTATCAATTTTTGAATTCTTAAGTTAATTAAATAGCTCATAATGCTATATTATCATTAAAAGAAAAATAAATAAAATAAAATAATAAATAAAATAATTTAAAAAAATTAGTTAATTCTTTTATTAGAGGTTTACACGAATAAGTGGAGAATTTAATGAAGTTCTCGTTGGAAAAATATTCTCAGAGAGAATATTGGCATGGGGGGTAATAGGAATTTCTTCACAGGGCTGGAGAATGGTGTGTGTGTGTGGGTTTTGGGGTTTTCTGGTTTTATTTAAAAAAAAAAAGAATCTGAGAAGGGCTACGATAGATTTTGTACTTGTATTTTGTTTAGGCTGGAGGTGAAGCTTTTGGGAAAATTTTAAAAATTGGAAGTTCCAGAGATGAAGATTTGCACAACTCTTGCTTCTTCAGGCTTCAGAAAACAGGTTCCTTACTTTCTTTTGTTTGAATGCTTTCTTGCTTTGAAAAGTTTGTTTGTTTGTGTAGGAGGAAATGGTTGTAACTTATGTAGAATTTAGAAGCTCCTCTGTAGAAAACTGTGTTCCGACTATTGAAATATTATCGTAGTTATTTTGTTACCTTTGTAGAAAAAAAAATTCATAGTAAAATCAGAGAACCTCATGAAATGAAATAAATTCATTGTTAAAAATAGTAGAAAACCTCTTAGGCTGCAATAGAAACCTCTGTCCAAAAATTGTGAAATTTGAAAACTTGTGTAGATTTGTAAATGAAAATTCTCTAGTTAAACTCAAGAAATTAGAAACCTCTATGTAATTTTCTAAATGTTTTATGTAGATAAATATTGTGCTTTTCCCCAATTTATTCTATTAAAAAAAAAACTACTGTAGCAATTAAGCGGATTAAATTTATTTTCCTGTGTACTCAAATTTTATTGAGAATATTAAAAAAAATATATGTTCAGGGTATTGTTAAGAATTTTTTTTTTTTATATAAAAACAAAATGGTGGACAAAATTTCGTACCTTGGAATTCTTTATAAATTTGATGGTAAAAAAAATTAATTTTTTTTATAAGAAATTATTGGTTATTGGGGGGAGGGGGACGACTACTATCGTACCCCCATGTGCAATCCTTAAAGTTGCGCATAGTAGTCTAAGGACTGTTGTGCAGCAGTCCTTTGGACTACTATACACAACCTTTGGGGCCGTGGCCTCTCCTATGGGGAGGTTCACAACCTCCAAGTTATATTTGTTTGTTTTATTGCAAAAAACATATATATTAATTTTGTTATTTATTTATTTATTATTTAAAATCTTAGATTTATTAAATTTAATTTATATTAATAAATATATATATATATATTGTATATAAATAAATATATATATATGTATATATATGTATATATCTATAAGTATATATAAATATATATATATATTTATTTTTAAAGAATATAATTATGTGAATTATTTTTATGATGTTAAATTTAAATTGTGATCATAAATATAATATATATATACGTGTATATATATATATATACATATATATACATTTGTTTAACTAAGAGAAAAATACTTCAGAAGTTATTTACAATGATAACTTGTTATTGAAGAAATTGAAGGAAATATTTTAGCAAAACTATTTGAGTGATTTTAATTAATGAAATACATCGAATTAACTGTTAGTTTAATTCCTAGGATGGATTTCATGCAATGTCTTATTTCAATGTGATTGTTAAGCATAGTAAACTTGTGTACTTAAACAAACCTTGATGTTGAATAATTAGTTATTTCTTGACTTTCTTCAGTTCTTTATCGAGTTTCTTGAGTTGGGTTATTAACATTTGGGGACCTTAAGTTAGTCATCCTTTCATAGGAGATAAGGTTATTGTTAAAACTTCCAGAGGTTTTGGAATTTGGTGTTTTAAATTATGTGGCTCTTATAATTGATACTTGTTTCCAATTTGATTATAGTCGTGATCTTGAGTTTACTTTGGGTTGTACCATTCTTGACTTTTGGCAAGATGGTTTTGAGTCACAATTGTTCTATCCTTTGTTTAGAATACTTGTGGGTACAACCCCTTGGGTTTTGTTGTTGAGTTTTGGGTCCTAGGGAGAGTGGCTTTACATGGGCGCCTACACACAAAGGGGCTATCAGGATAACCCATGTTAGAGTTTGAGTAATAAGTGAAAACCTAACTAATTAATTAGGGGGTGGGTAGTCAAACTTTAATAAGATAATTACAGATACCTCGTCCGATTGTTAGGGATTCCATAGACTAAAGGTGCCCGAGAAGGCCGTGGTTGGCATAATCGTGACCTCATATTCGTGAGAGGTTAACAATTCCGCATGAGTCACCCTATGGAGCGGTGCCTTGAGATAGGTAGTTAGGATAACCATAGATGGAGGTAGCACCTTGTGATAGGATGTCTGGATAATCCATGTAAGGCCATGCGATGACACTCTCCTCTAGCATTCCCTTTTAGTTGTTTTAACTGGAATCCTCTGGAAGTGGTTTATTGTTATGATTTGGTGTTTATTGTTGTCATGTTTAGGAAATAGTCTTTGATGTTATGGTTTCCTTTATGTGTGAATTATCTTTCCATGTTTGGATTTTAGTCTTGAGTGTTTCTTTAGATGATCTTGGTTGGGGATCCTTTCTTATCTACTCCTAGCACGGGGGTGGTCGGGTGGAACATGCTACGCACCCCGTTGGGTTCACTATTTTGCAGATGTACCTTTTAGTGTAGAGTTTGTTGAGATAACTTGATCCAGAGTTATGTATTTCTAGATGTATAATTGTACTTCTGTCATACTTTGTACATTGACATGTTACTCTCCCATGTATTGGGTAGACTTATGTTGTAACCTTGGATAATTGCTCAACAAGATTTATTTGTAGAATGATGTGTTGTATAATCACATTTTGTAATTCAAGCTTTATCCATAATTGTAAATATACTTGATGTTGTATTATGTTTGAGTAAATAAGTTCTTATTATTTCCAAGTTATGTTGGCTATGAAATCTTGTATAGTTTCTATATGGTTCATTCTTGTCTTAATGCTTATCTTTATAAATGTTTAGATGGAAGAGTTATGTTAGTAGAAATGAAAGTTACTTTTATCAAATTTTCTATTGGGTAGATTACATAATGTCACCTCATGTACCCCAAGGGACTTATGTGCTTAACTTGTAATCGTAGTTATGTTAGTTGCATTAGTAAACATAGTGTTTATCCTTTATGTTAAAAAAATTATTGCATTTTTAGTTGTCCTTCGGGGTTTGTGCGATAGGGCGTTACACCCCGCCATTCCTTTCATGGCTGACAATGGTTGACTTCAAGTCCTACATACCATCCATCTGTCACCCAAAGCAAGTCCTTTCCACATACTTCAAACTTGGCTAGTCTGGGACCTGACTGGGGGCATTGCTTTATCATCAGACGATAGTGGGTATCACACATGGTTCTTCCAATCATAAAATGTCTTGAGAAAAGACCTAAAAATCATAAAATGTGCTGAAAAAAGACCTAAAAATCATAAAATGTCATTAAAAAAAACCTAAAAAATCAAAAAATGTTTTGAAAATAGACCTAAAAATTAAAAAAAAATGTTCTTAAAAAAAAATAACTAAAAATTCAAAAATGTCCTGAAGAAATACAAAAAAATCTAAATATGGCAAAAACACAAAAAATAGAGTCACATCTTGTCAAGTCAGTCATGTCAGTCAATCTTGGTCATTTTTCAAACTACGTTATCTCTGTGCATTCGCTACATAGGTAAGGCTCGTCTTTGGGCCCCCAGGACATTGGGTTAGTCCTTTTAGGTTTGTCAAAATAAAAAAATCATGACTCAATCTTTCGTCATCAAGACAAAGTCATTGGTTGTGTTGAACTATAAGGTCTCTAAGTGTATGACGTAGGCAAGGCCATTTTTCAATGAGCCCCCAAGGCCACACTAGGTAAGTCCATTAGGGTTCGTGACACTGCACTAGAACATGCATCAAAAGTCTTCAAGTCAAATAAGTCATTTCAAAACAGAAAAACTTCTACCCCAAACTCTAGCAATCATTTAATTAACATGTCAATCACATTAGCATGGTAACATCGATATGTAGTCAATATTGTCAACACAAGTCAATTATGTCAACAAAAGTCAAATCAGTCAACTTCAGTCATACTTAGTCAAAGCTAGTCAAAACTTTCAACCCTCGCTTATTATCCATATGTGTCCTTCTAAAGAATTTCCTTTGTCATTTAATTATAACTTAAGATGTGTCCTTCCAAGGTATCATCACCGTCATCTAGAATTTTGAGGGATTCTCTTGACATTTGAGGATTGATTCTCTCAACATCAAAATTATTCAGGATGTGTCCTTCCTGAATTTGGCAAAATTTGGCATTCGACACCTTGACATCATCAAACCAGACAACCTTGGCATTCAACATTGTAAAAATTGGCATCTTGACATTAAAACACTTGACATTCAAACATACTTGGAAAATACTTGGAAAACATGATCTTGGAATTTGGTCCTTTGATCTTTCATCATGCTACTAGTTTCTCCCCGATGTCCTTGCAATAGGATTTAGAGAAGAAGCGACATTTCATGATGATTGACTTGTCTTATCTTTTTCAAGCAGTCATGTTGCTAGTTCCTTGAGGATGTCCTAGTAATAGGATTTAGAGGAGCAATGACATTTCATGACTTGTCTTTCTTGTCTATCTTATGCTTGTGGTTGGTTGTGACAAAAAGACTGGGGTAGTAATGCTTTTTAGTATGAGTCACAATCATCCTTGTTTGTGACTGGTTATCTCATGTGATGGTACGACCTTGTACACCTTGATCTATGTCATATCATGGTGTTTGTTGGCCATTACAATAATCTACCTAATGATGATTAAGAGCAATAATTGTTAAGTCCTGTGGTAACATGTTGAAAGATTTGGCCCCCATGCTAATATTCATCTCCTTTTGTCTTGTCATCTCGTCTCGTCCATCTCATGATGATATCCTATGACATACAAAAACATAAGTGCATACATGATCATATAGGCATTACATTAGGATTTTACACTTTCACACAACATGTAAGTGCATGCATCAATATCATTAAAGCACATATATGATATCACATATTTCATTATCCATACATCATCATATGGTCATGCATTGACACATACATAATCATAAACATGGCATCCATTACAATCATACATTATGCATCCATATAATCATCATTAGAACATAACATTTTCATGGCATATAAGCATAAATAACCATCACATCATCATGGCATCTCATCATAGGTAGCTATCATAAAATCCATACATGGCATAACATATAAAAGACATCATCATAAGAATCATAAATGCATAAATCACATCATATAGGAATCATGTGGTCATCATAATTGCATCATCATAATAATCATCAGATAAACATATATCATAAAAAATAATCATTGCATAACATGAAACATATAGGCCACATCAAAACTTCATCGCATATATAATCTCAAAAAATATAATGTCACAAGATAGAGTCACGAAATACCCCAAAAATAGAGCTCGCAAGCTCAATAGTCAACATATAAATTGTCATAAAAATGAATTTCTGAAACATAGTATCAAGATAACAATGTCAATTGTCCTAGGAAGAGCTCTCCTCATTCCCTCTTGGAGAAGAGCATGGTGACTGATGACCTATAGCTGGCACTGACATAACCTGAGAGGATGTGGTAGCCTGTGTCTTGAGACTGAGGGAACTGACACTAATGGCATAATCTCTATAGTGACGTAAGGTTGCGAGGCTACTAAGACATGAGTCTGCAAAGCTAATGGATTTGTGACTAGAGGCTAGTTGTGCGTTGATTTGTGCCATAACCTAGATGATCCATGAGAGTGGCTTGACCTATGACTAGAGGAATGTCTATGAGAGTGATGGGACCTGTGACCTGATGTGTGCCTTGTGGAAGTAGAGCCACCCACACTTCTCTAACTGTGACTGCTACTCCTTAATCCTATCCATATCCTACTAGATGATCTTGATAACCTAGGATCCCTCTGATCAGCCAGCACTGCATGCTCATATTACATCATGTACTATCCTCTGCTTGTGCTGACTCTGGAAAGCTCCCTAGCCACATTTGCAATTGGCCTTGTACATAGTTGAGAAAATTGATTGCACTAGCTCTCTGTCTCTCACCTTTGGATCTTTACATGATCCTGCTCAACCCAAGTCACCTCGAGCTCTACTCGTAGGGCATTGATCTTTGCAGTGGCCTCATCCAACCTCCATTGCATGTCAGCTAAATGTTGATCCATTGTGGCATCCCACAACAATAGTGGCACACTAGATATATTGGGATCCCCATTGATCATCCTCTCACGAAGCTGTCTCTTCACCTCATCCATCTCCTCCCCAATGTTTGGCTCATCATCATCACCAACTCTCTCCTCTCCTCCCCCAACATTAAGTGCCTCTGCCTCTAGTTCTATCACCTCTACCTCCACCTCTACTCGGACCTCCTCCTCCTCCTATCTCCCATGTGCCTCTTCCTACCTCTCCTCCTCCTACCTCACCTGCTCCTATCTAGGCCCCTCATCTCTCTCCTCCTCCTCTAGCACCTCAAGAATGGCCTCTAGTGGCACTCCCTCAACTCGTTGTTTGACCCTCCTTAGTTGTCTCCCTCTATCCCCTCCTCTCTTCCTCTACCCTCCACCACTACCATCTCCTCCATCATCTCCTTTCCCATCCCTACCACCTCTCCCCCCATCTCCTTTACAACCATCTCCCTAGCCTTCATCTCTTCCTCTCCCCCTACCTCTTTGGCCTCCTCACTGCACCCTTGGGATAACTGATCAGTGGTCAATAGGTGCTAGTGCTTCATGATCCGTAAAGGGAATTAGCCTATGCATCTGCCACCATAAATCATAGTCTGTAGTTGTCCCTAGATCTATTGATCCACTCCATCCCCATGGCTATTCCACCAATCCATCTATCTACTGCTAAGCAAATGGCATTGATTTAGCAGGACCCCACCTAGGCTCTCGTGATGTCCTTGCATACTCTATTGTCCCTATAGGCACACCCTACTGCTCTCCAAACTGACGAAGAACCTGCTGGGGAAGGTACATCTCAATAATTAGTTGGGATTGTACAGTGCGACCAATCAAGTATTGAAACTATCTACAAAAGGGAAAGTGGTCTCCCTCATCAGCCCATGGCATGCAATCTCTGTATGGCCTCTAGACAAATGTTGTCATCATGTTAATCCTATGCCACTAGAAGCCTGTCTCTCTAACCCTGGTCTTCTATAATGCTCCTGCATATAGATACACATAAGGCATCCCATCCACTAACCGAGGCCTCTAAATTAGTGGCCAAAACATAGGAATATGCTCCCAGGCCCATATCATCAGTAAAGTTGTGCCACAACTAATACTGCTCCCACCCCTGTATGCTACCTCATGTAATTGGTGGTATATCATACCAAGAAGATAGGGCCCCCATACAAAGACAACTTTGTCCCACCACATCCAGACTAGCACATCACCCCATCTAATTGGGAATCCATGTCCTTGATGATCTAGAATTAGGACCCCAACAATCGACATGCATAACATAGCATCCCACCGTGGGTAGTGCTTTGCAAGGTACTCCCACTGAATCTCATACCTATCAACACAAAGGCCCATGCCATCATTTGCCTCATATAACTTTTTCATGGCCTGCACTCTGCATTGAGGATCATAAACTACCTACTCTCCTCTGATCGGAATATGTAAAACCCAATACACATCCTCCAAATTAATCATGGCCTCTCCCATTGATAAGTGGAAGGAACAAGTCTATGAGTGCCATCTCTTAGCCAGTGTTGTCAGTAATCCCATATTAGCCCAGATAATGGGCATATAGGTGACATAGTACAACCCTAGTTTCATCATTTTTCTTTGCTTTCGGTCCGTCAGCTGGTCCTGAAATGCATATGTAGATGGTTTAAACTCTCAAGTGTAGATCAGTGCTAGTCCTTTCTATACATGTAGAAACAAGAGTTAGAAAATTCTTTCAAATCATTATTACCATCTATCTAACTAAACATAAGAAAAAGTTGAGTCTAAAAGCTAAGTCAACCCTGGTCAACCCTAGTCAAAGTCAAATGTGTCACATTGACTTCATCTGTGTCGTCGTTTGGCATTTGCATTGCTTTGTACGTCAATTGCATCGTACTATGGCACTTATGTCATTTGGCTTCACAAATGTGTCATCTTTAATCCACTATGTCACTCCATAATCAAATGTGTCATTGTCAAACCACATGCATCGCTTGGCTCCGCGTATGTGTTGCAATCTTGTGAATGTGTCATATTTATCATTTGTATTACAATCTTTTGAATTTGTCGCTCTAATTGGAAAATGTATTGCACTAGATTGGAAACCTAACAGACCCTTTGTGTTTGTGATGCGACACATCAAATGCGTTGAACACAACTGCAAATGCGACTTACGCAAACACATATGTGTCACAGCGCATTCATTTAGCTACCCTAAAACCCTAATAAAGCATGAAAAATAATAAAATGACAAAGTGAGCAGGGTGTACTTACCGGAAGGTCCGCACCCTCTGGTCGTTAGAATGTCTTGACGATGTAGCTGCAGTGCTCTATGACTAGAATCACCATCTTTGTGTGCACTCTACTCACTTTGATCTCTCCAAATTGACAAGTGTGAAAGTGAAAATGAATTGACTTTTTACCCATTTTCAACCTATTTATAGGGTCAAAATGGGATTTTTTTCAAATTTTTATTAGTGGAGGCTATTTTGACCAACTTTTTGACCACCTTAAACATGTCGAAATCCAAAACCGATCATGCCATTGCTCTTTTGGTCATCAAATTAACTTGTTGGGACACTTTTCAATTTATTTATTTATTTTCTGTCACCAGGCCAAATTTTGAAAAATTTCCTGAGGGGGCATAGATACTTCGTACCTTCATTGGGGCATGTTTCTGACTAAATTTTCTTTGTCAGTATGCAACAAGTTGTATTATGACAAAGACGAGCAAAATGTAGACATAAAAATGACCTAGGCCTGCAAGCTCTATTTTTTGCCACATTCTTCCTAGCATAATTAAAACATTTAATTATGTCCTTGGTCCACTTTCAACTATTAATTAAATAATTTTTAATTATTTAATTAATTCATGTCTTTTAATTCCTCTTGATTATTTAAATAAATAAATTTTATTTGTTTATTCAAATATGTCACCAATTGTCTAATGTCTCTCCATAATTAAAAAAAATTCTTAATTTATTTAATTATCTTTGTCCACTAATTCCTCCTAATTATTTAAATAAATACATTTAATTAATTTATTTATTTAAATATGTCATTAATTCTTAAATGCCTTCTCATAATTAAATAAATTCTTTAATTTATTTAATTATTATCCACCATGGCATTTTCCCCATTTTAAATAAAATTATTTATTTAAAATGGTCCCACTTTCTACTTTTCCCTCTTTTAGTAAATAATTCAAATTAATTATTTACTGTAACATGACCCCACCTTTTGAATTAAATTAATTTTTAATTCAAAATAGTCTTTTTCTTCCATAAATCAAGTAATTTCTAAAATTATTTGATTTTCCAACTCTATTTTTCTGTGCCACTCTTATCTCCTTGTCACATGCATTGTCAACCCTTGATTTGATTTTCTCAAATTAAATCTTGTCCACTCATTTCAAATTTGACTTAATGTTTCTCTAACCCTAATTGTGGGTTGTCATATTAAATCTTTTCTCCATCGATTCTAGGGCATTTGTCAATCTTCAATCTTGGCCATTCATTCAAAATTGCATTTTATATAAAATGGAAATTTTGGTCTCATTTGCACATCTCTCAAGCATCTTGCAATCTTGTCATCTCATGCTCTTGCAATTTTATGCCATCTTAGATCTTTTCTTAGGCATACTTCATCTCTCTTGTCATTTTGGCATACTTTAGTCATAGTTTAGATTTGCTTACTAGTTGCATAGTTGCATAGTATTGCATTTTGTCATCAAATTCTTCAACATTTTCTTTGGTCTTGGCATTGCCACATATTGATCCCACAAAATATAAGGGAAAAATACAATTTGTAGCAAATAGAGATGGTATAATGGAGGTCAATCATGGAGGTTGAAGACTCAAGGTGATATCTCTCTTTGTTTTCATGTTTTTCCTCCTTTGTACTTCATTATTTACTTTGGGTTTTGTTTTATTTAGCTTCTAATCTGCCAACCTAGAAATTTCCCTTAGTTACACCTATTTTTAAGATTTTATCCATAGCAGCAAGGTAGTGAACCGTTTGATAAAATGCTTTGGTAGACATGTACGATAATTGTGATAGCATAGAGAAGGTAGTGAACTATTTAAAAAAATGCCTCAAAGATATGGTGTCTCATAGTGATGGAATGTTGTTACAAACAAATGTGTCATCACATTCCATCACCATGAGACCACATTTCTTCAAGGCATTTTTTCAAACTACTCACTACCTTGACTATGATATTGCTTATTATTATGCTTTGATAGATTTTTTCCAAGCATCTATAGTTTGTTGGAAAGAAGCTATTTAAATAGGCTTTTAGCCATAACAAAAAGGAAGTGAGTAGTTTGATAAAATGCTTTGGTAGACATGTATGCAAAATGTGGTAGCATAGAAAAGGCAGTGAGCTGTTTGAAAAATGTCTCAAAGAAATGTGGTCTCGTGGTGATGGAATGGCATTCCATCACCACGAGACCACATTTCTTTAAGACATTTTTTCAAACTACTCACTGCCTTGTCTATGCTATTTGATAGAAATTTTTCCAAGAACCCATAGTTTGCTAGAAATCACATTTTTTTAGGATTTTAGCCATAGTTGCAAGGAAGTGAACTATTTGATAAAATGCTTTGGTAGACATGTATGGAAAATGCGGTAGCATAGAAAAGGTGGTGACTTGTTTGAAAAAATGCCTCAAAGAAATTGGGTCTCATGGTGATGAGCATCACCAAGAGACCACGTTTCATTGAGGCATATTTTCAAATGACTCATTGCCTTGTCTATGCTATTGCTTACTATTATTCTTTCATATATTTATTCCAAGCATCCATAGCATAGACAAGGAAATGAATTGTTTGAAAATATGCCTCAATAAAAAGTGGTCTCATGGAATTCCATGACAAGCAAATGCAATTGGCTAGTTATTACTTATGTTATGTGAAGTAATTGCATCACTGCTTATGTTGACTTTCTAAACAACTATATTGTAGTTGAAATTTTATCATCTATCAACATCTAGTTATTAGTTATGGAATATGAAGTAATGCTTTGAGTTTGAAAGATATGAAATGAAATGTAATCAATGATATCAATATAAGCTACACAAATCTATTAATTACAATTTATTAGTTAAACTCTTTATTCCATTACCTATGTGAAGGTTTGTCTAACTCCACTAGCACTGGGAGGTGTTCCCACAAAACCTCCAATATTATCCTATTCAACATCCAAAATCAAATATTAGAATACCATTCATATAACTATGTTATTAACATGTAATATATTTATAATTTTTTACTAGTTAGATACCTCAACGATAGATGCATTGGAGTAATAAGTAGGTGTAGTGCTAGTGTATCTAGTGTCAATGCTTTGACCCTAAAATTTTATTACAATCATAAAAATAAATTAGTTAATCTTGCATTCAAAATGCTAGCTTCCCTCACCATCTCCATAGATATAGACATATCCTATGTAGTAGCCTCCTCAATGTCAGTGGGGTCATATGTACAAGTCACCCCGCAAACCTGACATGAATGGGATGGAAGCCTACCACTCAAAGACTCCCATCGATGGTGTTGTACTATAGGACAAGCATGCTAGATGACACTCTGGAGCAAAGAGGTGATAGCCTACAAAGTTTATACCTTGACACTCTCCTTTGTAATGGAAGGGAAACAATGTGCTCATGATCTAGCCTAGCAACAACTCACCTCGCTTTCCACCTAGGATCTTTCCATGCACTAGGCCTATAGTGAGCTAACCCCCAACTTCTCCCCTGGAAGTTCCTCATCAAAATAATTCAAGATTTTGTTCAGGATGTGTAGACATGCAAAATTTACATTCTGCATTTGATCAAGTCCATTCATCAACTGAACTAGATGTTGCATTAGATCCATTCATCACCTTCATCCATTCATTTAAATAATCTCATTGCCTAAGGTTATTTATTTAAAATCAAATGAGCATTATCATCAATATTTTAATAATAAATCAAAAAGCCATTTAAATCAAATCCTAAATCATATTCCATCATTTTCTGATTTAAATAAATCAATTATCAAAGTCTTGAAAGTCAAATCATCTAATCAACATTAAATCAGCATAATCGTCATCTAATCCTGATCTAATGCTAATCCCACCCCACTTGCATTCTCTAGATATCTCCACTTGCACAAT
>VDFB02281492.1:1041525901-1041706791 GCA_007258455.2 Sequoia sempervirens
AGATTGTTACTGGAGTTCATCCTAGAGGTATATCAAAGTTAAGAGACATCAGTATGGAAGATAAAAGGAGTGCAAAAGTAGAGGAATTTGCAGAACATATGAAGAAAGTGCATACTCAAGTGAAGGAGCAATTGGAAGATATGAACCAGAAGTATAAGGAGAGAGTAGATGAGAAGAGGAGACATAAGGAGTTCAAAGTTGGAGATGGAGTGACGGTGTATTTAAGGAAGGAAATATTTCTAGTTGGAACATACAGTAAGCTCAAGATGAGGAAGTTTGGATCCTGTAAGATTTTGAAGAAATTTGATTCAGGAAACACATATGAAGTGGAGTTACTAGATGACATGGGTATATCACCTATATTCAACATTGTAGATCTACATCAGTACCATGAAGCAGAATTCAATGAAGGTAGTAAAAAAAAATTAGAGGTTTAGTTTCCTAAACAATAGTCATATGAGATTGAAGAGATTCTAGATATCAGAGATGGGAGGAATACTCGTGGAAGACAGTACAAAGAATATCTTGTGAAATGGAAAGGAAGACCAATGAAGGATTCTTCTTGGATTTCTCATGCTGAGGTAGACCATATTGGTTTCCCTTTAGCCCCAAAAAAGTGAGGGAATCACTTTTCAATTAACCTTGGATGACTGGTGCAGGAGCATCCTTAGTTCTTGGCAATCCTGCATCAACAAAAAATATTTTCTTTTAGTTTTTGTTCTTGTTCAATTTTTGTTTTGCTCAAGTTGGCAGATTTACCATGTTTTTTCACCAGAATCTATGGATCTATGTTTACATCATGGATGTGTTCATTTTCCTTGTTCCAATATTTGAGTGTGATTGGATCTTTTTTTGGCAAGTTATCACTTCTGGATTAAGTGGCAGTTTCTTGAACCAGCACCAGAATAATTTTCAGGCCTAACAGCTAGTTTGATCGCTTGTGGATCTTTCTCGTAACTTGCGGATCTTGACGGTGTGATTTGAATTGTTTTGTTGAGTGTGTGTGACCTTAATTATAGGTCCACACTTCATCCTATGCATTCACTAAGGAGTAATTCAAATTTGAGGCTGACCTATTCATCCACACATTGCATTTTCTTTCATTGGAAATTGTAATAATCGTTGGTTGACACAGATGATTCTAGATATCAAGATGTGATATAAATCATTATAATAGATCATTAGAAATGTAGTTAGAATAATATTAGATTTGAGATATTAGAATTCAGCTCGTATTAAGGAGCACATATGAATATTGTAATTGAGCATGTTGTATTAGGCTTGTGATCCGAATCCATAAGCCCAAGTGTTGTTGGGAAATTGTAATCGAGATTTCTGTTAATGAGAATGTTTGAATCTACATTTGCCTCCATATTATGTGTTTCTTCTATTGTGTGACTCTTGCTACATGGTCCATATTTTTCTCCTTGAGGACCCTCCTAATGTGGCTGCACCAAGTTAGCAGGTCCTTCTAGGAGCCACTATGCACTCACTAAGCGTGGTTAATAGCAGTAGCAACACTCTTAGTCAAAACATAAGAACTCTCAGTCTTGGCAGGGTGATATATTTCAGTCTAGGAAAAATTAGAGTTGGAAGAGAGCTCAGTGTTATTGTCCCGATCCACCAGCTTAGAGTTTGTAGTTTACAACAAGTAGAAGTAGTTTTCAACAGTCTAGTGCACCTCCAGGTGGTAGAGGTTTTGGCAAGAGTATAGGGTGCTTCTCTTGTGGTCAGCAGGGTCATATTGCTAGGAAATGTCCTCAGAAGGGCACATCTTGATTTAGTCAAAGGCCAACTGCTTCAAAGCTGATAGTAGGGGATGCAAGTAGATCCCACAAAGTTTTTGTTGTGTTTGAAAACCACCAAGCTGAGCTCTAGGGTACAGTGGTTGAGACTTTAGGTGTGTTGCAAGGTAGTAGAGTCTCTATTCTCTTTGATTCAAGCACTTTAGACTCTTTTATTTCTGCTTCCATAGTAGCATGATGTGGAATGGTGGAAGCAAAGTAGGATGATAGGTGGTATGTTGAGTTGGCATCCTATGCTAAGGTCATAGTTGAGTCTCTTATTCATGGTTGTGGTTTGAGGATTAGTTCTCTTTGCACCATAGTAGACCTTCATATTATTCCTCTTGGGTCATATGATATTGTGTTGGGCATAGATTGGTTAGAGGTTCATAGAGTAGTCGTTAATTGTTGATGTATGTCGATGCAGTGTCTAGATGATTTTTGCAGTGAGGTTGAGGTAGTTGGTTTTCAAAGGCCTATTTCCTTGAGGATGATTTTTGATATGTAGTTGAGAAGGTGTATGGAGTAGGGTTGTTTGTTGTTTGTGGTGATAGTTAATGATCTAGAGTTAGGGGAGATCCGAGAGGTGTCTCTTGATAGTCATCCCATCCTTAGATAGTATGCAAATATCTTTCCTAGTGAGATTCTAGGGATGCCACCTAAGTGCACGATGTTGATTTTAAGATAGTTCTTGTACCTAGAGTTGAGCCTATTTCACGAGCTCCATACTAAATGACCACTCAAGAGATTAAGGAGCTCTAGCTGCAGCTTGAGGAGTTGTTGGAAAAGGGGTTTATTCATCCTAGTATCTCTCCTTAGTGAGCACCAATTATTTTTGTGAAGAAGGACATGTCCCTTTGATTGTGCATTGATTACTGACAGTTGAATAAGGTGCCAGTAGGGAATAGGTATCCATTTTCAAGGATCGATGATCTGTTTGATCATATCAAGGGTGCTAGTGTATTTTTGAAGATTAATCTTAATTCAGGATATCATCAGTTGTACATCATTGAGGTAGAAATCCATAAGATTGCATTTCATACTCGTTACGGGAACTACGAGTTCACAGTTGTGCCATTCAGGTTGACAAATGCATTGTTTGTATTCATGAGTTTGATGAATGGTGTGTTTCACACCTACCTCGATAGGTCTATCCTAGTGCTTTTAGATGACATTTTGATCTATTTGAGGACCATGGAGGAGTATGAGGAGCATCTGAGGTAGGTGTTACAGTGTTTGAGGGAAAGCTAGTTGTATTCAAATTTGGTGAAATGTGATTTCTTCAAGATGAAGGTGAAATATTTAGGTCATGTTATCTTTGGTGAGGGAATTGTCATGGACCCTTCAAAGATCCAAGCTATCATTGATTGGTCTATATCCACTAATGTTGCAGAGGTTCATAGTTTCATGGGTTTGGCAGGTTACTATTGGTGGTTTGTATAGGGTTTCTCAAGGATAGCCCACCCCATCACTTCTCTTCAGAGGAAAGGGAAGAATTTTATTTTTGCTAAGCAGTGCCAGGAAAATTTTTAGACTCTTAAGGAAAGGTTGACTAGTGCACCTATCTTAGCAATTCATGATCCTATTGGGAATTTTGTGGTTTGTATAGATGCTTCCTTGGAGGGTTTGGGAGTAGTGTTGATGCAAGATGGTCACGTGATTTCCTATGAGTCGCAAACTCAAGGATCATGAGTTGAAATATCCTACACATGATCTAGAGTTAGTTAATGTGGTTCATGCTTTGACAAGATGGAGGAACTTTCTATTGGGGCATCAATTTGAGATGTACAATGATCATCGTAGTTTGTAGTATATCTTCACGTAACCTAATCTAAATGCAAGACAAATACGGTGGATGGAGTTCCTATGTGAGTATGATTTTGAGGTGAAATTCATATAGGGAAAGGAGAATGTGGTTGTGGATGCACTTAGCTGGTGAAGACACAAGCTTTTGACATTGACTCTGGGAGTGGACTTGAGGACATAGATCCTTTCAGCAGTTCCTTCAAATAGTTGGCATCAGGAGGTGAGGTTTGAGGTGGAGTCAGGAAGAGTTTTAGAGTTTAGATTTTTAGGATATTCCCTTGAGTTAGATGTCCTTTTGAGGCACTCGGGTCATATTTATGTTCCTTGCTTAGGAGATCTTTGTACTTTTATCATGATAGAGGCACATTGGGTACCTTATTTAGCTCATCCTAGTGTCAAAAAGATGCACAAAGATCTTCATTAGCTGTACTTTTGGTTTAGAATTAGGAGAGATATCACTGATTTTGTGTTGAGATGTCTTGAGTGTCAGAGAGTGAAGGCAGAACACCAACATCTTGGAGGTATTTTATAGCCTCATTTGGTCCTAAAGTGGAAATGGGATATCATCTCCTTGGATTTTATTGTTGGTTTTCCTATTTCTTCCTATTGGCATGATGCTATTATGGTCACTATGGATAGGTTGACGAAGGCGACACACTTATCTCCTATCTGATCCTCATACAATGCTTCATTAGTGGCCAATTTTTTTATGGAGGACATTATTAGGTTGCATGGTATTCCTTGCAGGATTATTTTAGATAGAGGTCTAGTGTTTACTTCAACTCTTTGGACATCCCTGCAACATGCATTGGGGACCCAGTTGAACTTTAGTTCAACTTATCATCCAGAGACTAATGGGAAGACTGAGAGGGTCAATCATGTCCTCATGGATATAATTCAGACTTACATCATGGATCAACAGTCTCATTGGGAGGACTACTTGTATATGGTGGAGTTTTCATACAATAATAGTTATCACAGCTCTATTGGTATGACTCCTTTCCAGGTGTTATATGGTCATCCTTGTTAGACCCCACTGAGTTGGGATCATTTGGAGGACAAAGTTTGTTGATGGGTGTTTTAGCACTTTCTAAACAAAAGCAATGTGTAGATGCACTACCTCTCTTGAAAGGCAATCTCCAAAAACAAGTTGCTGAAAATTACCCAAAGGTCTCTTAGGTGTCAGGTCATGACATGCATGGAATTTCTCAGTTGGTTCAATGTGATTTTTCTGGTAATCACATGGCAGACTTATAGAGTTAAGTTGGAGGGAAGTTGGATCTTAAAATGGAGTTCTTGATGTGGGGAAGTTGGTGTGCAATTGTTGCAGGTTCAAACAACAGTCTTAAAATCCTATTTCAACTTGAGATTTGGCTTTACAATGTGCAATGAATCTTAGCATAGGTGACTTATTAAAATAAAGGAAAAAGGGCAGGGAGGAGAAGGAGTTCCTGGATCTGAAATTAATAGTCAACAGTGATCATGGAGGACCTTGCTATCGACAACCTTCCTAAAACTGAATTTCACTTAACTAGATGACCTCACAATTTAATGAAATTAGTGCAAGCTTCTAAGGACTGTAGATATTCAACCATTCATTCACCATAAGCATGAATAAAAGATAGAAGTTTAGAGTATCTTTTAGTTTATACCCAGACTAACTTTACACATCTATTTATCATCAATAAACAACAAAAAGTATGGACAAGGAAGGTTACCAACACACAATAGAATTCTTCAAAATCAATGAACATCATTAACTAATCTACTAAAAAAAGTTAAAACATGTAAACAACAAAGTAATTCTACCCAAATTAACTAATGATGGGAGAAGAACCATGTAACATGAAACTAACACTCAAGAATTCACCAAAAGTCAATGAACTTCTATTAAAATTTCAGTAGTATGCCTTTACAACAACTCAACTCTCTGTTGAAAATGAGAGGACACCCCCTATTTATAGTGTTCAAAAAGAAAAATGAATGGCCAAGATTGATTTGCATTGTGTGGCCAAGATTCACTACAAACTAGGGTTTCACCTACCCCCAAATATATTACACTTTAAAATTACATCTTTGTCATTTTCCCTATTTTGTCTTCTTGTGGTAGCACTGTAGCTCTTTTGTCTTTTGCTGATTTCCTTTGTTGTAGCTACATTGTAAGGAATTCATCATCAATCACAGGAATTCCTTCATTTATCTTCAAGGTGGAATACTCCATAAACTTGTTGATCAATCCCCGGAGCTTATCCCACTCCAATATATTTGATTGGATCACCTGGAAGTTAAACTTTCTAGATTTATTCATGAGGTCATCCCAGTCCCTGTCATATTTTTGTGCATTCTTAATCACCTACTCAGATTGAGTGAAGGCTCGAGCAACAAAAACCATGAAATCTGAGGTTAGAACATCCTCATCCCCATTCTCCATTTTCTTGTGAAAGTAGGGCTTTATATTTTCTAGATCTAACTCGATAGTGGGAACATCAAAGTCCATCATCATCCTTATGTAGTCTTCACAAGCAGCCCAAACTTCCTTGATCTAATCAATCTCTAGCTCTACCTCATGGAGCACTTGCTCTACCACCTCCTTTCTCTGGTCAAGGCTCAGCTTCTAGGTCTCCACAAGCCAATGATCACCTTTTACCAAAGAAAACTCCTTCTCCTAGGATCCATTAGGTACCTTGAGGATAGCCTTAAGTTTGGGGTACATGATCCTATATAATTCAGGGAAATCAGTGCATAATTTCCTTATTCCCTTGAGCATTTTTTGCAACTCCAAATTTTTTTTAACTGTTATAATCGCATGACCTATGCCCTTATTGTCATTGTAGAGGACTTGTTGGAACCAATCCTCAGTGGACTTCATCCAGTCCTTTCTTTTCTCTAGATGATCAATGTGGTCTTTGGAAAGTAGTTGTGGTGGTGTCAAGGATGTGGTGGGGATTTCTTCTACTAATGACCACTACTAAATATATGCCCTTAGGTTAGCTGCTATGCTTTTAGTTCATCCTTGGAGATCTTATCTTTGTTCATTTGATGCACGATGGTGGCAACAAACCCTTGGAGATGGTTAATATTTTGCTCTCGTGTGGTATTTCCTAGATCAAGGGTGGAGATGTTATAGCTTACCCCTTCTTTATTCACCACTGGGGTGGCTATTTGCACAGTCCTAGATCTAGATGCATCCATTGTTAGCTAGGATCTGACCTTTGGCTTCTTTTCTTTCTTCGTGCTTATTTGGGCTTGGGCCAAGATGGACCCCAGCCTTGCCCACAGATCATTTAAGGTTGGGTTTTTCTTTTCCAACTATTTCTCAGGCCACTCAGGCATCTGAGATTCTCCCCTTAGTGATTCATGACCACCTTCTTCCCCACGAGTGTGTTGGATTTCCATTACCTTATCACTTGAAGTTTCTTGTTTGGTCTTTTCCCCTTCTTCTTCATCTAAATCCTAAATAAATAGATTCTCCTTCTGTGGGGATTCAGAGGTTGTGCACTCTTTGGGGTTGTCCTCCCCTTCAATATTTTTCTTTTCTTCTTCTTCATCATGTCCATGCTCTATTTCTGGGCTCTTATGAGCTTCTGAGTCTTCTTCAAGTTTATCTTCTTCTTTCTTTTCCTCTTCCTCATGCTGAGGCAACATCTTTTCATCATGTTGAAGGCTCTCTTCTTGCTCTTTTGAAAGAGGCATTTCTTCATCATGTTTGGGGATTTTATCATGCTCCCTAGTTGGAGGTTTAGTATCCTCCTCCATCTTCTCACTTGATTCATTTTCTTCCTTAAAAGGCCGCCTCTCTTCTTATTCTCCCACATTCTTAAGTTTCTGGGCCAAATCCTCCTCGAGGCCAGGATTGAATGTCTCCACAATGTACTTGGAACCTGGCTCATCAGTGTCCTCCTTTGATGATTATGTTTCTTCTCCTTCACGCACCACCTTATCAATTGTCAAATGCTAGTAGTCAAGGTGCTCATGGTAATCATCTACTTTCTCTTCCATCTCTTTTGTAGCTTCCATTTCTTGTCTCTCCAACTCTTCCAATATTTCCATGGTGGCTTTCATCTCTACTGATTTAGTTGGAGGAGTATGGATAGGAAGACTAGCAACAATTTGTGCCAAGGAAACTTGTATGGCTAGGTTCATCAGCACCCCATATAGTTTTGTAGGAATTTTTTGCATGTGGCGGGAGAAGGTCTCTGGGAGTGAGAGAGTGAGAATTGGCATCGTTGCTATAGCTAGTGGGAGTGATGTTGTCAAAGACATGGAGAAGGAGGAGAGTAGAGAGGTGGTGGCAGAAGAGGAGTCTATTACCATTAATTAGGTTGTGGGTAGGGTGGAGGCAAGGTGAACTGAGATGTCTACCATAAGTGGGGAAGTGGTAACCATCACTCGAGAAGCAGACAAAGGAGCAGCAGTAGTAGCAACATTATTAGCAGTAGTAGCAACATCAGTAGCAGTAGCGACTGCAAGAGTGGAGGCAACATGTGGAGAATTTTGCTACTCGACCTCTACTTCTTGTCCTTCAAGGAGAGGGTCCTCCTGCATGGTGGGCATGCCCAATGTCTTCCATCTCTTGGAGGATTCACCCTCTGTTGCTTTTATTGCATACACTTTGGGCTTGGGATGACCTTCAGTTGCTTCTTTTCTCTTCCTTGACCTGGTGGTTGGAGGGGATTTTGAGGTTTCTCTAGCAGCTATCCCACTATCAGTTTCACTTGTTGGCTCACCCTCAAGCTCCTCATAGGTCAAAGTGACTCCTTGTTGCTTTAATTGGGAAAATTTTCCATCAATCCATTCCTTGGTTCTAGCCTCAACGATCTTTGTCAGAATTTTGAGGTCATCAACCTCTTGTTCATTCTAATCAATTAGTTGCAGGGATAGATTGGAAACTACATTATACCTACATTATATCGAGGATCCATCACCGTATTTCATCTTCTACTACTTGGCTTGACATGGGGAACAAGTTGACCTTCTTGAGGAAATATGCAATAATTAGCATGTAGTGCCTCATTCAAACTTCATTTTCGTCCTTGCAGTTGGCCCAAAAATCCTCAACACTATGCCTGTGGGCATATTCAGCTACGACCATCTTTCTAAGTTTTTCATAAGGGTCCATTTGCAGCCAGACAGTGTGGAACTTAAGGTTATAATCCACGAGTTCTTTATCTAAATTTTCTACACATTGATATGTGTGGAGTTCATACAATCCTTGGCTAAAGGAGAGGGGATAAGGAATCCCCTCCTTATGTTTTCTGCTTAGGAGGGTGTGTGCATGCTGTAGCTACCGAGAGAGTTCCAACAATATTACCAGTCCTTTAGGTATCGGGGCAGCTTGTATGGTTTCTCTAAGAAACCTTCAACAAAGATATAGGTAAACTTTAGAAATTGTATAAATAAGAAGGGAAAATGGTGGAGGAAAGCATTAGCACTATGGGAGACCCTTCTCTCGAAGTCTCCCCCAATTAATTTGATAATGTGGCCTATGAAGGGATCGTTAACTCTACAATAATCCCTCTTGAAATTCCTGTATGACAACTAAGGGTGCCTATCATAGACCTTGAACTCTCTACCTAGTTCTATATTTGGTGCCACAAATAGTCCTCTGTATTGTGTCTTATCAACTAGTAAGTATACAAGGTGGGATGTCATATAGAAGTGTGAGGTCTTCTTGACTACCATAAATTGTTCGTGCAAGCAATTGTTGATAATTCCTACCCAATAGAACTTGGTTTTTCCCAGGGGGATCTATTCCATGAAATATAGCATCCATTCCTAGAAGTAGGATGTAGTTGGAAGGCCCATGACTCTATTTAGTAGGGTTACCACATCATGGTAGTCCTCATAAAAGTCATTGTGCAAGAGCTCCTGGGGCACCTTGGCTGCATTTCCCCTCTTCTCTTTCAACCAGTATTGATTTACAAGTCTTTTGCATTTGAGGGGGTCTTCATCCCACATCTCCTTTCCATCTTCCTTAGTTGCTTCCTCCATCTCCCTGAAGGTAGGGATATGAAAATCCTTCCCTAATGACTTGGCGGATAAGTTAGCTAAGATATTCCCATCTCTGTCCACAATGGTTATGGTCTCTTCTTGGTATGCCTCTCTTCAAGCCATTACGAGTTCAGGGGAAACAAGAGCAGGAGGGAAGCCTACAACTTTATCCAATCCACTAATTCTAATTTTTCTTGAACTATCTATTGCGGGGTTGATCTAGACCCTTTGCTTGAATTCATCGATATCTATGTGTCTGATGTTTGTATTTGAGACCTCCTTCCAAGCTATGGTGACCTTCAAATTGAGAGGTTCCCCTTGGAACTTGTATTTCATCTGGTCTTTGTCCCCTTTTTCTCAAGGTGCTTTGGCTATCTTCTTTCTTTTTTCTTTCTCTACAGCTTCCTCTGAGTGTCTTGCACTTGGTTCCATATATCCTGCGGGCAAGAGAGAGGTAAGCACATTCAAGCATGAAAACATGGGAAAGTTAGCCAAAATCCTGCAAAACAATGTTAGATCAGATAATCCATCATTTAAGAATCCTAACATCTCTTTCATATTGTCATTAACCTTTTACAGGAAGGAGTTTGAGAAATTCTGTTCTAGGTGATGGGACTTCCCTAGGCTGATGGCCATTTTGGAGCAACTACGGGTGGGATGATAATCAGGGCACATCGGCCTACCTGTCTCAACTCGCCTTGATATTTGTTCAATATGTGGGTTCCACTGAGGAGGACAAACCATTTTAGCACATAGGTTAACGTCTTCTTAAAGATTGGAGGGCATTAAGATCATCATTTGAGCAAGCAGAATCACAGGGAAGCTTGGTTGTTTGGGGCTTGCCATAGAAACAGTCCTAGAAAGACAGCGGCCTACAGGAAAAGTTTCACCGGGCGGGATCCAAAGCCTTGCAGGATTACATCAGAGCTCAATTGACATTCAAGTTATTGTGGATTAGAAGGAGTGGATGGATGCTAGGTGGTGGCCATTCAAAATGACTGATTAAATGGCAGTCTGACAGGAGAGATCTATGGCATCAGGTCCATGGGAGGCCTAGGTTTCATTCATTTATCACTTGAGAGTTAAACGAAAAAGTGGAGGTCAGGTTCTAAGTAGCAACTGAATGGGGATCATCCTCCGTTTGAGAATAGCGAGTCTAGGATAGAGTTTCAAGGGCAGCTGCCTGGCAAAAGAAACCTGCCTAAGGTTAGGCACTTAACATTTTCATCTTGGCATACTAGTGGCTATGACAGAGTCAATACCCATAAGGAAAAAAACTAACCATCATGAGTCATTCGAGACAGCGGTATCTCCACAACAGTCCGTTGATGGAGGCCTGCTATGCGGGGCCCAAAAAGATGTCCTCACTTGCTCATTTGAAGTGCAGATGGAGTTGGCTAGTAGAGGCGAGCCCGAGATCTGATGGTCGGGTGGATGGGTGATGAAAGTCATTCAAAATGGCAGAGTCCAGATGGAATTCCCCAAGTAGAAGTTTGTAGGGAGGGACTCGAGATGGACCAAGACATAAGATTTTACATAGTTCAAATTCATTGGACAATTGATAGGGCGGGGTCTGCGCATTGGAAAATCATGGTCGGAAAGCCATTCAGAATGGAAGAGCATGAAAGGTGCCCCTGAGATGGAATCCCACGGGGGCAGTCCTAGAAAGGCTGATGGATTGCTTTGTTTTAGTTTGTAAATTTCAATTTGATTGAAGGCATAAAAGTGGTAAGTCTTTGGCCAGGGCGGATCTGGTGAGGGAACCCGCCATTACCAAGTTTAACTTCATTTTCAAGGTCAGTGATGGCGATGGGAGGGTGAGGGCCCTCATGAGGCGAAAGCCCTAGTTTAGGAATGGCTGCAAAGAGTGCAAGTTTCGCGGATGATGCATTGATCAAATTTGAGGTTTTATGAAGATTTCAATATGTGGGTTTTGTGCACCCTAGTTAACAATAAATAATTTTCAAATTTTCTCCCTTAAATTCATCAAATTTTCCTTGAAATCAAAGAAAATTCTAAGTGAAGCATGCCATGGAAAACCTACCTCAAGAACCCGATGAATGCGAATGAAGAATTAGTTGGCAAAGGCCTTGAATCGTCGATGGGATTTTTCAGGCGTGAAGGCAGTCTTGGAGGTTGGATCTGACTCTTTTTTGATCAAGCTAACAAGTGAAAATGACAGCTGGAAGTTTTCTATTTATAGAACATGGTGTATTAAATGCACCCTATTAATGACTCTATGGTGGGTCTGGGAGTTGGTGAACAATCATTTGAAAATAGCCATGGGAAGCTCATAATCTGACAAGTGGAAGGTAGTCAATGCTCAATTTTTTAATCGTTCAGTCATTTCAAACAACATCAGAGGCTTTGGGTTTAGTGGGGTGGAAAACTATTGAAGAAAGGCCATTTGGAATGGCTACAGGGTGAAGGAAACCCACATGGGGCGGCTTGACAGGGTGGACCCGCCTAGCTCCAAGGACGCCAGTTTTGAAAAGCAAAGGAAAACAACCAAAGGAGTTCTACGAAGGGCTAATGCATTGAAATTTTGAGGGTAGAAAAACATGGTCAACTTAAGATGACTTCCCTAAATCTCATTGACCATTTAGAACACAAAAATAGGGGGCACACAAAATGAGGTGTCAAAAGCAACCCGACAAAGTGAATAGAAGGAGGGTCCCCATTTTGAATGGGGCGTGTGTGCTGAGGGCACAACAAATGTCAACTCTACTGGAGAACTCTCCTGAGCGTTCTAAGGATAAGTATTCACTCAGAACCCAAAATCTCTAGTTTCACAAACTAGAATCCTATTTCTAAAAGTGAACTAGGAGAATGGGATCCTTTGTTAAATCCATTTCTCTATTACCAACCAAGCATCCATAGCCCCAGTAAATTTATCCGCACACCCATACGGTTGCTTGATTTCATCATTTTCCTTTTCTTTTCTTTCTTTCATTACTTTTTTAATATTTTCTTCTATTGCTCAACCATGTAAGCATCAAAGCCTACAATAGGTTTGGGACCCACAGTGGTCACTGGAGCGGACTTCAAATTTTTCATTTGCTAGGTCATCATAAACAACCGTTGTACAACTCTTTGGAAATAATTAGTATGCATTTTGTGTTGGATCTGAGATGATTGTAAAAGGAAGATTCAACCAAGGGTTAGGTTCTAAGTTAAAGTTCATTTGAGGAAACCATTTCATGGTAGCTATTAGAGATCAATAGTTGAGAGTGAATATTTAGCCAAAGAACACTAAGAGCAAGCAACAAGGTGAACCTTTCGTTGAATGAGCATGACCACAACAATAGAAATGAAGAACACCCTCATCAAAGAAAAACAACTGGGAAACAAAAAAATCAAAAGCTGTGCAACACGACAGAACAAAGAAAACCAAAAGCAACGTAAACTAACCCATATAAAAGTATTTACAGGAACAACTCCAAAAGAGCTCAAGCCTGAAAGTAATGCTTTAAGTGCTTCCCATTGACAGGAAATGAGACATCTTCACCAGTGAAGGTCTTGAGGTGAAAATCATTATCTCCAAGGATTTCAACAATCTGTAAGGGGCCAAGCCAGAGCTTATCGAATTTGTCATGTCCCCCTTTCTTCGCATAGGACTTGTTCCAACATAGGACTAGATTAGTGATTCTAAAGGCATTGAATTTGGATTGTTGATCGAACCATATTTTGACTACACCCTGATGCTTCAAAAAAATTTCAATGGCTTGATCATGCACTTCTTCCAAGTGGAAGAGCTTAGCCAAGTGAGCTTCTCTTCAATCCCCTTCTTCATAAAAGTCATTGATGAACTAGAGGGTGGGGATTATCAAGTGAATTGGGAATATAGGCTCTCAGCCGTAAATGAGGTGGAATAGTGAATCGCCAAGGGAAAACTTATGGAATGCACGATCTGCCCAAAGGGAAAATTGGAGCTGGGTATTCCAGTCCTTTAGATTCATGTCAAGTAGCTTTTTGTTCACCGTAATGAGGTTCTTGTTAGTAGATTCTTCCAAACCATTTCCCTGAGGGTAGTAGTTGGATGAGAACTTAAGGGAAATCCCATAATCAAAGGCCCAACTAGCGAATTTAAGCAAGGAAAAGGAAGGGCTATTATCACACACTATGGCATATGGGCAACCAAAAAAATTTAAAATGAAGCTTTCAAGAAAATTTATAACTACCTTTGTTGTGCATTGCCTACATGCAATAGATTTTTTCCATCTAGTGCAATAATCAGAAGCAATTAGAAAGTACTTGTGTCCTACAGATGATGGTGGGCTTACCAAACCAATGAAGTCAAGACCCCATTGCATGAACGACCTCACCTCCAAAACTGGTTGTAGTGGGACAACGATGTTCCTTTCTCTAGTTATGGTGGCCTGGAAAAAATGGCATGTATGGATGTGGGAATGAGCATCCTTGAAGAGTGTCAGCTAATAGTAACCTGCTCGTAGGATCTGATGAGCAGTCAAAGGTCCAGATCCATGACCAACACCAAATTTTTCATGAAATTCTTTCAAAACTTGGTCTGCTTCTTCTTGGCCAAGGCATTCTTAAATTCCCATTTTAGTAATTTATGAATATGAAGTGCGTGAGGAAGCACTTGATGTTGTTGGATGTTGTGGTTGTGTTGCTGATATGTGGTTGTCATTGATGTCAACATTATTAGCATTATTGTATTGAAGGCTATATATGTCAAGGATATGAGAAAATTGTTAAGGGAAGAGTTGTAGGTTTCTAGTAGAACAGTGAAGGTCATGAAGGTGTCTTGTTCTATACATTGAAGATTAATTTTTGTGGACTAAAGGGTTTATTGTTGATAGTATCTAGTTCATCTACCAGAATTTTTAGAGGTCTGTGTGAAGTTTTGATAGTGCTATGATCAATTGTGTTCTAACAATATTTATGTGGGTTCTATAAGTGTTCCTGATTGAGCTTTATGTGTTTCCGGTAATTTCTATTTCTTTGGATGATTCTTTGTTAGTTCTTATTGTTTTTGGATGCTTCTAGATCATTCTCTATCATTGTTGTATTTCTGCGTTGATCAGTGTGCTCGTGGTAAAATATTTTTCTCGGAATGTTCAGATTTTCATGTTCTTTGCCAACATGGTGGTTGTAACATGTTGCAGATCCTTGAATATTTAAATTTGAATGTTTGGTGCACTCGAGGATATTGTTTTGGGTCACATCATGATATTAGCTAACAGTGTTTGATCCACATTAAAAATTTATTAGTAAATTTGGGCTGACATTGTAAATATGTTTTATATTTTTTTGGCCGACAAGGTTGTTGGTGTAATTTCATGTTATAGATATATAATAGTGTTTTTTTGAGTGAAGTTAGCATGCGTATGAAGTGGATAAAAGCTAGAGAAGAGCAAGTGTGCAAATATTGATCTACTCATTCGATTGAAAAGCAGAGTGAGAAGTTTGAGTGAAGTGTGAAGAAGTTTTATGTGGTTAACTAGAACTATAATCAGGTTTGTGTAGAAGCTATTTTCTTAGTTGATACCTTGTGGATCTAATCTAGATTTGTTGTGCCCTTAGCACACATGCCCCGTTCGGAATGGGGACCCTCTTTTTCTTTCACCTTGCTGGGTCATTTTGTCCCTGCCTCATTTTGCATGCCTCATTTTGGTGTCCTGGGTGGTCAGTGTACCTCCAAAGTCTCATCTTAAGTTGACCGTGTTTCTCCCTTTTAATTTTTCAAGTTCTGGTGCCTTGCGGGGTCTCTCTAGCAGTTTTCCTCTGCCAGAAGCCTTGGGGCCTACTGGACCCACCCCATCAGGTTTGCTTGGTCAGGTTTCCCCTTTGTGCCTGCTGTCCCAAAATGTAGAGGGCTTACGAATTCTCGGGCCCTAGGTCCCGGCCCCACGTATTCTCCGTCTGTTGAAATTTGCAAAAAATTTGGCTACTTTCAGACCTGCCGGGCCCGACCCTCCAGACTTCCTCTTCCGGAATTCCATAAGGGCTTTGCTGTTCCCAACAGTGGACCTTTGGAGGAACTCTGCCCTCCGGGCCTCGACCTCTGCTTTGCCGCCAGTTATTTTTGAGTAGAATTTTCCAAACGGTCGCCGCCCTGCATCTTCCCAGCCTTCGGCATTTGGGTCTCCCACCCCTGTCCGCGAATTCAGAATCCACCAACCTAATTGTTTGATGTACTTGCATTTAATGTGACCATTAATGGTGGTGGGAGTGTAAATATCTTGAGCAACCTATCATTTTCACTTGTCAGGTTTGCAGAAAAGGATCAGAGCAATTGCTAGAGAGGATCTCTATCTTCATCGATCGTCGCCCTCGCACCCATTGCTGTCACTTGCCGACCATTAGTCGATTTGATGCCTTGCCGCATCAGGTGTTTGAGGTAAGTTTACAGTTTTCCCTCCTGAGCAATTTTTTATGATTTTAAAGCTTAAAAATGAACAACAAGGGTTAAAAAGACATGTGGTCGATAAAACATGAGGAAACGCACAAAATCCATGTTTTCAATTCTTTGAAAAAACCTCCAAGCTTCCCTTGAATTCACAACCAGAACTTCACCTCGTCACAGCCATTCATTGACCAGGGGCATTCATTCCCTCCGGGCCTGGGTCTCCTCTTGGTGGTTGAAAATAGAAAACAATGAACATTTTCCAAAATGGCTATTTGACCCCTCGGGCTCAGCTCCTCAGACCTCCATCATCCCTTCACTGTCGAGGTTGAAAACTTGAACATCCAAACTTGGCTGTTGTTTTGGCTCTTCGGACCCAAACCTCTGGACTTCCATGTTCGGAAGTCATCGAAGTTGCCGCCGAAGCAGACAACTGAGTCACCCCATCTGCTCGAGCTCCGAAGCCCGCCTTTTCTTTTGCCGTCTATTGTGCATTTTGAACTCAACTTTTCGTCGCCCTCCCAGGACCCGGTCTATGGACTTCCATCCTATCTTCGCGTGTTCTGAATGGTGAGTCTTTGGCGACCTTCTGCCTTCCAAGTCTCGAGCCTCCATTCACCACTTGTAGGTTTTGCATTGAAATTTAAATGTCCTTGCCCCTTACCGGCTCCGACCTCTAGGACTCCATCCCTCCTCCGCTGTTCTGAAAAGGAAATTCGCGCCCGCCCTTCTGAGCTCCAGGCTCTACCTCCCTACTCACTATGGAAACCCAAAATGTAATCTGGCATCCGACCCTAATGCCGAGCCCGGTTCACTAGGCCACCCCCTCTAGAAATCCGCCTGACAATCGCCATCCTGAATGGCAAAGGCATGATATCAGCCTTGCCCCTCAGGCCCAAGCACTTTAAATTTGTAAAATTGTTGGCTGTGCTTTGGATTTTCGGGTCCCGGACCCTGGAGTTCTACGCTCGAAACTCTGTTTCTACTTGGACATTCCAAATGGCCAACTCCGGATGACTTTCCAGCCTTGTACCTCCGGTTTCTCTCAAATCGATCCAAATGAGCTCAAATTTGAAATTTTATCTCGATCCATGTGCTCAAATTCGGCCCTCTTCACTACGATCTTTTTGAACCTTCAAAATTTGTTTAGGAAGGATCTCCTAGGTCACTCTGCCTCATTTTCCCTTTCGAAGTAGCATTCATGTGAGGGAAGTCTGGGCCTCTAGGCCCAGATTGTCCGAAAGCCCTCAATTAAAAGACTAATGACATCCGGAAGAAGAAGTATCATTTTATGAATGATAAAATTTTTAAGTTGATTTCATCCATGGAATTTGGATGAAGATCAAGACTTTCATGATCAGTTACAATGACTGCATCATTGCTTGCAGGATATATGGAATCAGGTGCAGCTGTGGAAAAGGACAAAGGAAAAAAGTCGGGCAAGACTCCTTGAGGAAAAGAGGAAAAGGACCAAATGAAGTACCAGTTCTAGGGTGAACCATTGCATTCGAAGGTTACCACAGATTGGAAAGAAATCACCAACACCAATATTGGCCATGTCGATATTGACGAGTTTACACAAAGGGTCAGGGTCAATCCAATGACCAAGAATGCTAGGATAATCATACAAAGTGGAATTGCAAAAGTTGTGGGCTTCCCTCCATCCCTCGTGGCCCCTGAGCTAGTCCTAGCTTGTCGACAGGCATATCAACCAGATACGAGGATAATTGTTGATAGAGATGGTAACATTCTTGCTGACATGTTGGCTGAAGGAATCACAAAGACCTTCCATATTCCCACTTTTCAAGAAATGGAAATGCCTACCATAGAGGAATTCCAAGAAGCATGGGATGATAATCCAGGAGGCTGGAAAAGGTTAATAAATCAGCATTGGCTTAAAGAAAATGGGGCATCATTGCGAAGGTTCCTCACAAACTCTTCTGCAGTGATTTCCATGAAGATTACCATGACTTGGTCACAATGCTAAGCAGGGTTATGGGTCTTCCTACGACTGCCTTCTTTTAGGAGTGGATGGTGTACTTCATCGAACAAATCCTTCGTGGGAATGAGGACATCACCACAAAGTCCTTGTTCTACTAAGGAGGTATAATAAGTGACTACTTGCATGAGAAATTCATCAATGTGAACAATAGTTTCAAGTTTTACATGACTTCATATCTCGTCTACTCCTTGGTAGACTGGAGACAATACAATGGGTTGTTCATGGCACCCGATGAGGAGCAAGGTCAAAGACTGAAGGCCTATGATAGGTATCCCCAGCTCTAGTACCGAAACTTCAAGAAGGAATATTACAGGGTAAATGACGCCTTCATTGGCCACATCAACAGAGTGATTGCTGGGGATTTTGAGAGAAGGGTTTCCCACAGTGCTTGGGAATTCTTGGAGTAGTACGCTTTCCTCTTCATTCAATATCCAAAGTTCACATACATCTATGCCTTGGGCTTCATCGAAAGGCCAAACAATTTGCCTCGATACCCCAACGACTAGATCATCCTATTGGAGCTTTCTCAGCAGCTCCAACACATACAGGCGGTCCTCACCGGAAAACACTTGACAGGGATAACCTATCCCCTAACTCTCGGCCAAGGAATGTATAAATTAAAAACTTCCTTATGCACCGGGAACTCTGAGAAAGAATTGAAAGATTATCATTTTCACCTGCACACTGCTTGCCTGTATATGGACCCATATGGGCATGTAAGGAAAGCACTAGGACCGGGGTTCGCTCATCTGCACCACATTGAATACTTTTGGGGGATTGTCAGGATGATAAGGAAGTGTGTGCAAGGCACTATATGCAGATGACTGTGCATTTTATAAGAAAGGTGCAGCCATTTCCCATACCAAATCAAGTTGAAGAGGACGAAAGCACCATAATGGACAAGTGGCCCGATTAAAACAACAAGGGGTGGTCCTAACATACAAAGGGCTCAGGAGTGAGCCAAGTGCCATGGACGATGTCGCCACTACAACTTCAATGGGCGGGACATCCAAGTCGCCTCCAGTCACCAGATCCAAGAAGAGAAAAGAAAACAAAAACAGAGTGATCTCGGGATCCCAAAGTGTACATGAGGAAGAATCTGGGAGTTTCACCTTCCAAGAGGATTACGCAAATAGGAGGCACCACAGAGTAGCCCTTAATCCAAGAGGAAGAAGCAAAAGGTGTGGAATAGTTAAAACCTCTTTTGGCTCTCCCTACTTTGACTTCCCCATTATCTACCTCCCTCGCCATGGTCGCCACATCCCCGTCGGTGATGGACATCTTTTTCCATCTTTCCCCTTCAGCTCCGACAGAGGCTGTGATAGTAATTGATTCTTCCTTCACTGTGACTACTCCTTCCTTCGCTGTAATGTCACCCATCACATCACTCCCATTAGCTACAGTGGCGGCACTAATGCCCACTTCCTCCTTGCCTAAGGCCTTCTCAAAACATATGGAGAATCTTCCTTCCTAGCTTTCCCAGATGCTTATGGACCCCACTCTTCAAGCAGCCCTAACGCAAGTCCTTGCTACTGCTAAACCTTTGCAGCCTCCAACAAGACCACCGACGATGGAGGCTACCATGTTGCTTTCTGAGGAATGGAAGAAACGGGAGCAAGAAGCCTCAAATTCATTTGAGGAGGAGGCTAATGAATACCATGAGCACCTCGAGTATGAATATCCACATAATCAACAAGGTGGCCTACGAGGAAGAAGGAACAGACTCTTTCCAGAGCATGGATGAGGAGGAAGACGATGGTGGTAGGGACATTGCACAGGCCTTCAATGATGATCTTGAGGAAGAGATGGCCTAGTAGCCAAAGGGTACTAAAGAAGAAGCAGAAAAGTTTCCTCTCAGAGAAGAAGGACAACAACAAGAAGAAAATTCAGGAGAGGAAAAACCTGAGTGTGAGGCTCAAGCTGTCAAGATCCTTGAAATTGAGCAGCCCAAGGAGTACGTGCACAAGGTTGAGAAAACCGAAGGAAAGGAGAGGAAGGAAATGGAAAAGAAAGAAAGTCCGAGGAAGCAATTATCTACCAAGCCACCTATTAAGCTCCTTGTGTTCATCTAGGACTTTGATGAAGAAGAAGGAGATACTACTAAGGAGGAAGAAAGGGCCTCAAAATATAAGAAAACAGAAACCTTAGCCAAGGAGGGGGAAGGTGATCATGAATCACCTAAAGAGAAAGCTGCTATATCTGAGTGGCTGAAGAGACAACTTGAAAAGAAAACTCCTGTACTAAAAGACCTGAGGGTGAAACTAGAGGCTATCTTAGCCTGAGTGCATATTACAACTAGAAAAGAGAAGAAGCCTAAGATCAGATCCAGGATAATGATGGATGCCTCTAGGTCTCAAGCTGTGTAAATAGCAATGCCTATGGTAGGCCAGGAGGGAATAAACTACAACATCTCCACCATGGATCTAGGAACCACTACCAGGGAACAAAAGGTAGGACACCTTGAAGAGTCAGTGGCTACAGTGGTGCATCTGATAAAGTAGGAAAAGGTTTCGAAAGATGAGCTTAAAGCACAAGTAGCTACTTTGATGGATTATATCTAACAATGGTCTTTCGTGGATGACCTGCCTACCATGTCCACGGCCCCACCCTAGCTATTGTCCAAAGAACAAATTGAGAAGATGGAGAGAAGAAAGAACTTGGAAAAAACTACAGAGAGGTGGTTCTGACAGGTCCTATATGTGGGGAACATGGGTATTAGTCGGGCTGTTCGGACAGCCAATAAGTTCTTGGATCTTCTTCAATCTTTGGAAAGTATGAGGAAGCTCTTCACCGACTTCCCTACAACATATGACTCTACCAATCGAAAGATTGAAGCCATCTTTCAGTTGCCAAAAGCCACATGGGAGAAGGAGCTTGCATTCAAAAAGGACAATCACTGGCCGATGGATGTGTTGCGGAAGAATTTTGACAACAAGAAAGAAAGGCTGGTGTAGAGAATGAGTAGAGTGGATCTGGACATCGAATGGATCAAGGAAATCAGAGTGGAATGTGCTCAATACCTCAAATTGATGATGAAATATGACATGCCGATAGTATAGATGGATCCAGAAAAAGTAAAACCTTACTTCCAGAAGAAGTTGGAGGATGGGATGTCTATTGAAATAATGGTGGAATTCATAAGTTTTTCCACCCGTGCATTCAACCAATCAGAGCTATTTAGAGATCAAGGCACAAAATATGATGAGGACTGGAAGAAGTTGGAAGATAATGCAAAGGAATGGAGCTACCAAATGCTACGGTATGAGATTATTGAGGTAGCCAAGCTCCAACCAGTCATTCTAAAGTTCGTGGAGTATATAGCTTCAAAAACTCAAGAAGAAAACCTTGTTATCAATGAAGAGCTCCCCAAGGAGTAGCTACATTAAAACAACAATCATCAAAAGATGAAATTGCTATAGTGACTGGCACTAGATTATGAAATAGGGAGAAAACAAAATGTAATTTTGAACTGTAATATATTGAGGGTTGGTGAAACCCTATTTTGTAATGAATCTTGGCCACACAATGAGAATCAATGTTGGCCATTCATCTAACTTTTGGGGCACTATAAATAGGGGTCTCCTCTCATTTGAAAAGAGAGTTGAGTTGTTGTAAAGACATGCTGCAAAAATTTATAATGAAAATACATTGACTTGGTGCATTTTCTGAGTTTTTCACATGTTAGTTGATCCAACCTCCATTGTTAGATGCTTTACGTAGATTTGTATTGTTGTTCTAGTTAGTTTTATTCTTTCTTTGATAGATTTTAGAAATGTTGTTCTATAGTTGTGAAAATTCCTGTTATGTAGATGCATTCTTAGTCCATACTTTTTGTTGTTTGTTTCTAGTAGATGGTTGTGTAAAGTTAGCTTGGGCTTATATTCAAAGCTACTACACATTTTCATCTTTGTTCATGCATGTAAATGGTGAAAGAAAGGTGAAATATTTGCAGACCTTAGAAGATAACACAAATTCTATGAGACTGTGAGATTTTTGGTTAAGTGGAATATTGTTTCCAGGAAGTTGTCAATTGCAAGAACTCCATGAATACTGTTCAGAGTTAGTTGTAGGTCCAGGAACCTTCCATCTTCCTCACTCTTTTTCCCTTTTTTTTGAGAAATAACTTGTTCCAAGGTTCATTGCACATTGTAAAGCCAAATTTGAAGAAACATCAAAGTTTTGGATTGCTGTCTGAACCTACAGTATGGTGAAACTCAACCTCCATCTTAGAAACTTTGGATTTAAAGATCCACCTCCCATCCAGCTACATAAGTCCGCCCTGTGATTATCCAAAAAATCACATCAAAATCAACTAAGGAATACCATACAAGTCATGACCTGACACCCGAGAGACCTTGGGGAGATTTCTAGAAACTTGTCATGGGAAATTTCTGTTCAAGAGAGGTAGTCCATTCATGTACTACTTGTGTTGAGAAAGTGTGAAAAACACCCATCAATGGAACTCACACTAGAAGGAGGGCTTTGTGAAGCTAGATTGAATCAGATTGTTCTCCCCAGAAAGATTTCAAAGAGTTTTGCAGACAACACCAAATAAGGGAGAACTCCAAAAGTTGCAGCCTCCTATAAGGGGAAAACAAATTAAGGGAAGTAGCCCTGCTTCTTCCTTTTCCTCCATTCCACCCACTTCCATTCCACCTTCACCCTCATTTGGCTTGCATTCATCTTCCACCTGACCATCCAAAACTATATTTTCACCTCCCATCTCCGATAGCCAGGGGATTGAATATCTCTCAGCCCTTTCGGCCAAAAGTATAGTCCAAACAACCACAGCTCAGGTGCATTCAAATATTGCTGTTCTATTCTAGGTGCAAACCCAACTTGCTATTTTTCAACAACAAACATCACCCCCATCTCCTGCGATGGCTTGGTTGGCACAAAATCCTTCACCAATACACTTTGTCGCTTATCATGATATGCCTAAGAATCCGGAAGGGTTTTGTTTGAAGTTCAATCCTCGTGAGCCAAAAATAACAACTGAAGAACATATAAAAATATTCGAGACAACAATCACCGAAATGCAAGTCAACCATGAGGATGTTGTGTGTCACCTTTTTCACATTCGTTGGGAGAAGAAGCCTTCTATTGGTACATCAATCTGCTGAGAGGATCTGTTACCTCGTGGGACTTAATGAAGAATGCTTTTCTACAAAAATACAAGATTCCAATCAGCCCTTTAGAATTATACCAATAGTTCATGTCCATCCGGAGGGAAGTGAATGAACCTATTGGATCATTTAATGATCATTTCCATCATGCCTTTGTCAGGCTTCAGGATCCATACATACACAATGACGCCACAACCCTCCCCATCTATTATGCAACGTTAGACAATCTCATGTTGGCATTGGCGAAAAGGATGCACCCACCGCTCACTACATTAGTGACCACCTATGCAGAGGCTATGGTCGCCAATGCAGTTTTGGGGTAGAATATCTCTGGCGCACTGCCATCATTGGGGCCAGTAGCTCACCCCATACAAATTCAAGGGCTTAATCAAGTGTTCGCTCATCAGACCCCTCTTATGAATTAGATACCTCAGTTGCCCATCGTTCCACACCCGGGACAACCACTGAATTATGCATCTCCCGTGCCTTCCTATTTGCAGCCTTAACCATAGCACAATTATTCTCAGGCTCCCCCACAATAGAAAGTGTATTCACAACAGCCCCAAGCGCCATTGTACCTACCAGGGCCAGAATTTCTTCCAGCACATTAGAATCAACCGGTGACCCCGCCCATCTTTCTCCAAAATCCGGTATTGCAGCCAAGCAGCACTACCAAGAAGGAAAAACTCAAGGAGTTGACTAAGATGATAAGGAAAATGTCCACCAAGATGACACACTTAAAAAATTAGAATAATTAGTTACAGGCGTCCTAGCATAACCTCTAGGCCAATCACAATAGAGAGCCAAGATAATAGGGATGGTAGAGACAATCGAGAATCAAGCACCTCCTCCAGGCAGAATTATGATAGAGGACAAAATACTAATTAAAGTTCTGAAAGGAGACCTTCTTAGAGGTAGAATCGCACGTGGAATACAAGGCCCAATAATGGAGGTGTCCCTACCCTTCTTGATCAACTGAACAATAATGAGAGAATAGCCAGCGGGGTGTACCTCGCCGAGGCAGCCTTGTCTGGATGGTGCTAAATTCACAAAATCAACATACATTCTGAATTGGATTGCCCTGAATTCTAGACCACTGCAAAAATTTTCCAAATTAAGGTCCACAATGTTGCTGATGGCACCAGCTACAGGGACATCATCCCATCTGAGCCATATGATTCATCCTGTCTTGTGGTTAACCAAGCGTTGTTTCCGCAAGGTGACTATAACGAGCCCAAAGTTGAGCCTGCTCCCGTTAGGAGTGAAGAAGTGCAAGAGGTAAGTAACGAACAAAATTTGGCTCTGCTTTTTTATTCAGTAGACAATGGTCCGCTAGATAGAGAAGAACCATATGTAGATGAGGTCCACATGTTCCATCAAAGGTCAACTCCCTACTTCCTCAGAAATAGGTAGGCAGGTGGACCTTATACAACCTCTACTTCACTGAACAATTTTGCTACCCCGCCTGACCCAATGCCACCAATAATCCTGGGCTTCCCCATATACCCACCCAATATCTCGACAAGGATGAGCCTCTAAATTAGGCACAAAATCAGCCTCAAGGCCAACCCCAAAATCAATCTAGTCAAAGAAAGGTCCAACCTCCTAGCTCTACAATAGGTCAAGCCTTTAGTTCAGAAATTGAGCAAATGGGTGAATACGTAGTAGAAGAGTTCAAAAAGATAAAAATTAGTTTGTCTTCCTTTGAACTAGTTAGAGTCCCTACCGTAAGGCACACCTTATTTAGGGTCCTCAATGGGACCCCATTTTCTAGCACAACGCAGGAAACATCAGCTAAGAGAGTTACCTTTGAAGAACCTAGGCAAGAACCAGTGATACAGGATAATATCAAAAAAAGGAAGGATGTTCCCCATAAATCAATCTATAGGTAAGCAAATGGAAAAGGAACCATATCAGAACAATAGGCATGGTTCTAAAGATTAGCCATCTAGGCAGACCAGGGATAAAGTTGGTGATAAGAATAGGGGTTAGGTAGCTCACATGGATACGCCTATAGGTATCTTCCAAGGAAGATTGGAAACTCCCCCTTTCCTTACCACCATTCAAATATTTGGAAAGAACCTGCATAACTGCCTGCTTGATTTAGGGGTGTCTATCAATGTTATGCCTTTGGCAGTATGTAAGGCTCTTGGCATCACTCCCATGCCTTCAAGAAGGAAAGTGACCTAGCTGGACAAAATAGAGGTTAACATTGTGGGAGAAATAAATCGGATCCCGATGCAAATTTCTATAGACCCAAGGATACAAGTATTGATATTCAAGTGGCAGACATTCTCGATGCATATGGGATCATCTTGGGAGGGGAATTTACTAAGGCACTGAATGGATATACTACCACAAACCTTTCTCACATGTGGCTGCCATGGAAAGGACTACCAAACCAAATTCGTGTCGACTGCAAGCCCCGTATGAAATATATGATCACGGAATACAATAATCTCAATGAAGTGCTATTTGCTGAGACAAAATTGGGAAATTATTGTCCCTTTACCTCCTAAGATGAATTCGAGCCTCAGGAAGAATGCTCTGCCGAAGTACTCTTAGTGTTGTGCAATCCTCCTACCGATTTTACTCAAATACCTTTGAGTACAAAAATCTTGGTAGAGTCAAATGACAAACCCGATGAAGGCGACAACTGGGGACTACTCAGTGGTTTCCAGGAGTTCATAGAAAAGTGCACCAGGGACCAACTCAGCTTGAGCGCCCGAATGAATTTCCAAGATCTCTTATTGTCGAATTGGTGTAGGATTCACAATGCTGCCCACTCTGAGTTTGACAGTTGCTTATGTCAAACAGCAATAGAACATCTTAAAAAATCATCTGCCCCTCAGACGGAAACACCAAAGGAAGTGCTGGTAGAATCAACCATTGTTTAGTACACTGAGCTAGAAAAATCCCCTAAGATCATGGAGGCAACCACCCAGCCAAAAGGGAGTAAGAACTTAGTCGGACCTGAAGTCAAAGAACTTTCCAAATTTTGGATGCTCTGATTTGATGGATCCAAGTCAAAACAAGGAGTTGGTGTCGGGTTCAAACTCATCATCCCAACGGGTAAGACCTTTCTTGCCACACATAGATTGTAGTTTTATTGCACCAATAATGTAGCATAATATGAGGTGTTAGTCCATGGCCTTCTCATGGCCTTGAAGAAAAATATCAAAATATTGCATATTTTGGGGCATTTTGAACTTGTGGTTAAGAAAGTTAGGAAATTATACTCCTACCATGATAGAAGACTTGCGAACTATAGGCATAGGGTTTGGGATCTCTTAGAGGGTTTAGATGCATTCAATATACAATTGATTCCTCATGCTCATAATCATATAGCTGATGCCTTGGCTCAAACAACCAACACTTTGCAACCCCTCTCTTTGTCTGGGCTTAAGAAATTTACAGTTGAGTTGACATCTATGTCATCAGTCCCAGATAATGTAACTCATTTTCAGGTCTTCAATAATGAAAAACATATTCTTGAATTCATCATGAGCTTTGATGTCTTCACAGCCCAAATAATTGATGAAGCTAATCCGCAAGAGGCTGAGTTGGATATAGAGGGGGTTATTAACCTAAAAACCAACACAATTGCTAGGGGCATGGTTTAGCTTGAGCACATATTTGATTTAGATCAGATCAAATATTAGAACCAGTAAACTAAGAAGGAATCCATAAGCAACCAGTGCCATGCTCACAACCTCGGGACAACCAAGGAGATCAAGAATGTTTTTATTGGCAAAGTGTGCATGCCCGAAGAAAAGAGGGGAATCATTGAGGCTTTGCAGAAGTATCCTAACGTGGTGGCATGGAATTATGAGGATTTGAAGAGTTACAATACCTCCATCATCATGCATACCATCCCTCTCAAGATAGAAGTGAGGCCATTCCATCAGTGGCAGCGTCCTATCAATTCCTTGTTGGAACCCATCATTTACAAAGAGGTGCAAAAGTTACTCTTGGTAAGGATTATTTTCCCAGTAAGGCATTCTACATGGGTGGCTAACTTGGTCCCAATTAGAAAAAAGAATGGGAAGATTAGATTGTGTGTTGACTTCCACAATTTGAACTGATCTTTGGAGAAGGACAGCTATCCAGTACCTTCATTGGATGAGGTACAGTAGATCATCAATGGCTCCCAAATGATGTATTTCCTAAATGGGTACTATGGGTACAACCAAGTAATGGTATAGTATGAAGACCGTCATAAAACAACGTTCACCACTAAGTGGGGGATGTTCACTTACAGGAGAATGCCCTTTGGGCTCATCAATGTTGGTGCCACCTTCCAATGTGCAATGGATATCGCCTTCAAAGATCTGATTGGAAAGTGCATAATCATCTACATGGATGATTTAACTGTGTTTTCTAACAAGTGAAATGACCATATTTCTGATCTATGCAAGGTGTTTCAATGATGCAAAGGGTTTTGATTTTCCCTTAACCCCAAGAAGTACATCTTTGGTGTGACTAAGGGTAGATTACTCATACACATCATGTTAGAATAGGGAAACTCCATAGACCTTGAATGCATCCAGTCATTGCTAAAAATCCCACCCCCAGGTAGCAAGAAAGAATTAAAATCCTTCTTTGGGAAGATCAACTTCATCAGGAAATTCATCACGGGTTTTGTAGAGTTTGTTAAACCCCTCAATGCTATGTTAAAATAGGATACCAAAGTTGAATGGACTCCCGAAGCCAGACAAGCCTTTGAAGAAATCAAAAAGGCCATTGTTGAAGCACCTGTGTTAGTCAGCCTGAATTATCTGAAGCCGTTCTATATTTACTCATTCGCTTCAGAACATTCTTGTGCTAGTATTTTGACTCAGAAGGATGATGAAGAAAATGAGCACTTGATCACCTTCATGAGTGCTCCCCTGAAGGATGCTGAATTACAATATCACAACATAGAAAAGCAGACATATGCTCTCATTAGAGGGGTGAAGAAATTTTGGCATTATATCCTGTGCAATAAAGTTTTTTCCATTGTCCTCGACCCAATAGTGAAAACACTACTTATGCAAAATGAACTAGGCAAACTAAGAGCTAAATGGGTCACCCTGCTCTAGGAATATGATATGGAAATCCAACCAATGAAGCTGGTGAGAGGACAGGCACTCACCCGCACAATTGTTGAAGCAGCCATAGGGGCCGGACCCGAACTCAATGTGCAATAGTACTAGCTTGAGGATGTTTCCCCAGGAGAATGGTACAAGAATTTTGTCTACTATTTGTTAAACCATAGGTGTCCACCTCACCTGCAGGGAGTCCAAAAGCATGCCCTTAGATTGAAAAGCAATGGTTAGATGTTACAATGGTCCATTTTATACAAGAGAAATCATGAAGGCATTTACTTAAGATGCCTTGATAAGGAGGAGGTACACCGAGTCTCAAAAGAGTTTCATGATAAGTTTGGCACTGGCCATAGATCTGGTCCCTCCACTGCACATCAGATATTGAGGGCAGGATATTATTGGCCAACTGTCTTCAAAGATGCCCATTGTCATGTTCGTTCATGTCACACATGTCAGACAACTACCACCAAGGAAAATAATGTTGTCCCATTGTAGTCTGTGCTGTAGGTAAGGTCGTTTGCATAATGGGGCCTCGATTTCATTAGTCTGGTAAGCCCTCCATCATCCGTGAGACACAAGTACATTTCTACCACAATTGATTATTGCACTAGATGGACAGAAGCAATTGTATGTAAGCAATGCACAACTGAAATAGTTACTAACTTTTTGGAAAGTTTCATTTTAAATCGCTTTGGTTGTCCTTATGCTCTGGTGTGCAACAATGGACCTAATTTTGCTTCATATAAATTTTCTAGTTGGGCATTCGACTAAGGGGACTGCCCTTAAGTTTTCATCTAATTACTACCCTCAAGGCAATGGCCTTGCTGAATCTATGAAAAATAACCTGATTACCGTGATCAAGAAACTGCTAGATACGAATCCCAAGGACTGGCATACCCAGCTCTATTTCTCCATTTGGACAGACTGCACTTGCCATAAGGCTGCCCTTGGAAATTCCCCATTCCATCTCGTTGATGGCCTAGAGCCCATATTTCCTATCCATTTGAAGATTCCCACTCTGCAGTTTATCAATGACTTTTATGGAGGAGATTGTAGGGAAGCTCGGTTGGCTAAGCTCTTGCATTTAGAGGAAGTCTGAGATTGTGCAATAGAAAATTTTTCCAAACATCAGGGCGTGGTTAAGAGATGGTTCGACCGTCAAGCCAAAATTAAAGCCTTTAGAATTGCAGATTTGGTCTTGTATTGGGACAAGGCCCATGAAAAGAAAGGGGGACACAACAAATTCAACAAGCTTTGGCTTGGCCCCCTTTCAAATAGCTGAGATTTTGGGAGACAATGCCTTCCGCCTAAAGACCTTAACTAGTGAAAACGTCTCATTGCCAGTCAACGGGCCTGAGCTCTTTCAAGCTCTTCTTGTAAATATTTGTATATAGGTTAGGGTAGGTTTTCTTTTGGTTTGCTCGCTTCTTGCTTGTTTGTGTCATTTTGTTTGCTTGTATCCCCAGCTATTTTGTTTTGAAAAGGGATGTTCTCCGCCCCCTTGCGGTGGCTGTGCTCATTTGACAAACGGTTCGCTTTGCTGTCCATCCCTGGTGTTCTTCGGCTAAACATTCATTTTCAACCATTGGTCTCTGAAGGTTGCCTATAAATTATTTCCTTGTCTAAACTCTACCTTAGAACTTGACCCTTGGTTGGATCTCTTTACACACATCTTGGATCTTGCATAGAACACATAATAATCGTTTCTAAAGGACTGTACCACAGCTGTTATGACACCCTAGTAAGTGAAAAATCTCAAGTCTACTCCACTGACCACTGTGGTCCCAAACCCATGGTAGGATTCATTGCTTACTCAGATGAGCAAAAGATAAATGAGAAAATGGGCATTAAAAGAAATATGAAGAAAAAGAAAAGAAAGAATTTTGGAAACTAACCGACCGCATGGGTGTGCGGATAACTCTACCGGGGCTATGGACGCCTGACCGGTAGTAGAGAAATATACATGGGATTGCAGTGACAACTCCGTCGGGGCTATAGACGTCTGACTGGTAGCGGAGCAACGTCTAGGTTACTTTTGGTGTTGGACGATTTATGTAGCTTGCTTGGTTGGATTAGCAGCCCCTAGTCACCATCCCGTGGAAATGAATGAATTCACTACACACATGTCTGAGATGTCCTATAGACTGACCCAATTAAGGATCCCATTTTCCCAGTTCACCTTTGGAAGCCCACTCTTGGTCTGTGAAACCAAAGATTCTAGGTCCTAGATGAATGTTTATCTTTACAATGCTTGGGAGTGTTCCCCAGCAGAGTTGCCCTTTGTTGTGCCCTCAGTACACATGCCATGTTCGAAACAGGGACCCTCTTTTTCTTTTGCCTTACTAGGTTGTTTTTTCATTGCTTCATTTTGCATGCCCCATTTTGGTGTCTCGGGTGGTCAACGTACCTTCAAAGTCTCATCTTAAGGTGACCGTGTTTCTCCCTTTTAATTTTGTCAAGTTTTGGCACCTTGCGGGGTCTCTCTGGCAGTTTGCCTCTACCAGTGGCCTTGGGGTTTGTCGGACCCGCCCCATTGAGTTTCCTTGGCTGAGTTTCCCCTTCGTGTCTGCCGTCCCAAATGGCGGAGGGCTTACGACTTCTCGGGCCTTGGGTCCCGGCCCCACATGTTCTCCGTCCATTGAAATTTGCAAAATTTTTGGCTACTTTCAGACCTGCCAGGCCCAACCCTTTAGACTTCCACTTTCAAAATTTTGTGAGGGCTTTGTCATTCCTGATGGTAGACCTCTAGCAGAACTCTGCCCTCTGGGCCCCAACCTCCCCTTTGCTACCAATGATTTCAGAGTAGAATTTTTTAAACAGCTGCCACCTTGCCTCTTCCAGGCCTTCGGCCTCCGAATCTCTCGCCGCCATTCACGAATTCAAAATCCACCAACCCATTTATTCACCGTACTTACATTTAATGTAGCCATTAATGGTGGTGGGAGTATAAATATCTTGTGCAACTTGTCATTCTCACTTTTCAGGTTTCTAGAAAGGGATTAGAGCAATTGCCAGAGAGGATCCCTGTCTTCATCGATCGTCGCCCTCGCACCCATTGTCGTTACTTGCCAACCGTTAGTCAATTTGATGACTTGCCACATTGAGTGTCCGAGGTAAGTTTTCCATTTTCCCTCGCAAGCAATTTTTCATGATTTTAAAGCTTAAAAATGAACAAGGGTTAAAAAGACATGTGATTTATAAAACATGAGGAAATGCACAACACCAATTTTTTTGATTCTTCGAGAAAACCTCCAAACTTCCCTCGAATTCACGACCGAAACTTCACCTCATCATGACCGTTCATTTACCAGGGGTGTTCATGCCCTCTGGACCCGAGTCTCCTCTTGGCGGTCAAAAATAGAAAACAAAGAACATTTTCCAAAATGACTATTTGACCCCTCAGGCCCAACTCCTTGGACCTCTATCATCCCTTCGCCATCGAGGTTGAAAACTTGAACATCCAAACTTGGCTGCCGTTTTGGCTCTTCGGGCCTGAACCTCTGGAATTCTGTGTTCGGAAGTCTATGAAGATGCCACTGAAGTAGACGATTGAGTCACCCCGTCCACCCAACCTCTGAAGCCCGCCTTTCCTTTCACCGTCTGCTTTGCATTTTAAACTCTACTTTCCGTCGTCGTCCCGAGACCTAGTCTGTGGACTTCCATCCTTTCTTCACCATTCTAAATGATGATTCTTCTGTGACCTTCTACATTCAGGGCCCCAACCCTCCATTCGCCACTTGGAGTTTTTGCATTGAACTTTAAACGTCCTCGCCCCTTCCAAGCTCTGACCTCCGTGACTATGTCCCTCCTCTGCCGTTCCGAAAAGGAAATTCGTGCCCACCCGTCCGAGCTCCGGGCTCCACCTCCTTGCTCACTATGGAAACCCAAAATGTAATCTGGTGTCCAACCCTGATGTTGGGCCTAGTCCGCTGGGCCACCCCCTCTGGACTTCCGCCTGACGATCGTCGTCCCAAATGGCGAAGGCATGACAGCGCCCTGGCCCCTCAGGCCCGAGCACTTTAAATTTGTTAAATTTTCGGCCTCCCTTGGACCTTCCAGGTCCCGAACCCTAGAATTCTGCCCCCAGAACTCTGTTTCTGCTCGGACATTCCAAACGGCCAACTTCAGATGGCTTTCTGGCTTTGTACCTCTGGTTGCTCCCAAATCGATCGAAATGAGCTCAAATTTGAAATCTGATCTCGACCCATGTGCTCAAATTTGGCCCTCTTCGCTACAATCCTTTTGAACCTTCAAAATCTGGTCGAAAAGATCTCCTGGGTTGCTCTGCCCCGTTTTCCCTTTGGAAACAACATTCTTGCCAGGGAAGTCCGGGCCTCTAGGCCCAGATTGTCTAAAAGCCCTCAATTAAAAGACTAATGACATCCGGAAGAAGAAGTATCATTTTATGAACGATAATTTTTTTATAGTTGATTTCATCCATGAGATTTTGACTAACATCAAGACTTTCATGATCAGTTGCAGTGATTGCGCCGTTGCTTGTAGGATATATGGAATCAGGTGTAGGACCTTTGGGGCAGCTGCGGAAAAGGACAAAGGAAAGAAGTTGGGCAAGACTCCTCGAGGAAAAGAGGACAAGGACCAAATGAAGTAGCAGTTCCAAGGTGAACTATTGCATTCGAAGGTTACTACAGATTGGAAAGAAATCACCGACACCAATATCAGCCATGTTGATATTGACGAGTTTACACAAAGGGTCAAGGTCAAACTGATGACCAAGAATGCTAGTCTGATCAGACAAAGTGGAATTGCAAAAGCTGTGGGCTTCCCTCCATCCCTCGTGGCCCCTAAGCTAGTCTTGGCTTGTTGGCAGGCATATCAACTAGATACGAGGACAATTATTGATAGAGATGGTAACACTCTTGCCAACATGTCGGCTGAAGGAATCACAAAGACCTTCCATATTCCCACTTTTCAAAAAATAGAAATGCCTACCATAGAGGAATTCCAAGCAGAATGGGATGATAATCTGGCAAGCTACAAAAGGTTAATAAATTAGCATTGGCTTAAAGAAAAATGGGGCAGCGCTACGAAGGTTCCTCATGAACTCTTCCACAGTGATTTCCATGAAGATTACCATGACTTGGTCACAATGCTAAGCAGATTTATGGGTCTTCCTGTGGCTGCCTTCTTTTAGGAGTGGATGGTGTACTTCATCGAATAGATCCTTCATGGGAATGAGGACATCACCACAAAGTCCTCATTCTACTAGGGAGGTATAATAAGTGACTGCTTCCATTTGCTGTTCGTCAATGTGAAGAAGAGTTCCAAGTTTTATATGACCTCATATCTCATCTACTCCTTGGCAGACCAGAGACAATACAATGGGTTGTTCGTGGCACCCAATGAGGAGTAGGGTCAAAGACTGAAGGCCTATGACAGGTATCCCCAACTGCAGTAAAAAAACTTCAAGAAGGAATATTGCAGCATAAATGATGCCTTCATTGGCCATATCATCAGAATGATTGTTGGGGATTTTGAGAGAAGGGTTTCCCACAATGCTCGGGCATTCTTGAATCAATATGCCTTCCTCTTCATGCAATATTCAAAGTTCACATACATCTGTGCCCAGGGCTTCACAGAAAGGCCAAACAAGTTTCCTTGATACCCCAACAACTGGATGATCCTATTGGAGCTTTCTCGACAACTCCAACACATAGAGGCAGTCCTCACCAGCAAACACTTGACAGGGATCCCCCATCCCCTGACTCTCAGCCAAGGAATGTATAAGTTACAAACTTACCAGTGCACTAGGAACTCTAAGAAAGAATTGAAAGATTATCATTTTCACTTGCACACTGCTCGCCTGTGAATGGACCCATATGGGCATGTAAGGAAAGCACTAGGACCGAGGTTCGCTCATCTGCACCACATTGAAGACTTTTGGGGGGATAGTCAGAATGATAAGGAAGTGCGTGCAAGGCACTATATGCAAATGATTGTGCATTTTATAAGAAAGGTGCAGCCATTTCCTATACCAAATCAAGTTGAAGAGGATGAAAGCACCATAATGGACCCTAGGTACCCTGCAGTCATCAATTTGTCGATACCAACAATAGATTGGGATGAACAGGAGGTCGATGACCTCGATATTATAAACAAACCAATCTTGGCCCATACCAAAGAGTGGGTGGATGGACAAGTGGCTCGATTAAAACAACAAGGGGTGGTCTTCACATACGAAGGGCTCAAGAGCAAGCCAAGTGCCAGGGAGGATGTCACCACTACAACTTCAATGGGCGGGACATCTAAGTCTCCTCCACTCACTAGATCCAAGAAGAGAAAAGAAATAGAAATAAAGCAATCTCGAGATCCGAAAGTGTACACGAGGAAGGATCCATGAGTCTCACCTTCCAAGAGGCTTAGGAAAATAGGAGGCAGCACGGAGCAGCCCTTAATCCAAGAGGAAGAAGCAAAAGGTGCAAAATAATTAAAACCTCTTTTGGCTCTCCCTACTTTGACTACCCCATTATCTACCTCCCTGGGCATGGTCGTCACATCCCCGCCAGCAGTGGACATCTCTGTCCATCTTTCCCCTTCACCTCTGACTAAGCCTATGATAGTAATTGGTTCTCCTCCACCGTGACTACTCCTCCTTCCTCCGCTGCAATGTCACCCACCACATCACTCCGATTAGCTACAGTGGTGGCACCAATGCCTACTTCCGCCTTGCCTAAGGTCTTCTGGAAACATATGCAGAATCTCCCTTCTAAGCTCTTCCAAATCCTTATGGACCCCAGTCTTCAAGCAGCCCTAGCACAGGTCCTTGCTACTACTAAACCTTCATAGCCTCCAACAGGACCACCGGCGATGGAGGCCACCATGTTGATTTTTGAGGAATGGGAGAAACAGAAGTAGAAAGCCTCAAAGTCATTTGAGGAGGAGGTCGATGAATACCATGAGCACCCCGACTATGAACACCACATAATCGACAGGGTGGCCTATGAGGAAGAAGGAACAGGATCTTCCAACAGTGGGGATGAGGAGGAGGATGCTGGTGGTAGGGTCATCGTACATGCCTTCAACGATGATCTTAAGGAAGGGATGGCCTGACAGCCGAAGGGTACTAAAGAAGAAGAAGAAAAGTCACCTCTCAGAGAAGAAGGACAACAACAAGAAGACAATCTAGGAGAGGAAAAACCTGAGGGTGAGGTGCAAGCTGTCAAGATTCTCGAAATTGAGCAGCCCAAGGAGTACATACACAAGGTTGAGCAAACCGAAGGAAAGGAGGGGAAGGAAATGGAAAAGAAAGAAAGTCCCAGACAACAATTATCTACCAAGCCTCCTATTAAGCACCTTATGTTCATCTAGGACTCCGATGAAGAAGGAGATACTACTAAGGAGGAAGAAAGGGCCCCAGAAGATAAGAAAATAGAAACCTTAGCCAAGGGGGGCGAAGGTGATCATAAATCACCTAAAGAGAAGGCTGCTATGCCTGAGTGGCTAGAGAGACAGCTTGAAAAGAAAACTCTTGTACTAAAAGACTCGAGGGCGAAACTAGAGGCTATCTTAGCCCGAGAGCAGATCACAACTAGAAAAGATAAGAAGCCTAAGATTAGATCCAGGATAACGATGGATGCCTCTGGGTCTCGAGCTATGCAAATAGCAACAGCTGTGGTAGGCTAGGAGGGAATAACCTACAACATCTCCACCATGGATCTAGGAACCGCTACTAGGGAATAGAAGGTAAGACACCTTGAAGAGTCAGAGGCTACAGTGGTGCATCTGATAAAGTAGGACAAGGTTTTGAAAGATGAGCTTAAAGCACAAGTAGTTGCTTTGATAGATTATATCCAACAATGATCTTCCGTGGATGACCTGCCTACCACATCCATGGCCCCACCCCAACTGCTGTCCAAAGAACAAATTTATAAGATGGAGAGAAGAAAGAACTTGGAAAAAACTACAGAGAGGTGGTTCTGACAGGTCCTGTATGTCGGGAACATGGGTATTAGCTGGGCTGTTCGGACATCAAATAAGTTCTTGGATCTGCTTCAATCTTTGGAAAGCATGAGGAAGCTCTGCACCGACTTCCGTACAACATATGACTCTACCTATCCAAAGATCAAAGCCATCCTTTAGTTACCAAAAGCCACATGGGAGAAGGAGCTTGCATTCAACAAGGACGATCACTGACTGATGGATGTATGGCGGCAGGATTTTGATAATAGGAAAGAAAGGCTTTAGAAAATAATGAGTAGAGTGGACCCAGACATCGAATGGATCAAGGAAACCAGAGCAGAATGCGCTCGATACCTCAAAATGATGATGGAATATGACATGCCCACAGTATAGATGGATCCAGAAAAGGTAAAACCTTACTTCCAAAAGAAGGTGGAGGACGGGATGTCTAGTGAAATAACGGTGGAATTCATAACTTTTTCCGCTCGTGCATTCGACCAATCAGAGTTGTTCAGAGATCAAGGCACAAAATATGATGAGGACTGGAAGAAGCTAGAAGATAATGCAAAGGAATGGAGCTACCAAATGTTGTGGTACGAGATTATTTAGGTAAACAAGCTCCAACCAGTCATTCTAAAGTTCATAAAGTGTATAGCATCAAAGAAGTAAGAAGACAACCCTGTTATCAATGAAGAGCTCCCCAAGGAGTAGCTATAGTAAAATAACAATCAGCAAAATATGAAATTGCTACAGTGACTGGCACTAGATGACGAAATAGGGAGAAGACAAAATGTAATTTTAAACTTTAATATATCGAGGGTTGGTGAAACCCTATTTTGTAATGAATCTTGGCCACACAATGAGAATCAATGTTGGCCATTCATCTAACTTTTGGGGCACTATAAATAGGGGTATCCTCTCATTTGAGAAGAGAGTTGAGTTGTTGTAAAGACATGTTGCATAAATTTATAATGAAAATACATTGACTTGGTGCATTTTCTGAGTTTTTCACATGTTACTTGATTCAACCTCCATTGTTAGATGCTTTACTTAGATTCGTATTTCTGTTCTATTTAGCTTTATTCTTGCTTTGATATATTTTAGAAATGTTGTTTTGTAGTTGTGAAAATTCCTGCTATGTAGATGCCTTCTTAGTCCATACTTTTTACTGTTTGCTGCTGGTAGATGGCTGTGTAAAGTTAGCCTAGGCTTAAAATCAAAGTTGCTACACATTTTCATCTTTGTTCATGCATGTAAATGGTGAATGAAAGGTGAAATATTTGCAGACCTTAGAAGATAGCACAAATTCCATGAGACTGTGAGATTTCCGGTTAAGTGGAATATTGTTTCTAGGAACCTGTCCATTGCAGGAACTCCATGATTACTGTTCAAAGTTAGTTGCAAGTCCAGGAACCTTCCATCTTCCCCACTCTTTTTCATTTTTTTTTAGAAATAACCTGTACCAAGGTTCATTGCACATTGTAAAGCCAAATTTGAAGAAACATCAAAGTTTTGGATTGCTGTCCGAACCTACAGCAAGGTGAAACTCGACCTCCATCTCAGAAACTTCATATTTGAACATCCACCTCGCATCCAACTACGTAAGTCCACCCTATGATTACAAGAAAAATCACATCAAAATCAACTGAGGAATTCCATGCAAGTCATGACCTGACACCCGAGAGACCTTGGGGAGATTTCTAGCAACTTGCCGTGGGAAATTTCCGTTCAAGAGAGGTAGTGCATTTGTGTACTTCCTGTGTTGAGAAAGTGTGAAAAACACCCATCAACAGTATTGTTGTGCATTATTGGGCAATAAGCTCTAGGCAGTGTTCCTAAATGCATGTGCATTCCCATTATTTTTCTTATACTTTTAATAGGGTATAATATTGTGGACTAACATCCACTATGGTTTTTCCCCTATTAGGGTTTCCACATAAAAAATATTGGTGTTCTCTATGCTTCTGATCTGTTGATTGTTCATTCATTAGATCTAATATTAAGTTAATTTTGAAAATTTTAAATATTCTGTGACAATTGATTCACCCCCCCTCTTAGTTGTTTGTCCTTGTTTTTCCAACAATTGGTATTGGAGCAGGTTCCTCTAAAGAAGTTTAAAAGCTTGTGGTGATCCGAGATGACATCATACAAGAAGGAAAATCCTAGATTCGATGGAACAAACCACTCATTATGGAAAACTAGGATGGTGTGTCATTTGAGGTTTATTGGTTAACCCTACTGGAAGATTACAAAGAATAGATATGTTATTCCTAAAAATGGTCCTTCCACTACTGATGATATTAAAGAGGTTGAGAATAATGTTAGGGCTATGGAAGCCTTGCTGAGTGCTCTAATAGATTCAAAAATGACAAATGTGATAGTTCTAAAGATAGCTCATGAGATGTGGATGAATCTAAAAACTTTGTATGAAGGAGATGTACATGTGAAGATGGCTAAGCTACAAATGTTGAAAGGAAAGTATGAAAATTTGAAGATGGGTGAAGATGAAAATATTTCTTCTTTTATGCAAAGAGTAAATGAAATAGTGATGGGTATTAGATGTGTCAGTGGTACCCTAGATGAGGAAGAAATTGTGGATAAAGTGAGTAGATCATTGCTTCCCTCCTACAAAGCAAAGGCTCATTCTATTGAAGAAACTAGATCATTGACAAATGTCACAAGGGATACACTGATTGGTAAATTTGTTACCTTTGAGTTGAGCAAATTTGGTGAATCTATTCCCAAGACTAAAACTACATTTAAGGCTACTGTATCCAAAATAAACAAGCAAATATATGATTTTGAAGAGTGTTCTGGAAAGACATTCAAGTATGAGGAAGAAATGAAACAACTTGAAGATGAAGAAAGAGAGGTAGAAGAGTTGGAAGCACTAATTGTAAAGAAAGAAGGTAGAGGACAAGGAAAGTATAAAGGAAAGCTACCTATCAAATGTTTTTCTTGCAGTAAAATAGGTCATTTTGCATAAAGGTGTCCTGAAAGAGTTCCTTGGTCTAAGCCTTACAAATCTAGATTTCAAAAGAAATGATATTTTGCTAAAGAAGGTGTGATTGATGAAGAATCTGATAAAGAAAATGGAAATGAAGATGATTGGGTTTTCATTGCTATCAAGGAAAATAGTCCAGTGGCTACTAAATATGCTAAAGTTGAGAAAGATCTTACAACCCAAATTGAAGAAAATGATGAGTGGGTCACTGATAGTAGATGCTCACATCATATGACTGGTGACAAAAGAAAATTTATAAGTCTGTAGAAGTATGATGGTGGGGTTGTAAGATTTGGAGATAACAATGCTTGTGTGATTCATGGAAAAGGATCTATTTATCTTGGTGTTAAGCATAACAATGATGATGTTCTTTATGTTTAAGGCTTCAAGCACAACTTGTTGAGTGTTGGCTAGATGGTGGACAAGGGCTATGATCTTCAATTCAAAGGTTAAAGATGCAGGATACTTGGAAGTTTTGAAAATGTAATTGCTTTAGGTAAAAAGACAATAGGTAATATTTTTCACTTGAATGCTGCTAGTGAAATTTGTTTAATTTCTCAAGTAGATGAAAGCTGGCTATGGCATAGGAGGCTGTGTCATGTGAATTTTGATAACATTGTCAAAGTAATTTCTACTCAAGCGGTAAGAGATCTACCTAAGCTAGTGAAGCCTGCTAACATAATTTGCAAGGAGTGTCAGATGGGAAAATAGACTAGAGTCTCTTTTCAGAGAAAACAACATCACTCAAATGGATTACTGGAGCTAGTACATACTGATCTATGTAGTCCCTCTAGAGTCAAAAGTCTTCATGGAGAAAGGTACTTTATGTTGCTTAGTGATGATTACTCTAGAATTATATGGGCTGCTTTCTTAAGAGAAAAATGTGAAGCATTAGAGAATTTCAAAAGTTTCAAAGCTATGGAAAAAAATGAGAAATGTCTGAAAATAAAATGCTTAAGGTCAGACAGAGGTGGTGAGTTCACCTCCAGGGAGTTTAATTCTTTCTATGAAGAGCATGGAATCAAAAGACAATTATCTACTCCATGAACCCCTCAACATAATGGAGTTGTAGAGAGGAAGAACAAAACAATTTTGGATGTTGCTAGAATAATGAGGATTGAAGGAAATGTGCCTCACATCTATTGGAGTGAAGTTTTAAGCACTGTTGTGTACACTTTGAACTGGGTAAATGTAAATGGTAATTTTGGTAAGACTCCTTTTGAACTATGGTTTGGTGACAAGCCTACTATTAAATATTTCAAGATGTTTGGAAGCAAGTGTTACATCAAGAGAGATGAGGACATATGAATGTTTGATGCAAGAAGTGATGAAGGAATCTTTCTAGGTTACTCTAGTAAAAGCAAGGCCTACCAGTGCTATTACAAAAGATTAAGAAAAATGGTTGAGCATGCAAATGTCAGAGTTGATGAGGATTTTTCTAAATCATCTAGATACTATGGATATGATTCAAATGACCAGCAAGACAACACAAACAAAGGGAAGAATGCACAGGCACAAAATCAACTTCAAATTGTTCCATATGTTCTGGTTAGACAACTTCCATTTGTTTCGGTAAATCAAGGTAGTCATGAAGGAGAGACAAGTGCAAGTGCAAAAGAAACAATAGAAGAATCAAAATTTTGAGAGAATTCTAGAACTCTGAGGTATGTAAAGCTACATCATTCTGAAAATCAAATTATAGGACACAAGAATAAAGGTGACAAACTAGAAGAAATATTACATAAGAGTATTGCCTGATTTCCAATATTGAGCCTAAAGATGTAAATGAAGCCTACAATGATGAACACTAGATGGAAGCCATGAAGGAAGAACTTATGTAGATTGAAAAGAATGATACATGGATACTTGTTCCCAAACCTAAAGATAAAATGTGATTGGTACTAAATGGGTCTTTCAAAATAAGTTGAATGAAAAAGGTGAAGTGGTCCGAAATAAAGCAAGATTGGTATGTAAAGGGTATTCACAAATCGAAGGTATTGATTTTGAAGAAAAATTTTCCCCTATTGCCAATATTGAAGCTATAAGATTATTTCTTGCTTATGTTGCATATAAGAACTATAAAGTCTATCAAATGGATGTGAAGTCAACTTTTCTAAATGGTGAGCTAGAAGAAAAAGTATATATTGAACAACCAGATGGATTTCAATTGACTGATAAGAAAGACATGGTTTGTCGACTAAAGAAAGTTCTATATGGACTCAAGCATGTCCCCAGAGTCTGGTATGCTAGACCAGATAAATATTTACTGAAGGTTGTATTCAATAAAGGCACTGCTAACAACAACTTGTATTTCAAATTGGATCATGACAAAGAGATAATTATTGAGATCTTTGTTGATGACATTATTTTTGGAGGAGATGACAATCGATGTATGAAGTTTGCTGATGAAATGAAGAGTGAATTTGAAATGAGGATGATTGGAGAGATGATGTTATTTCTAGGATTGCAATTTATTCAGTTAGATAAGGGGATCTTCATATCTCAGTCCAAATATGTGAGAGAGCTACTAAAGAAGTTTGGCATGGAAAAATCAAAGCCTATTGGTACTCCCATGGTAATCAAATGCAAGTTAACTTCGAATGATGATTCTCCCAAGGAAAATAAAACAAGATATAGGTCAATGATTGGTGGATTTCTCTATTTAAATCAGACCAGACTAGACATTATGAATGTTGCATGTATGGTTGCTAGATTTTAGGCTGATCCAAAAGAATCTCATGTGACTGTTGTAAAGATAATTTTCAAATACTTGAAAGGAACAATTGACTTTTGGCTTTGGTATCCTAAGGATGGTGATCTTACTTTGCATGCATATATTGATGTAGATTGGGTAGGAGATGTAGATGACAGGAAGAGTAATAGTGGTGGTTCCTTCTTCCTAGGGAAGAAGCTTGTGTCTTGGTTGAGAAAAAAACATAATTCTATTTCTCTATCTACTGTTGAGGTAGAGTATATTGCTATTGCAAATAACTGTACTCAAGTGATGTGGATGAAATAGATGTTGAAAGCTATCAGAGTAGTAAATGATGAACCTATTGCCATATACTATGACAACTCAAGTGAAATTACCATATCAAAGAATCTTGTGCTACACTCTAAGTCCAAGCATATATCAATCAACTTTAACTTCTTGATGGAAAAAGTGAGTGAGAAAGAAGTCAGACTAGAGTATGTGGCTACCAAAGAATAGATTGCAGACAATTTCACCAAGCCATTTCCAAAGGATACTTTTGAGTATCTCAGAGGGATGCTAGTGGTGATTACCCCTCCTAAAAAGAACTAAAGATGCATTTACTTGCATCAATTCTTGTGCTTCGTAGATATTACCTGATCCAAATTGATGTTTCTGTGGCTGCTACTTAGGGGGAGTCATCAAATGTGTAGATATGTAGTTCAAAGCTTGTATGTGGGAAGATAATGCTTATCTTTTCCATTGATGTCAAAGGGGGAGAAGAGTCTTATGAAATTTTTTTGCTTATCTAAGAAGATATTTTTGTAGGGAGAAGATCTTGCAAAAGAGGTTAAGGAAGAAGAGTCAGAATCTAAGGGGGAGTAAGTGCTGATTGAGAGTTGGGTTGATGGTGTTTTTCACATCATGTGTTTCCATCAATTCCAAAGGGGGAGATTGTTGGATGTTGTGGTTGTGTTGCTAATATGTTGTTTCCATTGATGTCAACACTATTAGCATTATTGTATTGAAGGTTGTATATGTTGAGGATATTGAGAAAATTGTTAAAGTAAGAGTTGAAAGTTGCCAATAGAATAGTGAAATTCACGAAGGTGTCTTGTTATGTACATTTAATATAAGTTTTTTTGGACAAAAGGATTTTTTTCTTAGAGTATCTAGTTCATCTACCAGAAGTTTCAGAGGTCTATGTGAAGTTTTGCTTGTGTTATGATTAGTTGTGTTCTGATAGTATTTTTGTGGGTTTTTTTAGTGTTCCTGATTGAAGTTTATGTGTGTATGGTAATTTATATTGTTGTGTATGATTCTATATTAGTTCTTGGTGTTTTTGGATGCTTTTAGATCATTATTTATCCTTGTTGTACATCCGCGTTGATTGGTGTGCTCATGGTCAAATATTTTTCTCGGTATGTTTTGGTTTTCATGTTCATGGCTGACATGATGGTTGTAACGTGTTGCAGATCCTTGAAGATTTAAATTTGAATGTTTGGAGCACTCGAGGATATTGTTTTGAGTCACATCATGATATTAGCCAATGGTGTTTGATCCACATTGAAAATTTATCAGTAAATTTGGGCCAACATTGTAAATATTTTTTATATTTTTTTGGCTAACAAGGTTGTAGATGTAATTTCATGTTGTGAATATATAACAGTGTTTTTTTGAGAAAAGTTAGTGTGTGTATGAAATGGAGAAAATCTAGAGAAGAGAAAGTGTGAGAATATTGATCTATTCATTTGATTGCAGAGCAGAGTGAGAAGAAGTTTGAGTGAAGTGTGAAGATGGTTTTCTGTGCTTAACTGGAACTATAATCAGGCTTGTGTAGAAGCTATTTTCTCAGTTCATACCCTTTGGATCTAATCCATATTGTTATGCATTGTTGGGTAGTGAGCCCTTGTTTATTTGAGCAGTGAGATCTAGGCATTGTGCTTGAATGCATGTACATTCCCATTATTTTTATTATACTTTTAACAAGGTATAATATTGTGTACTAACATCCACTATGGTTTTTCCCCTAATAGGGTTTCCATGGAGGAAAATCTCAGTGTTCTCTATGCTTCTAATTTTTTGATTATTTATGGTTTACTGTTCATTCATCAGATCTGAGATTAAGTTAAGTTTGAAATTTTGAAATATTTTGTGACAACTAATTCACCCCCCATCTCAGTTGTATGTCCTTCTTTTTCCAATAGATGCTAGCACAACCGAGGATCAACCTTAACAAGTGGAAACTAAGACTATTGATAAGAAGCCTCAAGGTCAAGCAGAAGGTCATTATATAATTAAGGATATTGAGTTTTCTCAAACCCTAGATGAAGAACAAAGGAATAATGGAAGGTTGGATGCCTTAGAGAAATATGAGTAATTTACTCTAGAGGGTGAAACTCATAAGGAAAAGAAATGGGAGGAGGATATAAGGATCAAAGAAGAATAATTAAGAGAGTAGGACTAGGTAAATCTAGAATCCTTTCTACCAAGAAGTGATGGTATAAAATATTTAGAAATGGCAGAAAATTATGGTAAAGTGTTGAGGAAAGATGTTTCTAAGCAACTTTATCACCAGGAATAGAGATAAGAAGATGAGAGGCCAAGTGAATATATACCTAATTGGATAGTTCAACAATTATCCCAACCATTGGAGGTAGAATTGGTGCCTCTAGATTTTAAGAGTATAATGCAAGATATTTGAAACCCCTAAGCCTAAGTCTAGATCAAGAGACAGACATGTTGTTAAGTGGAATTCAGATGGAGGGAAGACTCCTCAAATAGCCACTCCTAGAGGAGAAAAAGACAATCGTGAAAAAATGGATAGGGATTACCAAGTTACTACAATCAACCTCAAACATTCCTCACATGAGCAGGAGTTAGAGGAAATGAGAATGAAATTACAAGTAGCTACTACCTATATGGGAAAATAGAAATAGAAGAAAAGAGAACTAAGGGAACATGTTGCTCATTTGGAGAATTTTATCAAGGCCATAGCCCAACCCATTCATTCATTGACTAGGTTTCAATTAAATCTAGTACTGAAGAACACAAAAAATGTGATTGAAGGGTGAAAAAATAAGATAAACATATTTGGAGACTAGATAGAGCATTTGTTGTAGTAGGGTGAAGAAATGATGAGAGATGCATTTGAAAAATGTAGGGAAGCATTCTGCTAGCTTGACAAGTCTAAAGGGATTTTAGCTGAATGTAAAGGTTGTATGGAGAAGAATGACGTATAAGTAAAAAGGTTAGATGAAGTTCTCAAGGAAGAGGTCCAAGTGTTGAAAGAAGAGAAATTAGTTATGAAGAAATGGAAGGTGTAACTAAATTTGGAAAGTGATGCTTTGATATAATGTATAACTAGGCTAGGAGAGATCACCATGAATAGTGAAAAGATGGTGAATAAGGATTTAGATCTTATAGAGATGCTAGCACAAAAATATTGTGATCCCAAAAGAATGGGGTAGGACGATGTTGAGGTAAAAGCTTTCAGGAGTTGGATTGAGAAGATAAATAGAGTTCATGTTCAGTCTTTAAGTCAAGTAGTCCTTGATGAGGTGATAAACTATAGGAATCACATGAATAAATATGAGATTGAAATGTTGCAAAGAATTGAAGCTATAAATAAGGTAACTGACGAATATGAATAACATAAGTATAGTTGGAAAATGGCACAGAGTGATTCAAGGGAAAATATGAATTGAGTGTTGATTGCATTCTAGGAATATAAGCAGAGAAAAGTAGATGAGTCCACAAAGGAAACATCTGATGAGGATGTACTGATGATCAAGTAATTTAAGCCTAGGGTTTTTGTGGGCAAATGTGGAGACAATTTTCTTGAAATCCATTTTGTAAGGTTATTTTTGGAGCCAATATTTGTTGACCAAACCTAGGGGTTTTAAAGGAAAGTGTCAACAATTTTGCATTTTGTTCATGGATACCCATGTCTCAAAATCTAAGCTTTCAAAGGTTTCAATTGAAAATGGAAATTCAAAGTGGTTTTACTTGTTCTAGAATATTCTAGTGCCAACTATCATGTGCCACATTTTTCTCTATGATTTGTTGATTTTGATTCTTTTCATGTATTCATTTGAAACTCTCTAATTTCCTTGTGTTCTATAAAAGGCTCAGAGTTTTTCTTTTTACATAGGTTCAGAACTTTCAGAATTATAAAGACATAAAATTGGCATATTCACCAGTTTTATTTCTTTTTCCTATTTTATGTACTATTCTAGTATAAAAACTTGTGTATTTCATTGGAGTTTACTAATAGAAAATACATTTTTGAAGTTATTTCCTAATAAAAAATCTGACATAGCTAATTTTTTATTCCTATCAGAGAAGCTAATGTGTTGTTCTAGATTTGGGTACACATTAACATTGTTTCATGATAAATGGTTGTGTTTATATAAACTCTTGCATCATTATATGCCTAGCTATGGAGAAATCTAGTGAAGTGTGGAACAATTTTCTTTGTTTTAGTTATTTCATGAGATACACATGGATAATAGTTGGGAGAAACTTTAAGTTTTAGGATCTACAATGCTTTTATTTATGGTAGATGTCAAATATTCCTCAAAAATTCTTTAAAAAATAGTGGAATTCATGAGATTTCCTACAAATCTTTCATATTCATGAAGTTTTGGAGTAATGTATGTTAAATTTGCTAGATTATTGCAAATGATTTGGATTCATAAAGTATTTCTTGCTAATCATTTATGTTTATGAGATTATGGAGTACTTCATGTTTAATTTAGAAAAATATTGCTATGTGATGTTTGATACATTTACCAATGAGCTATAAACATCATAAACCCCTCATGATTAATAGTAAATTTAGCACAACAGACCCTGAGTGAGCCTAATACATCAAGACCTGACATTCCCAAGCCTTGGGATAACCAAGATTTGTCTTTAATTTGGAATTCTTGGTGAATCTTTCAAGAAAGGTAGGTTCTCTTATTGTTTAAGAAATAATTTATCTTCCTTTTGGTGTGCATGTGCAACATTCACATCATCAATATCTAGTTGGCCAATTTTATCGGATGTGATCAAACACCCACACATAAAGAAGTATGTAGGTGATCACACTATGGTACTCATAATATACATACCACCTAAGGTTGTGGTATACATGATATAGAATTCTATAACCATAGGAAAATACAATCCTCCACTCCTCCATCACCTAGATGTAGTGGATGAGGCCTATGTGGGGTGAGAACCTCACCCATCTATTGTGACTCGTAGTGTGATAGTCATGATCGTCACTTATTGAACTAATGACATTTCCACTCGACCCTGCTTGAGCCACCACATGTAGATATGGACCGATGTGGCTTGAATTTCTTGGGCTATCATTCCCTCCTCATACACCACCCACTCTTCATAAATGGGTGTGATTCGATATAATAAACATCCTCCAAGGGTGATCCTACAATACTAGTTTACAATTTCTAGGAGATCTTGATTTTTTCTGAAATCACATATTTTTAGAAAACATAATGATTTAAGCCTTGAAAAGTTCCATTTAAAGGATTCCAATTGAAGATGGTGTGATTGAACCACCTTAGATCAAACCCCCTTGGGTAGAATCCTGCTAGTTTTAAACCATACCTATAATGGAGTCTCCTTTACACCTATCAAAATGTTGATAAAAACCACTTTTGATTTACCTTTCGAGGGATCAAATGAATTCATTTAAAATTTAGTTTTTGTAAGTATGTAGTACTTATTATAAGCTTTCGAAAACTATAATTTTAAATAAATTTAATTTTATTATTATATTTATTTTTTATTTCTTGTGAATGTAGGATTTTCACCAAAAATCAAGCTCTTTGTTTTGCACATGTGGAAAAATAGTAGATTATCAAAAAAAATGTTTAAAAAGTATCATTGCACTAGATATTGAAGTCCTTGATCCAACACAAAAAAAAAATTGAATTTCAATAAATAAAAAAATGTTATGTTGTATATAGTCCGCCTATGTGTGAATTGTAATTGGTTTGACTTCGAAACTTGATTAAAGAAAAATATTCAATAAAACACTATGAAACCAAATGAAATTGCTAGATGTCATAGTCACAAATCTAAATTCAAAAAAAAAATTTTATCCTTCATGGAAAAAAAGTTATGTTCTATATGGTGAGCATCACTCCTTAAAAATGGTGTTTACTGAAAACACTAGTTTTTGAAGGAGATGGAAAAAGAAGTGTAATTTGATTCCAAAATTTTTGAAAAAAAAATATTTAGAATCTAAAACAAAAAATTTAGAAATCACTAGTTTGCATCGTCTCCAAATTCCTCACGGTGTAGCCGCTATAGGTGCCCGAAAGTGAAGATTTAGTTAGGAAAAATCGGTTTAGTGTCCAGCTTTGCAAAAAATTGTAAACCGGTATTCTGGGATCACCCCCAAAGTAGCAGTCATCTCCCCAATGGTGAGATGAAATATAAAATTATCCACATCCCATCTCTCCATGAGATCCATAAGCATGGGAGTGTGGAACCAAATCTTTGGCATAGTACAGACCCATGAAAGTTTTACCCTCTATAACAAACCATAGTCATCAACAATGGTCTCATTGCTTCAGATATGCAACAATGTCAGGATTACATTGTTCGTGTGATCTATGACATGGGGCCACTTATATAAAAATAACAAAAAAATTTCAAGAAATGTTCATTTCTATTCTACATCCAATTTTTTTTATATGTCTAAATCATTTAAGAACTTTTCTAAGTCTATCTTTGAGGCTACGATATGTTGCACAGGTGTTTACATAGCTTGTTGGTGTCTGAGGATGACATGACTGATTATAGAAAATAGGTAGGATGCTAGTGTAGCTGACATAGCTTGACACACTAGAATGATACCAACATGTCTAGCAAATGCTATCACATTGACTAGACATCTGTGCTACTTAGAAAAAATAATTATGCTAAAAAATGTGCCAAATGCATAAGTTAAGGTGAATTTTTTCTCGTACCTCATCCAATAGGTCACCACTCACCACATTTGCATGTAGGTGGTTGATCTTATAAATGGTAAATTCTTTCCTGCAAGGCATATTTTTGAAAACTCTCAAGAAAAGTCAACAAACTCCTTGTAGTGAATAGTAAAAATGACCATTTGGTGGGTCCACCTAGGACATATATATGTCATTTCTTCCCATTTTTTGTGGAAAATATGTCCTTTCCAACCTTCCTATTTTCACCCCACCTAGCTAGGGTTAACAATAGGAGGGAGCATATACTTATTTCTTCATTGATTTTTTCTTCTGATTGACCAAACTTTTCTTAAGCATTCTTCTTGCCATGGTAGCTTCTTTCAATTTTCAAACTAATGCAATTTTGAATTTTGTAGAATGAAACTCCACATCAAGAACTTTAGTTTTTTGTTGAGGTGAAATTTTGGGCACATCATCAATATCCACCTACCTGACCTTTATTGCCTCTACAATATCTTTTTTGAAAAAAAAACTTTAAGATTTCAAAATTTTTAATTTAGTGTTTATCTTTTCTTAACTAGTTTAGTGCAATTATTTTTTCCCAAAGAAATTAGCTCACTAAAGTGGGAAAAAAATGAACACTTGTGCATCTATTCTACCACATTAGTGACAAAAACCTATAATAATTTCACAATTCCAACTTCATAAGTGACAACAATGAAGCACTAGCCACCTAGATACCTCATTCTTGCAAAATTTTGAGTACAAAACTTGGGAGATGTTGATGTCAATCAGGGGAGGTCCTCAAACCAAACAACACAATTTCAATCAAAAAAACAACTTGCCAAGTCTCAAAACTTCAACTTTCACTATTTCTTGTAGTATTGCCACTTGATTGAATCGGGTATAACTTCTCAGAAAATTCCTTTCAACCCAAGACTACTAGGTTTTCAAACACCCATTTGGACACACAAAAACATATTACAAAATATTATTAGGTCACTTTGGACCATCAACACAAAATCAAGCTTCCTATGCAGTACAACTTGACCAATTAGATCACTTTTCCAAAGGAACTTGTCTCCAATCTTCTTCATAGCCCCTAAACCCACTTGGGTAGCATTCAAAATGTCACCAAACCAAGGAATCCACAAATTTTACTAGAAGAACCAGCCTCCAATGTGCCTAACCGTAAAACCTTCCTTTTTAGCAATTTTCCTAGGGTTATATTGAGAAAAAAACTTCTAGACTTCCTCTAGCCCTACCACCACTTCAAGCACCTTCAAAAACCCCTGCACATGCTCACAAAATCAACAAATAATGCTTCCCCAATATATTTCTTACATTGCCATACTAAAACCTCTCAATTTCACTAGAAAAACTCACTTTTCTCTTCTAGGGCATCATGCCCAACTCTTCATTTGATCTCCCCTGCACTCATAAATGCTCTCAACATCTATCCCTAATAAATAATACCCATTCCACTAAGATATAGTGGCTACAGAAGGTAGAATGGGTTTGATTTCATGTTTGAAGCAACAAAACCCTTATCTTTGCAAGTCCAAACGTATTCTTAGTAAATCAACAATATAATGCACTAAACTAAATAAAAATCCTCAAAATTGGATTCAAATCAAAGCTAAAATTGTCTCCTATGAAATTCCATTCAACTTGAATCAATATGACACTATACGGGCCGTACAATAACCCTGCAATAACACTGTACAAAAAGAAAAGTTCAAAAATTAAGGGAAAATAGTGATTTTATTGATCAAAATCTTCTTCAAACTCACAACCTACCTCTTACAACAAGTCTTCAATCTATTTTATACTTTTTCCCTCCTAAACCAACTATCACAACTACCTAAAACCTACCTTTGAATGATATGACCATTGAGCTTCCTCTAAATAGAAATTTTGCAATTTTTGCTTGACATCTTCTTACAACATTTTGCAATTTTGTCAAACTAACACAAATGACCCCTAATCACACTAATAGAACTTATTACATCACCACTTGGTCTATATGACCTTATTGAACACAAAAAGACTCAAAATTCTAAAGCCTATTGATTAGCAACCTTGTATGAAATTTTTTTCCCAAAGGTGCCCTTGCACCAGATGCACAAATATCCCCACAATGGGATAGCATCCCCAAACCTTCTAAGATTCAAATGATAATATTTCATGTCCTTTGCCTATGGAACATGTCATCATGGCACAAATGTGGAATTAATGGCTCTTCCCACCCATGTAGCCTCACAAAATTCTGTTTTCACTCTCATTCTCATTCATTCTTACATTCTCTCATTTGATCTTGCTCTCTCTTTGATGCAGGAGCATCCAACGGTGTAGGGAAATATTGCATCACCCAAAAGAAAAATCCTTTATTTGCTTTAGTTTTTTTGAGTCCCATGTTGGAACTTAAGGGGTATAAGACTGTCAAGCGTTAGAAATAGCGAAAAAATGAGAACTTACTATTTTTAGTAAGTCAGTCAATATGGGCTTGTATGGACGTGAAAATTTACCCCAAGGAGTAGAACTGAAAAAAAAATCCAGTTGCAAAAGAATCACCTCAATACCCTACACGGTTTGGGAGAAATTGAAGTTTTTTTCCTGAGAAATTTCTCCCATGCAACTTCAAATTTAGATATAAAACTTTAGAGGCCCTGAAACAACTCAAAAGGTGGTTGAACTGACCTATGGTCAATTTTTTTGTTGTAGAGTTCATCGAGAGCTTTCCAATGATATGCAATAATAGTGAATTAGACACTCAGATCAAAAGATATGGCCCCGTGAAGTTGGTCCTAGAAAAAGTGAATTTCATGAAAATTTCTTCCTAGGACAAAAATCAAATGGTGGGAATTTTGGTGCTAGAACAAAAAGGGGAAATTTGATCTTTCTAGATCATTCTAGGGTAGTTATTGGGGAAAATAAAAAGGGTTAAGTGGGGGTTGTAGAAGGTGGCCATGATAGTGCACATTGTGGCTCCAAATAGTAGATTATCTTTTTAGAGTTGATTTTGTTGTAATGAATCAAGCCCATGAGGTTGTAGGATGTAAGCTTTGAATCTGTAATTTCATTTTCTGAAAATAATTGAAAGTAAGTAAATTTTTTGTATCTTGCATTTTCTATGTTGGTATTTGTTGTTGTGATTTTTATGGGTTTTGGGTGGTGTGGCCTTCATCAAGTGGTATTAGAGCAGGAGTTCAAGAGCATGTAATAGAGCACTAAATGTGAGGTAGTTGTAGTAGAATCTGTGAGTGTGGGTTGAGTTCAAGATGCCTCCAAGAATTGCCCAGCATGGTAGAGGAAGAGGCCAAGGTCATGGAGGAAGAGATCCACCAAGAGATGAAATCAGAGCCCTTAGAAGGAAATTAGAAACCTTGCAACAAGAGGTTTGAAGAAGAGATGTGAAACAAGATAGAGATGATAGTGAAAATAGAAGAAAAAATGGAAGAGGAAGAGCAGGATCTAATGGATCCTGGAGAAACAAGATTGATGCGAGTGATCTCAAGCATTGGGAAGAGACCTAAAATGGAGGTTTCAAATTTTAGTGGAAATTTGAATATTGAAGAATTGATTGATTGGATCAATGACATGGAGGAATTTTTTGAGTTTGAGGAGATTGAAAATCCTCATAGAGTGAGGTTTACAAAGAAAAAATTGAAAGGTCATGCCAGTATATGGTGGAAAGAGGTCCAACTAGAAAGAGAAAGAAAAGGGAAAGATAAAATTTTGAGATGGGACAAAATGGTGTCAAAATTGAAGAAACAATTTATTCTAGTCAATTATGAATTGGAGCTGCTAAAGAAGATGAAAAGATTGAGGAAAGGAACAAGGATGATGAAAGAATACACAGAGGAATTTCACAAGGTCCTGATTTAGACAAGACATTTTGAGGTGAATAAAGAGAAATTTGCTCATTAATTAATTAATGGGTTGAAGCCAAGCATATAGGAAGAATTGGCACCGGTAAGAATGACCACCATTGAGGATGCTTATCATTTTTCTCTAAAGGTTAGAGAATGACTGAAAAAGAGGTTTTATAACAAACAAAAAGGTGGAGGCCATGGAGGAAAGACTAGTGGATAGTTATATGTAGGTCAAAATTAAGATCAAAAGAAGGGTGAAGGCTCCAATAGAGCCCAAAACCAAAAAGGAGATAACACCTACCGTCCTCATGATCAGAACAATGGAGACCAAAGAGGAAGGAGAAGATTTGGATGAGGATTGGGAAGAGGAGGATTTTGTGGAACCTGTTTCCAGTGTGGAGAAGAAGGGAATAGAGCCTATGAGTTTCCTCAACATCAAGGAAGGAAAAATAGAAGACCTAAGGGTAATGCACGAGTTGCACATTGATGGAGCTTCTAAAATTCTAAGGAATTTTCTCATTTTCCCATAAATCTTAGTCTCCTTTTAAATCCTGGTCCCCATGAATAAGGTTTTATTTGCAAAGACATGCAAACATTATAATTTCCAGTTGAACTAATCCAGTGGTCACTGATCTCTTAAGTCATCTCTTGAGCCATAGTTTCACATTTGTTTACCGAGCCCTCAAGCTCAAGGCACTAGTCATCAATTACTCTATTGACTTTAGCTTGTCCCCTAAGTCAGGTTTTAATTTTTCCCTAATGATTTAAGCTTCAATCACTCAATTTCAAGGGTCATATCACCATCCGCTAAACCAAGTCTTTTCCATTAAATGCTAACATTGTCTCGAGTATAGGTTTAGAGATTCAAAGATCTCAGATGAGATATTAGTCGTACCCCGCCAGCTCGCAGGTCATAAGTGCTGGCAGATTAAAAGTAGTGAGGTTGGTGAAAAGTGGATGTGTGTCCCATACAAATGTCGGGCCCAACCTTCACTACTAAGTGCATGGTCCATGGTTTTAGACCGATGGACAAGATCAAAAGCAAGGGTGAATCTCCACTATTCCCTGTTGGCTCACGAAGGAAGATGGATGTTGGTTAAAAGCCACGGGGTTGGTGAGGTTGTGACATGTGGCTCGAACCTTTCAGTTAGCAAGATGCATGGGACTCGCTGACAAGGAAATTGGTGTCTAAGATGGATTAATGTTATTGATCGAAGACAAGTCAACAATGCTTCGTTGGATTTCAAACCCAGTCATCCTAGGGAGAACCGTTCAATTTTCTAGCTCTTCAAGAGATCAACAAGTGATATTCAAAGTTGGAAAACAACACGTGATAGTCATTTTACTGTATAACCATTGTGCATTAATGACCAAATTTCCATAGGAGTGATCAAGTTGATCTCAATTTGTGTGGAAACATAAATGTTGGTAATCACAAAATATGATCTATGGATTTCCATGCAATTAGGAATTAAACGGTGACAATACATATGCCAACGAGTTGCCTAGATTATGCATGTATTTTGCTAAACATTGATTTTGGGTGCCATCACTTCACACGATAAATGTAGAAGGAATAGTTATTATTTGTGTCATTGACACTTAGCTGCTAGAAGTTTCTTGATTAAGACAAGGTGAGTTTGAGCAATTGTCAGAAAAGGAAGATGAGTGAACCAGTGAGGAGGTCTATTCAACTAAGCTCTTAGAAGCCTGGTGTTGGTGTACCAAAATTTTCCTCAACTATGGAAGTAAAGGTTCCTACTAGAAAGCCTTTACTTGCACCCACAAGGTGCAACCAAAGGTTGCAATTTTAGAGTGTAGTTGTGGAGAAGGTTGACAACAAAGGAAAGAATCCAATGTGGTCCATTGCTGGAGTAGGAAGAAAGATAAGGTATGGTTGTGGCTCCTTCAGACACCCAAATTCACCCATTTACCTCACAAGTAGCTTGTTGAATAGTAAGATAGAGACTGACTCTGAATACAACCAGTACCTCATAAACTTGGGTCAAAATCTAGCCCCTGGTGAGGGAGTATTATCTGTCCCACCTCTAGCTGCTAGGACTCCAAGCAGAAGAGATATTGTGATGAAGGATGACAAGGTCAAGGAAGGGGTTGAGGTTTCATCCCAAAATCTCACCACTACTCAAAGTGGTTGTGTGTACCAAGGCTGGTGTGCGAATGTCAAAAGGCCTTCTAGCCTATGAAAAGGTTATTAAATTTTTGGTGTTGTTAATGGTTGTTGTGGTGGTGGATTTTTTTTTGCATGTGTGGCACATTTTGGTGTTGTACGTTGACTATATGCCCTTGTGGAAATTTAGATGCCTGGTTCCTTGCAGTGTGAATGGCAAAAAAAGGAATTTTGGGCAGCACTTTGTGTTTCCCTTTTCTGATGGCGGTTACAATTTTGGTTTTCCCCACTTGCACCATGTTCTCATAGATTCAACACATGGGGAATTTTGAAATGTGAAGCAAATGTAAGATGAAATAAAAATTTCATATTTGAAATTGCATTTGAGCCTAAAGCTTGTTCAACTCCCTTATTCTATAAAAGGGAATCTAGGGCTCATTTTGCGGGAGATGAAAATTTTGGTTAGTTTTTGAGTCAGATGTACATGGTTAGAATGATATGAATAGAATAGATAGTATGTTTTGAGCTTTTGGAAGAACATGTGAAAATTATCTTAAATTGTTATGCAGATATGACTGATAAAGATGAATGAACATATAATTTTGATATATTTTCCCTCCTTATGTGAATTTTGTGTGATTTTTGAATGGAATGTTAATGATATTTTCATTCTTCTTTGAACATATGTTCAAATATATGTCTTTGTTTCTACTTTTATTCAAGTAATCAATTAAATGTTTAAATGGAGTTGTAGATTTACAAGTATTCGCAAGGGGTTTGATAAGTAGTTATGTATTAGAGAGAGTGAACTCCATAATACAAATTTGTTATGAGAGCAGTCCATCTCACCAAAGTTTAATATAATATAATAAGGCACTGGTCTATTCCTTAATGATTCACCTAAAGGGTTGATCAAATAATTGTCTGATGATTGACCTAAAGTTAGGGTTTAAATGCATTTTCAAAATTTCATTAATATTTATACAAGTTTGTGTTTATTACCATGAGGAATACCTTTTGATGAATGGGTTGCAAGTTACTTAGAAACAAGCCAATTTCGTAGTAATTGTTGCACAATTATCCTTCATTCAAATTTATCTATGAATATGATGTGTTCTATAATGCATATCTTCAAATGGACAGAGTAGGAACACCCTCCTTGGCCCCACAAAGCCTAAAGCATAGAAGATCTCATCCATTGAATAGATCTTTTTAGTTGGCTAGTCATTTCAGAAGTCTTAAACATAGGAGTTGGCTATCCCTTAAATATTTCTTAGGTGCAATGAAAAAAACACCAACACACATGTTGATGAAGATGTCGAGTCTTCACATTTTGAGGATGTAGAAAGAGGAGAGGTTCTTGTTACTAGAAGAGCCTTGTTGAATGAGGAGAATGAGCCAACTTAAAGGAAGAATTTGTTTTGCACTACATATAAGTGTAAAGGTAAAGTTTGCAATGTTATTATTGATGGAGGTAGTACTGATAACCTTGTTTCAGAAGAAATGGTTAGCAAGTTGTGGTTGGAGAGAAGAAGGAATTCGAACCCATACCAGATTGCTTGGTTGCACAACGACCATAAGGCCTTGGTAAATGAACAGTGTATGGTAAAGTTCAAGATATGAAATTACCATGATGAGGTATTATGTGATATTATGCCTATGGATGTTTGTCATATGTTGTTAGGAAGGCCATGGTAGTTTGATCAACAAGCAATACATGATGGACATGCCAACACCTATTCTTTGACAAAGGATGGAGTTCGTCATAAGTTGAAGCCCTTGAAAGAGGTAGAGGAAAAGGTATGCAGTAATGCAAGATTTGTTTTGGTTGATGGAAGAAAGTTCCTAGAAGGTATGAATCATGAGCATATGTGTTTTTCATTGATCCCTAGAATTGATAAAGAAGATACTATTGAGGTATTTGTAGAGGTTTCAATTTTTTTGAATGAGTTTCAAGCTATTATTTCTAATAATGTACCTAAAGGTTTGCGTCGAGTGATAAAGATTAGTCATTAGACTGACTTGATTCTTGGAGCTAGTTTTCCAAATAAGGCAGCTCATTGTATGACTCCAACGAGAGTGAAGAGTTGAAGACAAGTGTAAGATTATTGCAGAAGGGATTGATCAAAGAGAGTTTGAGTCCATGTGTAGTACCTCAGTACTAGCACCAAAGAAGGATGGGGAATGGTGGATGTGTATAGACTCTAGAGCCATCAACAAGATCACCATCAAGTATAGATTTCCCTTGCCAGAATGGATGACATTATGGATTGTTTGAGTGGAGTTGAGTACTTCACGAAGATAGATCTAAAGTGGATATCACCATATCTAAATTAGGGAAGGAGATGAATGGAAGATAGCCTTCAAAACCAAGGAAGGCTTGTACAAGTAGTTAGTCATGCCTTTTGGGCTAACTAATGCATCAAGTACATTTATGGGGCTTATGAATGAGGTATTGAAAGAGTTTTTAGGAAAATTTGTTAATTTTTATGTGGATGATATTTTGATTTTTAGTAAGACATTGGAGGAGCACTTGATGCATATCCAAAAAGTTTTTGAGAAGATAAGGGAGGAGAAGTTGTTGATTAATTTGAAGAAATGTAGTTTTGTGAAGAGAGAGTTGGTGTATCTAGGATTTTTTGTCTCAGTAGAGGGTCTTAAAATGGATCCAAAGAAGGTAAAAGCTATCATTGAATGGCCTACCCCAAGGAATGTTACAGAGGTAAGATCATTTCATGGTCTAGCGAGTTTTTATAGAAAGTTTAATAAGAATTTCAATAGTATTTGTGCACCTCTAACTAAAGCGATGAGAGGAGATAGAAAAGAGTTTAAAGTGGACTATAGGAGCAGCCAAAATTTTGATATGTTGAAGAAGGAAGTTACAGAGCATCCTGTTATGGCCCTTCCAAATTTAAATAAGGTCTTTTAGGTAGATTGTGATGCTAGTGGCACTACCATAGGAGTTGTTTTGAGTCAAGAAGGAAAGCCTGTTGCCTATTTTAGTGAGAAGTTAAATGGTGCTAAGAAGAAATATTTTGTCTATGATCAAGATTTTTATGCTATAGTTTAGGCTTTGAAGAAATGGAGACACTATTTGTTTTATATATTGATCACCAGGCTTTGCAGTATCTCAATAGAATAGGAAAGTTGAATCAAAGGAACTTAAAATGAGTTCATTTTTTGCAGAGTTATACTTTTGTTTTGAAGCACAGGAGTGGAAGGTAAACAGAGTTGTAGATGCCTTGAGTAGAAGGAATTTTTTTTTGATAGAAATGAATATATAGGTTGTTGGGTTCAATGAACTAAAGAGTTTGTATCCAGAAGATCTAGACTTTGCAGAAGCTTGGAAGGCTTGTTTGGAACCTGTTAAATTGGATAGGATGAGATGGTTGGATTTCTTAATCCAAGATGGGATGTTTTTTAGAGGAAGCCAATTATGCATTCCAAGGAGTTCTATGAGAGAGATTCTAATCAAGGAGAAGCATAGTGGAGGATTGGCTGGACATTTTGGTTGAGATAAGACCATTGCTCTTGTTAGTGAGAATTATTATTGGCCACAATTACAACAAGATGTGAAGAAGTTTGTACAAAGTTGTACAATATGTCAGATGGCGAAGGGAGCAAGTCAGAATACTAGATTGTATCAACCATTACCTATACCTAAGAGGCCTTGGGAGGATATTAGCATGGATTTTATTCTTGGCTTGCCAACGACACAAAGATGACATGATTCCATATTTGTGGTGGTGGATAGATTTTCAAATATGGCACATTTCATTCTATGTCATAAGACTAGTTATGTTGCTCATGTTGTAGATTTTTTTGTAGAGTTGTTTTTCTTCATTGAGAAAGATGGATAAAGGGGAGAAGAGTAGTGTCGAGGCTAAATATTTTGTTGAGCATGTGAAGAATTTGCACGAAGAGGTGAAGAAACATATCAATAAGCTGAACTCACAATATAAGGCTTAGGAAGATCAAAAAGGGAGGTATAAAGAGTTCAAGGTAGGAGATGAAGTCATGGTTCATTTTTGAAAGGAAAGGTTTCCAGTTGGTACATATAACAAGTTAAAGATGAATAATTTTGGACCATCCAAGATCCTCAAGAAGCATGATTCAGGAAATGCTTGAGGTAGAGTTACCTAGTGGAATAAACATTTATCCTATTTTCAACATTGTTGATTTGACAAAGTATCATGAAGGTGATATAGAGGAGGGGCCAATAAATGAACAGTTGAAAATTCCAACACCTACTTCAAAGAAGGAAGAGATAGAAGAAATCCTAGATAGCCATGTGGATAGAAGCACAAGAAACAAGCAATATGTAGAGTACTTGGTGAAATGGAGAGGAAGGCATGTTGAAGATTCATCATGGTTATTTGAGGTTGAGGTTAACCATCTTGGTTTCCCTCTAACTCCTGAGAAGTGACAAGGTCACTTTTCAAATTACCCTAGGTGTTCGATGAAGGAGCATCCAAAGATGTAGTGTAATCTTGCATCACCCTAAAAAAGTTTTTTCTTTATTTTATTTATTTGTTTTTAGTCCCATGTTGGCACTTAAGGGGTATAAGATTTTCAAGTTTCAGAAATAGCAAAAAATGGGCACTTACTATTTTTAGTAAGTCAACCAAAACAGGCTCATATGGACGTGAAAATTTACCCCAAGGAGCAAAGCTGAAATTTTTTTTTGGCCGTGGAAGAATCACCTCAATACCCTACATGGTTTGGGAGAAATTAAATTTTTTGTCCTAGGAAATTTCTCCAATGTACCTTCAAATTCAGATATAAAACTTTAAGGGCACGAAACAACTCAAAATGTGGCCAAACCGACCTATAGTCAATTCGCATGTTGTAGAGCTCGTCAAGAACTTTCCAACGATATGCAATAATAGAGAATCAGACCCCTGGATCAAAAGTTATGGCCCCACAAAGTTGGTCCTTGAAAAAGTGAATTTCATAAAAATTTCTTCCTAGGCTAAAAATCAAACGGTGGGACATTTGGCGCTAGAACAAAAAGGGGAAATTTGATCTTTCTAGAACATTCTAGGATGGTTATTCGGGAAAATAAAAAGGGTTATGTGGGGGTTGTAGAAGGTGACCCTGATAGTGTAGATTATGGCTTCGAATAGTAGATTTTCTTTTCAGAGTTTATTTTGTTGTAATGAATCAAGCCTATGAGGTTGTAGTATGTAAGCTTTGAATATGTAATTTCATTTTTTGAAAATAATTGATAGTAAGTCATTTTTTTCTATCTCACATTTTCTGTGTTGGTATCTATTGTTTGGATTTCTGTGGGTTTTGGGTGGTGTGGTCCTCATCACTCTCTCATTCTATTTCACTCTTCTCATTTTTACTTGCTCTCGCTTTCTTGCATAGTGAATCTCTATTAGATTTCTCTCAAGCAACAACATAGGCTCTCTTGCACACAAGATTATTATGTCTATGAAGTCAAGAGGGGAGCCAAAGGCTTTTGGTATTTCTCTCTTGTCTTCTTATCTTGTTTATTTAATGTTATCTATTTAATCTTGTTTATTTTATTTGTAATAGTGGTTTTCCTTGTTTGCAGGGATTGTTTCTATTTTACATCTTTATAATAATTATAGGGGTTTTCCTCCTTTGTGGGGATTTTTTCTATCACACATCTTCACATTTCATGTCTTTTTGTCTATCTATATCTATCTAGCTATTTGTGGAGATGGAAATACCAAAATGAGGTTTTAACTGAGGTAAGCCTTGAAATAGCCCCCTTGCCTCAAAAATTTTCCTCTTTCTTTTGTGTGTAAATGTATGGGTTTGTTAAGCTAGAGCTTGCAAACTTAATGGTTTTATTCTCTTTTTTGCAAGTGACAATGGTGTAGGGTGGAAACATCCTTGCGGTAGGCCATAATTCTTTTTTTAGGCTTAATCCTCTTAGAGGTAGAATATATACTTTTTTCTCTTTCAATTTCTATGTATTAATAGATATTTTATTTTTGTCATTAAGTTTTGTAAGTAATTTCCATGTTCTTTCTATTATTAGTTTAGCTTTTATATGATAAAGTTATGAATATATTCTTTGTTCTCTACCTCCTTCCTTGAGCTTTATTCCTTGATGTAATTGAGGGCTATTTTCTCCATGAAGACTCCCTTTGTCTCATGTCTTGATGGTAGTGAATCCCATCCTTTATGAGAACTAGTCATCCTATAGTTGTCATCTTCTCTCTTGTATGTTCGTCATGGTGGATTTATCCAATGAGCATTAAGTCTTCTTCTATTTATACCTTGCTTTTGCAATGGTGAGGGTTGATATTGGTTTCCTTTTTGTTGCTTTATTTGGTTTCACATGAAACTTGTGTTCATGTTCTCATGCATTCATGACATGTTGTCGTATTAATGATATTGTTGTCATTATTTCAAAAAAATGTTCCTTTTTTTTTCTAAGTGTCATCTTAGGGAATTACATTTGGTATCAAATCCCATGTATTTTAGCACTAGGATCTCTAGTTCATGTTATTTCCCATGTGGTTGTTGGTAGTTGATGTACGATCCCTCAAGTGCTTGTTGTTGAGAGTTAATGTTTTTATTATTTCTTGAGTGCCTTTTGTGGGATTTTAGAAGGTTCATTGTGAACCAACCTGAGAAGTTTGTTTGAGAGGAAGAGTGCCTGCCAGGCCCTAATTTTTTTTAAAAAGATGGAAAGATACACTTGGTTGAGAATCTCTTGAGATAGGGAATGATCACTCTCTAGTGCATTGTTCATTGTGCAAGAAATTTTATTGGGTCTTCACGTATGTGTGTGTGTTGTGGTATTAGGTATTATTTCCCACTTTTCCCTAGTGTGATATGTTGATAAATTATTATTTGAGGGTTAGTTACACCCTTTAGTTGTCGAGAAGTACTTTCATGTATGATTGCCATCTCAATGTCTCAATTCTTGCTTAGTGTAAATGTGTAGTGATCCTTAAGTCATCATTTTTATGCTTTTTTTTTTTTTCTTTTTGAATGTGTTTCTATGGGTTCATTTGATTTTGAATTGGGTGGTAATTTTTTAGCTCATGATTGAGCATTGTGAACTGAATTATGTGACTAATGTATTGAAATTTAACATGGTGTGTTCCATATTCCTGAGTTATGAAAAGGTGTTCATATGGTAATGTTTCCGAAAGTGCATTGTGAATTTTTATTATTTCTAGTGAATTATCATATGCATGAAGTGATTATGTTATTGAAAGAGTGAAATATTGCATTATCATAATAAAATGTTTAATTCAATGATTTATGCCCCCAAATCATGTTGTCCCTAGGATTCTTGTGGGAACCTAAAGTGTTAATTAGCATTATTTTCCCTCTTGCATGGTGTGCATATTTACTTTTTAAATGAAATGGTTCTTATTATGAGCATTATGTTGATTTGTCCTAGAACCTCAGCTGTGATGTTCCCTATGCATGATGTGGATGTCATTTTGTTTTATCATGTGGTAGTGATGCATGATGTGAGTAAATAAATGTTTCTTAGGTTTAGTGATCCTTGCATGGTGGAATGTTAGTTTTTCCTTTCATGAGTGTATGTATACAATTCCTTGGCTTTCAGTCTATTATGTTGGTATTAACCTTGTCCTAGTAAATGGGTGCTAGATGTACATATTTGTGTCATTGAATGGTGATTGTAAATTACTTGTGAATGTGGTGCTTGAGTGAAGGTCTATCCTTCTGTGGAAAATTTTGTGGATGTTATAGGAAACCATGTATTTGTATTCCTACATAATGAGGTAATTGTGTCTTGATGAGATGTATAGGATTAACTTTTTTTTTTTTAGAATTGCTAACATACCTTGGATAATTTACTCACATGGTGTTGTATATCTCTTTACTCCCTCAAATGTGGCTAGAATTAGTCATTTAGTTCATATAATACATAATTCCAAGATTGATGCTTTATTTTTGTTATTGATGAATTCCCTAATTATGATAGAGATTGGTAGTTGAATTCTTTTTTCCTTCCTATGAGTGGTATATTCACCAAAATTTTCCTCCTATATATTTGGTGACCTTTTGTTGTGTTTGATTTGGTGTTCTAATTGAGTTTAGTTTATTATTATTATTGAATGGATAATTATTCCCAATTACACTTCTTTACCATTTTGGTGACTATTCCAAATGCCTTGGATTTTTGGTCTTGTGATGTGTAAATATCATTCTCTATCATGTTCATGATGAACCTCTAATAGAATGTACAAGGGAGTAGATCACAAACAACATTCTAAAATTCTTGCTATTTATGTTAATTATAATCAAATTGAATCAAATTTATTGTTCATTGTGAAATGAAAGTGGATGGTGTATGGTATTAATTTTTTTTTGAAATTCTTGTACATATATGGTTTTCTAGCTTTGAGTGGATTCAATTTATGTGAATGTCCTTGTGCTTGGCATTAAGTGAATCTTATTCCAATTTTTGTATGAAAGTGATCATGTAATTCTATGTTCTCTATGGTTTTTCTTGGTTGTGTGGATTTTTTTCATTGTGCTCGAATCCGGTTTATAGAAGATGGCTGGGTGTGATTTAGTCCACCAAGTTTGTGTGTTCTTTCTTGCCTTGGCCTTGGTAATGTGGTATTACGACCATGTTTCCTAGTGCACATTAGTTAAGTGTTTGTTTTTGGTGTCATGGGAACTATAATACATATTATTTGATCATGTGAAGATGCACAATGTGTCATTCAAGAATATCACTTTCAGTTATACTCATGTTTGACATAGTGTAGGGTATGAAGGTGTATGAATACATGCTCCAATAAATATTTATCATATTATATATGCCTACCCTTGTTAAGTTATTGATTGATGTTGTCTTGGTGGTTTTGATGAGTTTTTCCTTTGTATTTTTGAGGTTTTCCTAGCTTAAGGCTAGAAAAGGATGCAATTATAGTTGGAGGAACTAGCTATCATGTGTATCCTCTTGCGAGAGTAATTAAATTTTTATCCCTATAGTGGTTGTTGGTTTTTTTTTTATCATACTTTCATGATGTTGTTGGGTTGTTAAACCCTTGGGTGGTTCATAGTCAAACATTATGGTTGTGAAAATATGAGTTTTTCTCCTATGCTTAGTGTTTGGTTGCTTCCTTGGTGGGTTTGGTATGTATTTTAGGGTTGCTAAGCCTCACTGGTTTGGACTGCTTATGTATTTCAATGGTAGTTTCCTAGATTCTTTCCTCTAAGTACCCCTATTGTGTCCCTAGTTTCTCCTTGAGAAGATATAATTCCATGGAAATCCTTATTTATCCCAAGTGGTACTTGGGAAAAAACCTCATAGAGTGTACCATAGATGGAAGTGAGGCATGCTCTTGGTGAGCATAGAGGTGAGGTAGTGTGATTCTAGCCTTGTGGGTTGGTTTTCCCTAGCTTTCAAGTTGTAGCTTCATAGGTTAAGGTCATAGTCTTGGTATAGCCCATAGGAAATGAATCCTTGTGGCTATTAGTCTCTTCTTAAGGAAGGGCTGAAAATATTTTGTTCCTTTGTCTGTGGCTAAGTTAAGTAGCTAGAAAAAGATCCTAGTTATTGTGGTAGTCCTTGAGAATGACTTTTTTGGCTTGTGATTTGTTGGACCCTATAGTTGGTCATTTGCATCAGATACACCAATATTTGGTGAGGTAATCTTGTGATATATAAGGTGGTTGTGCACCTAATAGAAGGTGGAAAATTATATTGTGCAACTCTAGAGATCTATGTTGTTTGTTTGAGGCCTACAATTGGTGAGATTCTAGAGGGTTGATATTGTGAGTATGCTATTGTAGATATGCAAAATCGACCTAACACTTATCACACATACTAAAATACATTTTCTCATCATCAAAATCATTATCACCTAATATCACCACATTTCACATCATTTTCATCAAAAATCCCAATTTCTTCTATTAATTAGATAATATTGCATTATTTAATTAAATCACTTTTTCATCTTTATTTAATAAATAAATAAATTTTATTTATTTAATAAAGTCATAATCTAACTTTATTCCTCCTAATTAATTATCTCGCTAATTCACTTTATTCCCCTAAGTCAATTAAATTATTAAAACATAATAGTTTAGCTATGTCACTTTCCCCTAAATTTGAATAATTGAATAAATTACTCAAAACATCATCAAAAAGGTCAAATAAAAAAAATATCACTTTGTTTGCAAAATTCAAACATGATTTGTACATTCAACTCAAAAAGATTAATTATTAGATCAATTAATTAATTATCCTCACCCACTTTCATGAATGAGAAAATTATGACCCCCAAGTTGCTCACTCTGATTGGTTGACTGGTCCATCTATTCTTCAATTCCACAGATTATTCAATCTATTTCCTCAATTCCACTAAACACTCAAATTAATTTCTTCAATCACACGAAATACATAATCAAAATCCACTAATTATTCCTATCTAAATCCTCTCAATAGTTTTGAATCATTGATTAGTATATTCCACTACATGATCTTGAGAATTCATTTTGAAAAAAAAATCTTTATAACAACCATCTTCTTCCTCAAAAATGATTGGAGAATCAACATCTTTTGCACAACAAAGTAATATGGAAATCATAATTGACCTTTTGAAGCTCTTACATACATATTCGATCAAACATATCACATAATTGAAGCTTTTGGCTATGCACAATGGGTGATTCACATTGATACAACAACAATCCAACATCTTTGCAAACACACTTTGACACAAGATGGGTAATGAAATTAGTTAAATGAATTCTTTGTTTGTTCATTAATTGCTTTTCTTTTTGTTCATCATATTCAATCTCTTTTATCGTTCATTTCATGAGTAATGGGCAAGAATCATGATCTTTTCCTTGAATTAAATTAGTTTCTATTAATTCATTGTTTTTTATTATCTTAATGCATATCAATTTCCTTCCACTAAACACTCAAATTGATTTCTTCAATCACACCAATTACGTAATTAAAATCCACTAATTATTCCTAAGTAAATCCTCTCAATGGTTTTGAATGGTTGATCAAGATATTCTACTATACGATCTTGAGTGTTCATTTCAAAACACAAATCCTATATAATAGCCATCGTCTTCCTAAAAAATGATCAAACAATCAACATCTTTTGCACAACTAACTTATTCCAAAATCATAATCGATCTTTTGACAATCTTTACACACATCTTTGATCAATGACATTGCACAACTTTGAAACTTTTTGTATGCACAAATGGAGGCTTCACATTGATACAACAATGATCCAACATCTTTGTGAACACACTTTGACACAAGATGGGTAACGACATTAGTTAAATAAGTTATTTGATTGTTCCTTAATTGATTTTTTTTTCATTGAATTAAGTAGCTTTTATCGATCATTTCATGACTAATGGCCATGAATCATGATCTTTGTTTTGAATTAGATTAGTTTCTATTCATTTATGTTTGATCTTATTGCACACTCAATTTACCCCTTACACATTTTGGCATGCCTAGTCGAACCTTGGTCCTTAACAAATAGCATTTGTATGATTTTTTGAATAGTTGTAGGTTTCAAAAATGAAATTAAAAAGATTACACGTAGAAGCTATAGAAAATTGACATGGTCGATTTCTCACTCCTACCACGGTCGACATTTTTTTGGTCACTTCTACCTTTTCTATTCGTTTTTTATTCATTAATAGGGCCACTTTTGAAAATATAAGCTGCTCTTGCATATAATAGGGACACACTTTACTTTTTGGAGTGCTTTTTCTTCCAAAAATAGGTTCATAGGTTTACTAAATGAGGCCACTTTTTCTTAAAAATATTTCGTTCATTCTATTAAATTTTTTTATTCAAAATCTGAAAAGTTGTTTTTTCTATTTCTAAAGCTAACAGTTGCTTGGTTTGAATTTTTGATAGGTGCTAACATTGTTTAAGAAAGATTTGTAGAAGTATGGCATGGGTTTATCCAAGAAACAACTAACATTATTTTATTACAAGGAAGGCGAACAGTTAAAGTTTTAAATTTTCATAAACATTTTAGCTTAAGAAAAACTTTTCAATTGGCTATTTAAAAAGAATTCTCAGAATTTTTCTAGATTAGAAAACTTTAAATTTGGTGCCTAAAATTACTCCCACAAATCACATGCTTTCAATTGGTGCTTAAAATGAATTTTTAGAAGCTTTCTAGCTTAGGAAAATTTTTGAATTGGTGCTTAAAAAAATTTGTAGAAGCTTTCTAGCTTAGGAAAAAAAATTAATTAGTATTATAAAAAGAACCCCACAAATCTACACACCTTTAGTTTGTTGCTCTTAAAAAAAAAAATCCAAAGCTTTCTAGATTAGAACAAACACTTTGTTTTGGTGCTCTAAATTTTTTTTTCTTTCAACCAAATGCTTTCAATATGTTGATGAAATGATCAATTTACTTTTGTTGACCAATTAAGATAAAGTTTTAAAAACACTTCAATTGGTGATTAAAATTGGACAAATGATTTTTGTTTTTTCATATTTCTATCTCTTTGTTTGAAATCTAGAATACTTCACTTTGGTGCACATAAAAAGAACAAACTGTTATCTTGTACACACTTCATTTTATTTTATTTTCTTATTTTATTTTAGTTTTTGGGGCTTAAAATGAACATTGCAATGAATTGTACAATGTGTATTCTATGTTTGGAAAACTAGGTGTCTATCCTCTCCCCTCACCCCTTTTGGTGATCTTGGGTGAAAAAATGCATCTTGAATTTCATACAAATTTTTCATTTCAAAGCATTACCTTTAGAGGGCCTGCCTCCCAATTTATGAGAGGGAATGACCCAAGCGATACTTTTATTTTGGTCTGCTCTACAAATAATTGTGGGTGTGACAAAAGTCATCAACCACCTTATGTGGATGTTCTATAATGATGAAAGTATCCCCTAGTATCCATGAGATGCATAAATATATCTAAGGTCTAGGAGACCTATTAAATGAGTGAATCACTACATGTATAGACACCAAATTATTTTGAAACATTACTAAAAACCAAATGTTGTAGAAGCCACCCATTTTAGCCAAAAACATTCTTTGAAGTGGTGCATTAGAAATTTTATTCTGAGAAGTTACTTACCAAGTCCAACTTATGGTTGATCTTAAAACACTCTACATTTGTTGCATATAAAATCATCCTCTCAGGGCATGAGGTAAGCCCACCTAAAGTAAAGTATCTATCCCTATGGTTTAAATTGTCTTCATGAAATTTCCAAATCTATTTAGTTACTTTGAAATATCAAACATTTGCTTGAATAAAAATGAACACATCAAAACAAGCATTAAATATGGTTATCAAACTTTGAACCCTTTTGACTTAGTGTGAAGCCTTTGAAAATAGCCTTATATTTGCTATCCTTAAGGATATCTTAAAACAATATCCCTAAATATTTCAAGATATTTAGGCTCACATTTCAACTTGCATTAAGAACAAAGTAAACATTGAACCTATAGCTTTAGCATTTTAATTTTCATGAACTTTAAGATTTTGTGAAAGGAAATGTGCTTAGAGTTGTACACATTTAGGGTTAAATATTTTTGATTATTTTATTTCATGATATCACTTGCCAAATCTCAAATAAGATCAAGCAAAATTTTCAAAAACTACAAATTTATCTAAATCTATTGCCAACACAGAAACTGGAAAAAAAATCTACACAAAATACCACTATTGCTACTATTTCTTCCACACATGACTTAAAACTAGTTGCAGTCAACCTAAAATAGCTTACTTTTTCTCTCTACCTTATGATAGTCACTGATAAAAACATTCTGCTTTTGTAAAATTTGAACACAATTGACATAAACTAGCTGTAGTTGATAATCGTCTTTCCACAATTGACTGGAAACCTACCGCTTTTGACCAAGAAGACTTATTTTTCTTGTACAAGTTCACCTATCAATAGAATTATGTATAGAGGCCACTTTTAAGAAAATAGGTCATAGTTTCCTTTTAGATCCAACTGCAGTTGACCAAAAACTAACTACTTTTTAACAAAAATTGCCAAATTTTCTCCAAACTTCCTGCATTTGCTCTATTTTCAGGTGAAAAATAAAAAAACCAATATAAAACTGATTAAAAAACTTTCAAAAAATGAAACAATTAGTCTCCCAAGACATGTCATAATTTACATCAGTCCATCATCCATTTGCAAAAATTGAACACATCATCCTACTTTTGGAATTCAAAATCAAAACAAACAACTTCGATCATTCCTTCACTTACACTTCTAAGATATCATAATTTGCTTGAACCTCAAGACTAGTTCAAGTAAATTTCCTACAAAATATCCTCTAGAAAAAGGAAGTGAAATATCAATCCAAGTCTTTCAACATTTTGAGTTCCAAAATAGTGTCATCCCAAAACATCGCTTGATCCTTAGGGTCTTGAGAATCACAAAGAAACCATATCAAAACACCAACACTTTCATCATTTCACTTTGGGACCATTTGGCATCCAATTGCTCCAAGTCAACAACCAAACCTTATAGAACCTATCATACAACCAAGTCTCATGCAAATTGAAGGTGAACAAATGGATATCATCAGTAGTTTGAGGAGCTTCATATTTGTGAAAAATAAGACACCAACCTAGTGGAGAAACACAACTAACATCCTTGGTAAAGATGAATGGAAAGAAAATATTTTGGATCGAAGGCCCATATTACCACCTACCATGTAGAAATAGACACCATCCATCAAAAGAAAAAAATCAAAAAATAAGTGCAATTTCATTTCCTTAAAATAGAAAAACCCAAAAAAAAACATTCTTTTATTCCATAGTTAGAAGACACCAAATTTTCACTAAATCTTGGCACCTGTTTATGACAATTACAAGATCACAACATATAAAAAACATGGAGGCCAACAAAATTAGTGGTAGCATACCCCCAACAAACACCACAAACAACGAAAGTGACCCATGGGGTTATAGACCAAGTGACCTTGTAACTCCTAAAAAGGAACAAACATTCAAAGCAACATAAAACCAATCACCAAGTGAGAAGGAGGTAATCTATAGACAAGAAGTGGTGGATAGATCAAACCAAAACTGAAGGGACATGGTCATAGAAGAAGTGGATAGTGAGGAAGAGATAAATGATGAAGAATTCATTCAACACTCCAATAATCCTAAGGTAAATAAACTTATGGAAAAAATCCTAAGAAAGGATCCAAATACTTCTTCAAATTAGCACAAAGTGGTGCTAAGTTACCTATAGAATTTAATGTGGAAGGTCTTAAAGATCCTCACCTCATTCCCTTAGTGGATAACTTAGTTGTGGGAGAAATACCCAAACCATTAGACATTCCAAACATTCCACCAATCTTATCATAAGGTAATGGTCAATCAACAAAGAAACCTTTTTTTTAGGAAACCCTCCCAAATCAAACAAGTAGCAATGGCCCAGTAATATCAAGGAGGTCCATCTTATACAAGGTGGGTCACATGGTCCCCTTCCAAATAAAAAACAAGGTGGTTCACATGGTCCCCTTCCCAATCAACGACAAGGTGGATCACATGGTTCCCTTCCTAGTCAGCAATACCAACAACAAGGTGTTCCATAAGGTGCCCTTCTCAATCAACATCAACAAGGTGGGCCACATGGTCCCCTTCCCAATCAACATCAGCAATAAGGTGGGTTACATGGTCCCCTTCCTAATCAATAGTACCAACAAAAAGGTGGGCCACATTGTCCCCTTCCCAATCAATAGTATCAACAACAAGGTGGGCTACATGGTCCCCTTCCTAATCAACAATACCATCAACAAGCTGTAAGGAATCAAAAGCAAACATAGTTCTCATTCAGGAATCAAAATGGAGTAAGGAATAAGGACATAGGAGATTGTGTAATTGGAGATAGTGGAAAATTCAATTCAAGAAGGCCATAGGAGCATCGAATGGTCTGGAAGTCCTATGGAATCCCATAACAATAGAAGGGAAAATGGAGAAGGAAGAGGACAACTGGCAGGTGTTCAAGTTCAAGGACCTTAGAAGGCATGCTTCCTTCTTCAGTATTAATATATATGGACCAATAGCCACAACAACAACAACAAAAAGTGTGGGACAAAATATCAAGTGAGTTGGAAGTCAAGAGAGGGGAAATGGGAATTGTAGTTGGAGACTTCAATGCAACTTTGAACAATGAAGAGAAGCAAGGAGGCTTAGGAAGGAGAACTGCCATCCAGAGAGATTTCCAAGAGTTCATAGATATAAATATCCTAAATGATGTGCATACCAAAAATGGAACATTCACATGGTCCAACAGGAGAAAAGTCTTTACTAGTATAGCTGGAAGATTGGACAGATTCCTCCTCTAGGGAGATTGGGGTGAGCTGGTTGCACATGTGAAGATCAAATTCTACCTTTTACAGGGTTAGACCACTTCCTTGTCTCATTTCCATTTGGACAAGATGACCCACCCAAGGGAAGTCCTTTCAAATTTGAAAACCTGTGGCTGAGATATGAGCACCTGCCAAAACTAATTGAGGAATGGTGGAATGAGATCAGGTTTGGAGACAATTCAGACCTCTTCAAAATGAGCAAAAAGCTGGGACACATCAAAAATAAGCTCAAGGAATGGAACAAGTCAGATTTCAAGAACATATTCTAGGAGAAGAAAAGGTTGGAACAAGAAATTAGAGCCCTAAATGAACATGTAATAGAGAAAGGGATGGATGCAGAAGATTTTGAGAATGAAAAGTGTCTGAAAGAGGAGCTGGCAGAAATCTTGAAAAGGAAAGAATTCTATTGGCAACAAAAATAAAGGGAAACATGGTTGAAAGAAGGGGACAAAAATACCAAGTTCTTCCATAAATCAATAATTTCCAAATGAAAAAGAATAAAATTGTAGAAATCAAGAAGGCCAATGGAGAAATAGTTCAATCTATTGAGGAAGTCAATAAGGACGTGGTCAATTTCTTTGAGGAAATCCTAAATAGGGAATGCCCTAAAAATAGGGCGACAAGAGACAATCTCTAAGTGCAATACCCCCAATCATAAATGAGGATCAAAATTTGTGTTTATAACAAATGATTTCCTTGGAAGAGGTCAGGAAGTTAGTCTTCTAGATGAACTCTCAGAAGGCACTAGACCATAATGGATTCCCTATTGATTTCTTTCAAAAATTCTGGTAACACAGTGGCGGAAGATCTTAGAGTGGTAGTAGAGGAATCAAGAATAAAAATGACAATGTTGGGGGAAGTGAACCATACCTTTCTAGCCCTAATCCCCAAGAAAAAAGACTCACAAACAATGAGTGATTTTGGGCCAATCATCCTATGCAACAAAGTGTACAAGGTGGTCACCAAAATAATAGCCAATAAACTCAAGCAAGTATTGAATGAAGTAATATCTGAAGAACAGAGTGGCTTTTCCCTAGGGAGGACAATAGTGGAAGGAATAATCATGGCCCATGAAACTATCCACTCAACAATAAAAAACAAAGAGGCCTATATGATACAAAAACTAGTTATCCTCAAAGCATATGACATGGTAGACAAGAAATTTCTCTTGGAGGTTCTCAAGAAATTTGGATTTAAGGAAAATTGGATTAGGTGGGTCAAAAGTTGTATTTCCACAATTAAATTCTCAGTATTAGTGAATGGTTCTACTCATGGACTTTTCCCCTCCTCAAGAGGATTAAGACAAGGTGATCCCCTTTCCCCATTCCTATTCATAATCATGGTATAAGTTTTGGGTAGTGGGATACAAAGATTGAGAAGGGAAGGAAAGTGGAAAGGCATCCACATGGCTAATGGATTGGATCCCTCAACACACCTCCAATTTGTAGATGACACAATCCTAATGGGGGAGGCCAGTAGAAGGGAGGAAAGAGTGATCAAAAACTTTTTAGATGAGTATTGTAGGGTGTTAGGGAAAATTATCAACTGGGGAAAGTTAGGGGTATTCTTAATGAACACATAACCAAGCTTGTACAAAGATAGCCAATATTTTGGATTTGAGAGTAGCTTCATTTCCAGGTTGATTCTTGGGGATGCCCCTATTTGTAGGGATCAACAAAAAATGCTACTAGGAGAACCTAGTGAATAGTTGCAAGAACAAGCTAGGGACATGGAAAGGAAAGTGGTTGTCTTCAGCAGGGAGATTACTAATGGTCAAGTTAGTTCTCTCAGCCATCCTAGTCTACTCAATGTCTTGCCTAAAGTTACCCAAAATAGCGGAAGAAACCCTCACCCAAATGTTCAAGAAATTATTTTGGAGTTGAACAAGAGATTAGAATAATTTTCCTTTGTTGGTGTGGGACAAAGTATGCAAACCCTAGGATGTTAGTGGGGTAGGGATTAAACAACTATCAATAATGAATTAGGCCATGGGGGAAAAATTGGTATGGGACATTCACACAAAAGGTGAACAAAAGTGGGCCAGAATCTTGAGGAGAAAGTACCTAGACTCAGATGATCCAGTTAGAATTCTCACTACAACTAACCCTCCGAGAGGTTCAACAATATGGAACTTCATCCTATACAACAAGGAATAATATCAAAGCATGTGACTTGGGAAATCAAGAATGGTGAGAGTGCTTCCTTCTGGAATGATTCTTGGTGCGGAAAACCTCCCATCAGCTGCACTCCTGGCCTGGAGGAAATCAAGGAGGAAACCATAAGGCTATGGGGGGTCAAAGTGGCCAACTATGGTAAGAGAGATGTCAATCAAGGGTTCTCTAGCTAGAGCTAGAAAAATCTTCTGACCCTCAACGCTCCCCAAGCAAGAAAAAAAGCATTATCAAAGATCCTCAAGGACATATACCTCATCCCATCCAATGAGTAGGACATGATCTGATGGTGTGGGTCAACAACAGGCACATACAAAGTGAGGCTCAGCTATAAGATCAACGAGTTGGTGCTGGCTAGACAAGACTAGCCATAGAAATTGTTTTGGGGTAGGAAATTCCTCCCCAAGGCCGGGGTCTTTGCTTGGTTGGAAATCAAAGAAAGAATCCTCACAGAGGATAGGCTAGCCACCTTTGGTATTCAAGGCTTGGGCAGATGTATTCTATTCGAAGAAAGTGAGGAATCAACAAACCACCTCCTTTTGGCATGCCCTTTGGCACACGATTGTTGGAATATAGTAAGGAACAAACTAAAATTGCAATGCCCCATGTGAGAAGACCTTGCATCATGGTTTAAAATGTGACCAAAAAAAGGCAATAAATTTTTTTTTGGGGGGATATGGTAGATTACCCCATCCATTATGATATGGGAGATATGGAAGGAATGAAATAGAAGAATATTTCAAGGAAAGGAGTTGAATAAAGACAGACTCTGGGAAAAAATTGAAAGGGCCATAGTAGAAGTGGTAAATGAGGATGATTGGAACAAATCACCCAAACAAAAACCTTCACAAATTGGGATGGCTGCCTAACCAAAACATTTATTGGCCTCAAACCGCCGCTACTAAATGGGAATGGGTCAACCCAGACATCTAAAACTAAGAAAGTAGATGTAGCTTGGTCGACACTAGAGCCAGGATGGATTAAGGTGAATTTTGATGGGACAACTCAGGAAATCCAGGAGTGGGTGGTGTAGGATGTATTGCAAGGGATGATTAGGGAAAGATTATAGCAAAAAACTACATACCTCTAGGCACTTGTAGGAACAATGAAGCCAAGTTCAAAGCAATAGCCATAGGATTATAGATGAGGATCAATTTGGGAGTGAGGAAAATTCACCTGGAAGGTGATTTGATGATCACAATCAATGCCATTAGGTGAGGCACTACTCCAAATTGGAAGCTCAATCATTTGTTGCGAAGTGTTAAGAAATTGATGGAAAAGTTTGAATTGTTCAAAATTAGACACATCTATCGAGAGGGAAATGACAAGGCGGACACGTTGGAAAAAAATGCGTATGGATTCTCCACGTAGGACGCACCAAATGTTGGCACCAGAGAAATTTTTTGATGTCGACTCTTCAATTTGCGGTGAATAAGTACCATGGGGAATAAAAGATGAAATCCAAGGATTTATTTGATGTGACAAGGGCCATCAGTAGAAGGTAACGAGAAAATAAATCAAACAAGTTTTGAGGAAAAGGAAAGATTGGACAGATCTCAAATTACCTTGCATTAATCACGTAAAGTACCTCCAGTTGGGTGGTGGCAAGAAATCATGCTCAAAAGGGCACAAACATAGAAAAATAAATTATGAAGAATTATGGCCTTCGTCATTAAAAGGCTCAACTAGGGTCATTTGGATCACAAAAAATGGTGGCTTTGCAATAATAGAGTTGGTTTGCATCTTTAGAGGAATGACGTTACAGGTTGGTGGTAGAGAGATGGTGACTCCATTAGCCCTAGATACATCAAAGTAGCAACAATCCTTTCAAGGAGAAGTGACAGTCAAGAGGCTACAAGGACTATTGGCTTCTCCCCACTCATTGGTACTTTGGGCAACCAAGAAGGATGTAGGCCCTGAATTTCTAAGAGCATATCACAAATTTAGGTCTAATGCGGAAATACTAGATATGTTTTTGGTGGTTCTCCTCCACATGGGTGTGTCAAAGGAATTAGCGAAGAAATTGACCTAGATGGTCTTCATCCATGTGTGACTAGGATACATTGATGTGGCCCTAGATAATGTGGATGAAGAAAAAATCATCCCAATGCTACATAACTACTACATGATGAAAATCCACAAAAGAGAGGTCATGCAATTTCCTTTGGTCTAGACAATCGACCCAAAAGGGTTTGAAAATTTTTGGGATGAGAGGGACTGGAGCATCACTTTCCTGCTCAAAGCTACCAAATTGGTCACCAACAACCCATGAGGTTGGGAAATTCCTTACGTGGAATATGAAAGGCTCTTAGAGGAAATAGTTGTAGGAGATGATTATTTCTGAGATTTCAGCACCAATGAAGAATGGCTCCAAAACAATCCTAGGGACCCAGAGGAAAAGAAAAGGTGCCAGCGCACCAAAAATGTGGAGTAGACTACCCAGTGGTAGAAAACTACATTACATACATGTAGTGTGTGGAATTGGAGGACTTTGAGGATGAGGAGGTGGATTGATGGAAGTTGTTGGGTCAAGTTCTTTGTCAGGTTTTTTATAGTTTTTCTCAGTACTAGTTCAATATAGGGTATAGAAAATGTAGTTAGTCTTAGGTTAGAAGCAATTCACATAAGTAACTACTAGGCCATTTTGTAATACTGTTAAATCAAATCACAAAGGGCAGGAAAGGGTAGTCTGAATGACCATTTTGTTAAAGAAGGCCAAAATGGATTTTCTTTTGGTTTCTAGACTCAAAGGTAAACTCTTTGTTTGGAAGTAATACAGGGTGCTACCCCTTAGCAACAATTTAACGAGCAAAAAATAAAAACAAGGTGTACCACTAACACACTATCAAGGTAACCTTAAAAATAGTTAGTCCCAACAACAAGATGTGCCACATGTTACCATTTCCGAACAACAATACCATTAACAAGGTGTATCGCCAATGCACTATCAAGGTAACCTTCAATACAATTCATCCCAACAACAAGGCATACCACCAATGCACTACTAGGGTAATCTTAAAAGAAATTCATCTCCCTAACAAGGTGTACCACCAACACACTACTAGGGTACCCTTCAAAAAAATCAACCACAACAAGGAATACCACCAATGCACTATCAAGGTACCCCTCTTAAACAAAATCAACAAGGACATAACCATCCTTCCATTCAACAAGGACCTGATCCTCCTTCCATCCAAAAAGGAGTTGATACTCCTTCAATTCAACAAGGACCTAACCCTCCTTAAACTCAACAAGGGCCTAACCCTCCTTCCACCCCACATGGTTACCGAGGTCCTATAACTTGACAATACACTACCTATAACCAAAAAAACATGGTAGGAAAGCAAGGTTACTACACACAAGACCCACAAACAAATGAAACAAACACAAAGATAGGCATGCAACTACAAACCATGAATCAAAGGATATTAGACATGCAGATTGGAAAATCAAAGAAGACCTACAATCTACAAGATATATATACATTCCCTTTTGATCACTCTATTACAATGCTCCCCTTTCCAAAAAAAATTGATATACCCAATTTTGACAAGTACAAGTGAAAGGGTGTGTAGACAGCTGAATTTGACCACTCCCATATGGTCAAATTCACTCTTCCATTATTCTATCTTGTATCCCTAAGCCATATTAATTAAATAATTTATTATTTGATTAATATCTCATTTCAGCCTAATGTCTCTAAGGTATTTAATTAATCAATTGAATACCTTACCTTGTTCATCTTTAAATTAAATAAATAGACCAATTTATTTAATTTTGTCATTAGCCCAAATGAATTGAATAAATTTTTAATTCATTTTTTTCTCTCTCGTCATGTCACTTCCTCCATAATCCTCCTTAATCCAGATTAATCTAACTAATTTTTGATTAGGATGTGCACACCCCTAATCATCATTAGGGCCACATCCTCCATAATCTCCCACTTGCCTCTAATCCTTCATTAGAAGGTCTAACCGCACATTGGAACAACCTTAATCACCTAATTAAGCTAACCTAATCTTCATGCCATTTATGGAATGAATCCTTAGTCAACCTACATAAACTTATTTCCATATTTGGGGAAGGCAACCCCTTCCCTATGTGAATTTTTAATTCACATTTATTACTCCAACGTATTTTAAGGAATTTTGAATTCCTTCTCCCATCTAGATGAGGATTTGTGACAAATTTTTAATTCCTCACATGTCTTCTCAAGGCATATGTTGACAAGGAACTCCTTTATGAGGATAACTTGTCCATTCCCAAGGTACATACAAGTACCTCCATGTCATCTCCACCTCATCCCTTTCCTTCCATTTCACTCACCACATGTTAGCTTGTGAGGGCTTGTGAGCTCTCAACTCACCCTAGCCCTTGATCTCCTTCACCATGGCTTAATCTTGGCTCTCCATTTCTTTAAAGGAACTTCCCCTAAAAATGGTGGAAATGTCTCCATTTTTACCATCACTCTCTAACATCCACTTTAGAAATCACACAAGCATATACACCTAGCAATTTTCAAGCCATCAAGCCATACACGATTGTTGCAGCATTTTGAGCCACAATATTGCATCCATTTCAATACCCATATCCTCGATTGAAATATCCATCCTCATAGCTTCATTTTTCACTAGGTTACATGTCATTTTGTCCAAGAAGGAGCACACAATAAAACATCAACAAGGGCCAACCAAAAAAAAAAATTGTGCTTTGTTTGAATTCAAATAGGCCTAATCTTGAGTGGTTTTTTTTTGTTTTTCCTTGTTACATATCATTTATTTTTCCATCTTAGAGTAGGTAAAAATACCTTGCACACATTTCTGGCATGTCTGATGGGACCCATGTCATGGGTCTACTTTATGTTTGTTGTTTTTTGAATTTTGTAGTTTTGGATTGCACATGTAGGGGCAAATCCATTCCTAATGGGTGAATACGCTAGACAAAGAGGAAAATATGCAACACTAATAGGAAAACTCGCTTCTGCCCTTCCAGTAAAAGCGTGAACTTGCTTCCAACCATCCAGATCATCAATTGCAGAGGTGAGTCCATGTCAGATAACTTGAATGGGCGGGCTTGCTTAAGGTAGAGGAAAACTTGCATGAGTTACAAAGGAAAAATCTCATACACCCCACCATCTAAAAGGTGAACACGATCATACCTTTTTAGAAGATAGACGACCTATCACCATAGACTAAGGTGGATTTTCTCTACACAGGGATGAATTTGAAGTATTCCAGAACCTTGAATTTTTTATTTGAGCTTCAAATTGATTTTGGTTTTGGATACTAATCAACTAACTTATTTGTCAATGATTGTGTAATTTAACTAACAATTTTAGCAACTCTTCTCTCACATTTGATGAAGATTGGTGGTGAAAACTAGTAATTCATTTTATGTAGGATGATTGGTTGAAGACCCCTAGTTAGCTTTGTCTGCATGTCTTTTTTTGTAGTAATTTAGGCACACGTCGATTAATTAAAGGGTCCATTAATTTTTTTTCCATGTTTGGGAGCTAGTTGTTGATGTATCCACTCCCCTTGCACCTTTCAGTGATACTGGGTGACAAGAAATCACAACTTGTTCTAGTCCATTCCAATCTACCTAGCAAGTTCCAGTGTGTGTAAGCTCTCACCTGTGCTACGTGCAAGTCTGGGGACTAGCCAAAACATCTAGTATTTCTTTCCCTTAGTGAGACCTTCCTGAGATTTCATCACCTAGGGGACGATCTCAACCACATGTTACCAAAGGGGTATATAAAGAGGGATAGCCAAAGTTGTACTACAATCTAGTCATGTCGTGTCTAATGAAGCATCAAAGCTAGGGTGATACCTAGATAAGACATGCAGGGTTAGTCTTAGTTTCCAATATCTTGTTGGGGATTCCAATCCACACTTGTGATGGGCCGGTGTTCATGGTTGTACCTCACACACCCTCTTGGTGTATCAAGGATACACGAGATAGCCTTGTTCAGCCTAGATAGATACATGCATTTCAGTTGTCGGTTAGTGTAGTGCAGGGGATGCGTACCGTACCCCAAAGTTACACACCATGTACTCCCTTGGGTTGAGATAAAATTCCTCATGGTGGACTACAATAGTCTCCAAGAGAGAACGTGAAGGTGAGCCCATGGCATCTGTTGATGATCCTATGCCACTAAATCACTAGCTATCCACCTTTACGAGAAATGGTGATCTAGAGAACCACTTCGGTATCATGGAGTATTATCCTTTGGGTGTCCCCTTAAGGTGGTGGGTGTACATTGAGTTAAAAAACCATAATACTAATTTTAGGATTATGTTTCTTGGAGTGTCTTCTTGTGCGATACTAGTGCTTGTCATCAATTTGAGTTAGTCCAACCCTCTACTTCTTGTTTGTCATTTTTTTCCTTTTCCATAGTCTTCCCCTACCCCTAGTGGTGATTTTTCTTCTGATAGGGGTGAACTTGCATTGCGAATAGGAAATCCTTCCTTGGAAGGGAGGATTCCATATCTTGAGTCTAGTCTATTCATTCTTTAGGAAAATTCATCCTTTTCAGAGGTGAATTTTCTTTTAGGTACCCTAGTTAGGCGACCCCTATCTCCCTGTTCCCTAAGTAGGTGATGTTTCCCTATCCATAGGTGAGCATGTGTCCAATCTATGTCATTTGATTCCACCTATTCCCTTATCATAGGTGATCTTGACATCCTTTTATGAAAATCTAAGTTTGGTCTATGTCATCCCCGTCTGCTTGTTCCTAGGATAGACAATCCTGCTAACTATAGGGGTGATCTCATGTATTTTCCATGTCTTCCTTGTCTGTACATCCTTTATAATAGGAAAAACTATTGTCCACAGTGGCAAGCCCGTGTCTCATCCGTACCATCCTTATCTATATAGTTCAAGACATAGAAAGTTATATTCAATCCATAGGCCACCCTGTATGAAGCATTTTTGTTCTAGGTTTGTACATCCGAGGAAATAGGTGAACTTGTCACCCTAGAAGGCATTCCTTTCTATGTCCGTGCATCTCAAGATATAGGTGATCCTAAACCATAGATAGGTTATATCGTTTCCTATACCCCACCTATTTCTTTTTAACATCCAAAGATATAGGTGATCCTATGTTACACACAAGTGATTCTGCTCACCCTTCCCATCACTTGGAGAGGAAATCCTGTCACACACAAAGGCATATGTGTATCCCATAAAAAAATACCGTGTTAATCCTTTGGTCCAATTAAATCCTATTATTTTTCAAGTTTGATTCTACGATGAATTTTTTTTATCATCATCCATCCACTTGTAATAGTCAGTTTAGTCTTTCTGCATTTTTCAAAAATCATCAAATCCTCAATCAAATCATATAGGCACATTTTAGGACATCCCTAGACTACATATCCATCATCGATCCATCAATCCGAATCCTTTGGAATTTTTTTTAGGGGATTTTTATCTAATTGGGTTAGGTAACTAACCCTAATCATCATTGCTTATACTGACTTAAGATTGTCATCCGTCTTGAGTTAGTCATACTTTGCATCCTAATCAATCTCCTCTCATCTTGAGGAAGATTCTATGTCATGATAATCCTTTTATAATCCAAATCTAATCATCTGCATCGTATGTCATCCAATTAATCCCCTGAACTTAGTCTAGAGTTAATTTCATCCAATCCAATCCAATCAATCATTCAATCCTATCAGTTATCTAATCCAATCAATCAATCCAATCAAATCCAATTTAATCAGTTATCCAAATCATCCCATTAGTCATCCAATCAATTAATCTATCATTTTAGAAATCCTTTAGTCCTCATCTACACCATCATTTAAGTGCACCCTAGGGCTTAGTGCCATCTTAGTTACTTGGTCATTTTGCATTTTCATGCTCCTTACCCAATCATAAGAAAAGAATATCATGGAACAAAAATAGTCCCAAGGTGCCCAACCTCAAATCCCTCAGGATCAACTCACCAATGGTGGCTCATCACAATCTAACACTAAATTCCACACTCAATACCGTCCCAATGAAAACATGGTCAACCAACCCAAGCTCATGGCTGATGAATATCTTAGCAACCCCACTAATGTGCAAATGATGGATCATCTTCTTAATGAGTGTGGGGATAAAATCCTCACCATCTTAAGTTCCTATAGGGTATCAAGCCATTGTTAGGGTTTTATTTATTATAATATGTCAACATTACATCCCCTATGCCACTCAATCTACCACAAGATCCAAATCCCAATTCATCTATCGTAGAAATCCCTGAAGTCACGCCACAAGATACATGGTACCAACCAGGATTTAGTAATATTGTGCTTTATCAACTTCCGCCCACTTGTGTCCCAATTTCAGTAATGTGGGAAACACCTGATCCTAATATTCCACAAGGCCTCGATCCTAACAATCTTCTTGGTCTTGGTAATCCGTAAGGTCCTCCCAACTTGCAAGGCATGAAAATCCCACAAGCTTCAACCCCCATACCATCCACACCACCTCTTCCACCAAACCAACTAGAGAAGATACCAAGGAATATGGGGGGAAATGTTCCTAATCCATTTTTTGCACCACCTCCACCTCCTAGATCCACACCCACATTAAACTTGTTACCTTTGTTCACATCCAAAAAACCACTTAAAGGCAATATCCCATTCTTGCATCAGCCTCAAGGTAACCCACCGTAGGCACCACCATCACAACTGTGTCATCAACAACCACCACAATAACCCCCATCAAAACCTCCACAACATACCCAAATTCCTTCACAATATTCACATCATGCAAATATTCCATCACAACATCAACAACAACCTCTGCATCAACTGCAAGGTAATCCATTGTAGCCCCCTCACTAATCACAAGTCCCTTCTCACCAATTAACACCATCCTATCAGCAACCTCCCCACCAATTGTAGGTCCCTCAACAACCCCAAATCCCATCTCAAACTCTTTACTAGCACCCACCATCCTACCAACAACCTCTACAACATTCACAAATCTCAACACAATCACAACAATCCTTCCAACAAATGTCAGGAAACCCTAGTGCCCAATACCTATACCACCTACAAATCACATATTATGCACACACCACCACATCCAACCCCAATCCCAATTATTTGTACTATAATCCACAACAATCCCAACAACAACCATCTTACACTAATCCCCAACAACCACAACAAAACACCTACTATCAACAATCCAATCTGCAAAAACCTCTTTATGCTTCCCATCAACAAATGACCTATAGTTATCAATCCAACCCATATTACTCCCAGTAGCAACCATCATATTAGTAGGGTTCCTCCTCATCTTACAAATCCCCACCATCATATCAACAATCTTATGCCAATCCTCAATCCATGTATCTTAATCAATATAAAAAAACCCTGTCATATGCATCTCCATCATCCTATGGCTAGTACATTATGTCCCCACCTTCATCACATCAACAATATAGCCCTTATGATCTGTCCAATAATAAAGAGTGGGAAAAAATAAAATCCATGCTAAAAGACCTACAAGCAGGGACATCCAAGAAGTCCTTCAAATTTGAAGAGATTTTCCCTTATTCATTCGATCCCTCCATCTCACTCATTCCCTTTCCTAAGCACTTCAAAATTCCTAAATTTGATAAATACAAGGGAAGGGGAGATCCTAGGAACCATTTGCAAGAATTTTACACACATTTTTAAGAGGTCATGCATAATGACAACTACCTTTCACGATTGTTCCCTAGGAGTCTAACGGGGAAAGCTCTAGATTAGTTCATGGGTCTTCCTAAGGGGTCAATTTCTTCCTTTGTAGGTATGCTAGAAATTTTTTTTGCACATTTCTCCTTCAATTTGGAGGACATTGATACCTTAGATTTCCTAAAAGATAGCTAAAGTGAGGGACAAATTTTTGCAAGCTACTTGCAAAGATGGTGAGCCTTGGATAGTCAGCTAAAATCCCATCTCAGTGATAAATATTTGGTAACCATCTTTGTTTCCAATGCCCACCCTGAACTAGAACATAATTTACACCTTCATTGTGTTACTACCTTTACAGAAGTCATTAAGAAAGGCACTACCATCAAGAGAGCCTTTATTGCCAAAGACCAAATCAAAATCTTCAATCAATTTAAGAATAAATCATATGGAGATAAATCCCGCTACTGAAACAAGAATAAAAACATCATCAATGATGGCATCACCAACACCAAACACATCTAAGTAGCCAACACTTCACATAGATCATAGTATGTCCCCAATCCTCAATCAATTTCCAATGTCATATTTGTACCACATGATGTGCTTCCTCCTCCCCAACAGTCCAGTCAAGGGAATAACAAGTGTACATTCACTCCTTTGGGAGAAACTTTAGATGTTGTTTGCAAGAGACTGCTACAAGAGAGCTACCTAATCACTGATATTGAGACAAAGCCTTTTGATGAGTCAAATCCCAAACTGGCTTGGTATAGGGAAAATGAGTATTGTGATTTTCACAAGATTAAAGGTCACTCCACTAATAAATTTCAAGGACTATAAACTTATATTAAAGATCTTATAGATCAAGGTGATATCTTAGTGGATGTGAATCAGGCCACATCATCCAATTCTCAACTACATATATATCTAAATGCCTTCCCTAAGCACAATCAAGGTCTCAGTACCTCAAATGCAAACCTAGGGTCCAACAACAACAATCAAAATAATAACACCAATAATGTCAATTATAAAAATTTAACTTATAACTACGATGGAATTGTTATGCGCATTAGCCAAGTAGAGCCACACGTGTCTATGATTTTTTTCAAGCGTAAAGACCCTTAGTGTGTTGTTAGTACATGACATACCCGCATAATAGTTCTTGGGGCTTCCATTTCATCTCAACCCACTCCTTTGAGCCAACAATATAATATTATTGACAATCTTGGTAAGACTCCAACCCAAATATCCATTCTAGATTTTCTTAAGTCTTCACCAATTCACCACAAAATCCTTACAAAAGCTCTTTAGGATATGCATGTGCCCAATGACAGATCCTACCCAATTTCAAGCTTTATTAGGACATTTATCCTCCACCTACTAGCTAGGATTTATTCAGAATGATACTCCACCAATCAATTCATCCCATAATCATGCCTTGCACATTGAGGTCATTTTCATCCACCATAAGGTGAAACGGGTCTTGGTAGATAATTGCTTGGACCTCAATCAATGTACATTAAAGTTCATAAAATAGGTATGATATACTCATGTTGACCTGGATAATCAAACCATCACAATAAAGGCTTATGACAATGCAGAAAGGGATTCAAAAGGTATTATTTGTCTTCCTATTCAAGTTGGACCCATCGCACAATACACCACATTCCACATTCTTGATTTGGATCTACCATACAACCTTCTCCTTGGCTGCCCATGGATCCATGCCATGCAGGCCGTTCCATTTACCTACCACCAATGCTTGAAATTTCCATACAATGGGGTCGAAGTAACAATCCATGCTAACCCTCAAACCTTCAAGTATTGTCGTGCTCTACAAGCTTCCTTCCCCCACTCCTAATATTGTCCAGGAGTAGAAGTGGGGGAACTTGAGGCATTGTCTTCTAATCCATCCTCCAATTCATCATCCACCATGTCATCCACTGCATCCAAATCTACCATCACCAAGGTCCAGATAATAGATGAAAATTGTGGAGAATATGAGATGTGTATGGATCTAAGTGTGGCAACCATGCCTCCATATCCTCACACCTATGGTCAACCTTCTTAGTCTGTACAAAAGAAAGAAGAGAAAACAAAAAATCTTAGCTCTAAGAACATGGGTCTACCACTTTTTGGTCCCTAGGAGCACAACAAGATTAGGAAGATGATGACATCAGTCAATGGATATATAGAGAACTTGATCCATCACCTCCTCTCATTGAATAATTCCAAGAGGTTTATCCCCGTGCATTCAAGTTGGTAGGAAAATACAATTATCAAGGGGGAGGACTTGGTGTAGAGGAATAGGGAAGATTGTAGAGTATTGAAACACTGGTGTGACCTAGAAATTTAGGCTTAGGCTATGAAAAAAAGTAAAAGGGCCCCACACCCTCCACTAGCACCTAGAATAATGTCAATTAGGATAACAATTTTCTTGACAACATACTAGAAGAAGAAGAAGCCATCATACTCTCATACGATGATGTAGATCTCTTCCCTCTTCGATTCCACATCAATCTTTACCATCAACCTTTCCCTTTGCCATGGCGACCTTATTGATTGGGACCTATGAGGAAATGCACCCATAAACACTTTTCCTTTAGTGGACACTTATGTGCGTCTCATGGGATTGTGGGAAGATGAACACCCTAACTAGGTAAAAGCACAAAGTTTTGTCATAGTTTAAACCAACATATCAACACAATTAAATTTAAATATTTCTAACTAAAAATCAATTTTAGTGAAACATATGATCTAGTAAGATTCATTCTAGCTAAGTTAGATACTTCCACAACCTTTTCAACTAAAATTGTTGGTTAAAAATGTATGGAGCACCGCTTTGAGTCCAATTTACCAAAAAATGAATAAAATTTTAAAAACTTGAAGTTTCAATAACTCCTACTAATGTAAATAACATTTAAAAAAAATATAAAAATACCCTTTTGTACATCCATAAGTGTAGTTTTCAAAAATATATTTATTTTAATAGGTTAATTATTATTTATATTTTATTTTATTATTTTTATTAAAAGTAGGTTATCAACACAAAATATTAGGTTCATTACCATGCCAAGGAAAAATAGTAAAACCTGTTAAAAAAATTGAAAAAAATATGATGCACTAGATAAAGGAATCTATTTTAAGATGGTATAATTTTTTTCCATTTTAGATAAATATTTAATATGAAAGTTGACGTCTAATGGAAAGAACTATTTTTTGATTCACGCACATTTTAATATTTATTGAAAAATATATATTTATCAAAATTTGAAAAAATATATCCATGCACTAAAGTTTCAAGTTATAAATACGCACAAAAAAATTGAAAGAAAAAAAAAATACTATAAAAACTTTGACGTCTCATGCAACTTCATTTTTCAGCATTTTATCAACAACTAAATTATAGTGTTAATTTACTAAAAACTAGTTTAAAATAATTTTTATTTTTAGTTTTTAAATACAAACATAAAATATACTAAAAAATACATATTTTACTAGTTTACATCATTTCAAAATTCAAAACATTTATGCCACTTTTTAGTGATTCAAGTTTAAAAGTTTGATTAGTGTTGGTCGTTTTCTTTATAAATTGTGACACAACTTTGTGCTTTTACCCAACCACAAAAGTAAAAAGAAAGAAAACAAAAAAGGGTCATCCAATGAAACCCTCTCTAAGGAACTAGAGGATGGGGATGTTCATCTTCCCCTTGTTTGAACTCATCTTTCTGAATGATCTTTAATTTTGATCAAAGAGACATAAGAAGTTAATCTAGGAACAAACGAAGAGCCCAAAATCACTTATGTGGCCAAGTCATTGTTAGAGGAAATGTACCCCATCATGATCAATCTGCTAAGGAAGGGGATCATTAACTTTGCATGCTCCTATTCAAATATGCTAGGGTTGGATCCTACATTGGTTGTACACCATCTTAACGTTCATCTAGATGCAAAACCAGTTAAATAGAAACTCAAAAAAATGCATCCCCAAGTGGCCCTACTTGTTTTTTTTTTTTTTAGACTGCAGGAATCGGGTAGCACGACCCCCTATAAACTGCAGTGCGCCTGGTAAACTTTTTAACGTGACCGGCGGCGCTGGCGCGACACGCCCTCCGGTACCACGGGACGGGGGGGAGACTAGAACTTGTGACCAGCAGAGCCGCAACGGAATTACTTAGCCAACCAAGCTAGGGCCCCCGCCCAAGTGGCCCTACTTGTCAAGAAAGAGCTGGAAAAACTATTATAGGCTGGATTCATTAGACCTATTGATTATTCCAATTAGATATACAACATAGTAGCTATGGCTAAACTAAATGGGAACATCATAATTTGTACAAATTTTTGAGATCTCAATAAAGCTTTCCCAAATGATGATTTCCCGCTTCCTAACATTGAAATGTTGGTAGATATTACAACAAGAGATGCTATGATGTTCCTCATGGATGGATTTTCTAGCTATAATCAAATTAGAATCACACCTGAAGATCAGCATAAGACTACTTTTACCACCCCTTGGGGCACTTTCTGCTGCAATGTTATGCCCTTTGGTCTCAAAAATGCAGGGGCAACTTACCAACATGCAATGACTGTTATCTTCCATGACCTCATCCATATCATAATGGAAGATTACGTTGATGACTTACTAGGGAAACCCAAGACAAGAGAAGAGCATCCCATGATCTTGAATAAAATATTTGAGCGATTAGAGCACTACAAGCTATGCTTGAATCCAAAAAAATGCATTTTCAGTGCCACATCTGGGAAATTATTTGGCTTCATAGTATTTAGAAGGGGCATTGAAGTGGATCCAACCAAGTTAAAGGCCATAATGGAAATTCCCCTACCACACAATCTCAAACAATTAAGAAGTCTGCAAGAAAAACTACAATATATCAGGCAATTCATAGCCCAACTTGTAGATAAATGTCAGTCATTCACACAACTCTTGCGCAAAAACATCATCTTCAAGTGGGATCCAAAATTTCAACAAGGATTTGACAAGATCAAAGAATCCCTAGCTCATCTTCCCATTTTGATGCCTCCCATTCCAGGTAAATGACTCCTACTATATATCTCAACCACATTAGTTGCATTGGGGGCATTACTAGCACAACATGATGAGTTCTCTAAAGAGCGTGCAATCTACTATATTAGTCGAATACTTGTGGGTTATGAACTCAACTATTCCCCCATGGAAAAAGCTTGGCTGGTATTTGGTTTCAATTCACAAAAACTACAACACTATATACTTAGTCATCCGATCAAGTTAATATCAAAAGTTGACCCACTCAAGTATCTGTTATTCAAAACTTCTTTCACTGGCTGCATGGTCAAGTGGGTTATGTTACTAATCAAGTTTGATATAGAGTACACAAACCATAAATAAATCAAGGGACAAGTGATAGGAGATGAGTTGGTTGATGCTCTTTTGTTGGATGCATATCCATCAGTTGTTGAGTTTCTCGATGAAGGGGTCCTTACGGTTACAAAAACAAATACATGGACACTCTATTTTGACGGGTCTTATACTCACAACGAAGTTGGTGCGGGTTTCCTCTTTGTCACTCCTCAAGGTGATTATATTCCAAAGTCATTTAGGCTAGCATTTCCATGCATGAACAACATCACAAAATATGAAGCTCTAATTACTGGCCTAAAATTCACAATTCAATGGAATATCACTAACTTTTGTGTCTTTGGTCATTGTAAGAAACCCACACCTGGTGGACTCTAACCAAACCAATTTTCTGCCTTTGCTAATATAATGTTAGGGTTATAACCAATGTTTGTTTTGTAATTCTCATAATACTTGCTAGGTAAGAGTAAAGGCATACAAAAAATGCAAGATAATTTCCAAGTACAACAAACTGATTTTCATTAACAACAATGTATAATAGAAGTCTTTACATTGTTTCTCTTGCATCCAAATGATAACTTAATGATATATCAATTCAAAAACTTATATAATAGTAATGAAGAAGAACCTGCACTTAATCATTTTGCTGCAAGGAAGGTTCTTCACCCTATATATGGCTTCTATCAACATCAGCTACCTGGACGCCTTGATAGGTGTTGAAGACTCCACCCAAAGCTAGGCAATCTACTCCCTTATCCACACGCCAGCTGCAAATGGTAGTGTGGCTGCCATTAATGAACTTGTACAGCCCTGTTAATGCCTTCAATTCTGCCCATAAATCACTGTTTTTACAGGAGCTAATGAAGTAATGTGGTGCAGCAATAAAGACCCCTTCAAATCTGCTCAAACTTGTAGAAGTCTTCACAAACATGCCCAGATTTGTACAGACAGCAACAAGCTATAACAACAAATGAAAATATTTAATATTCTTCAATGAAACCCCTTCAATACTTGCAAATATCTTCACCAATATGCACAAATACTGTACCAAACACTATTCCCATGCACTGTAGCGTTTCACTATTCACGTGTTACTATTCACAATACAACATTGTTCACGCAGGTACTGTTCATGATCACTGTAGCTGCAACACTGTTCATGACCACTGTTCATTGATTTCAAAACTCAATAATAAACTCAGATGTGAACTCCGTTTGAATCCACCAATCTTGAAGGAATAGGTTTCCGTCCAAACCTCCTTGGTTCTAAGGGGTTTCGTCCTTAGAACAACCCAGTCACTGATTTCCAGCAACCTTGGAGAAATAGCTTCAATATCATATTCTCATAACACACCTCAAATGAAAGGATAGCCTTGCTTATATAGCTTCTTAAGTCGTGAATGCTTGTACTTTTCACAATTTGGGATAAAACATTCTTTACTTTTTAATTGCTCTTTATGAAGTAGCTTCTCGAACAAGCTGGAGAGCTTTATGAATTAAAGTGACTTTATATTGTCAATTTATAAAGTCACTTTATGAAAATGTCTTAGATACATTTTAACATGCCCCCCCTTATGCCAACATATCATAAAGTCATTTAATGCTATAATGGCCCCACTCTTAATGACATTTTATAAAGTTAAATAATAACTTTATAATATAATTATTAGTAATTAAGTGCCATTGTAATTTTAATAACTCATTAATTACTCATTATCTCTTTGTCCCGTCTGAACCCGGTGGTCAACCATTGTTCCCACTATGCATTCAATTTCCTTACTAAAAATAGTAAGGGTCCCTCTCTAACAACCACTAATTTACTATAAATAGTAAATCCCTCATTATTTGATCAAACTAATTGTGTAAGGGATCGACACTGCAATCATAGCCTATCTAGGTGCCCTGCTATAAATAGAAACCATGACTTTCCTGAAATGATGATTTACTATAAATAGTAAGTGTGCCAAACTGAACCAAACAAAGAGAAATCTTGAACACTTCCAACCTCCAGAATGGGAATAAGCCTCTGCACTACCAACTGGGACCCTTTAGCCATCAGTCTTAGCCTACGAGGGCCAATAATAGGCTAATCCAAACATAAACGATATCATCCAAAAAAGGGGACATTACAGTCTGCACTCCCTGAAATTGCTTGTCCCCAAGCAATCTCGGAAGAAAAGTAAAACAAAAGTCCACTCGAATCCCAAGGGTAGATCTGTGTAATGTCCCTGCAATCACCAAACAGCCTCTGTAACACCAACACTAGCACAACCTACTGAATTATCTCAATCCCAAAACTATGATGGTGAATCTGATGCAACCACACTATTGGAAAGCCAATACCTATCACTTCCCGTTGTTCCATTCTGATATCCCCTATCTCTAAAACGTAGCAAGTCTCCAAGTCTTGAATCAAATGATAATCATCATGAGAGAACAAAATAGAAGACCTACCAAACCCGATATCACCATCATGAATGCTAACTACTCCCTGGACAGAGGCCGGATCATCATGCTGCACCCTGTCAAGCTCAACATCATCAGAAATGTGCACTTGAAGCAAGTCATGTACATGTGGTTCAAACGCGAAACTGTATGCACTCCACACTGAGTACACATCAACAAACTCCTCCATGAGTTGCATCTAACATCCCAGTACACTAGCAAGACTCCAAACATCTCTATCACTACTCAACTCAAGGCTAGGGTCTAGAGTACGATCAACACCCATCTCAAAAAGTGGATTATCATAGGCCATAGTAGCGTCTATCTCAAACAAAGGATTGTTCACAAATTGAACTACACCTCCAAAATGATTAGAACCATACATCTCACGTTCCATCTCCTGAACCACCTCTTTCTCTCCATCCAAATTTGAACTATAGCATGAGGCTGAATCAACATCACTTCCCTCATAATCAATAGCATCATGTGTGTTGTCATCAGTGCACCCATCTACGTCTAAGGTATTGTTGCTATGTACCTTAGAGGATGTCTCAGAAGATGTTGTAGAAGCCAAATCCTCATACACTTCATCTCCCACAATAACTGCATGTCCATCCCAAACATTATCCTGAGATTCCTTGCCAACAAGTGAATTATCTGTAGTGTCCTTAGGAGACTCAACCAAAATTTCATCCTCATGCAACAAGTGCATCTCCAAATCTGCCTCCTTCATGGCTTCTTCCTCAATGTACTCATGTGTTAAAATGAGGCCTTCCTCAATCTTCTTTACCTCATTATCTATGCATTGGTGGTTAGGCTCCCGAAAACCTTTGCAAGTGAAGCATAGACCTTGTCTCCTCATTTCATTTTTACTCATTAGGGGAATTCCTATAACCTGATCATTGAGTTTAGATGTAGAACCTTTTTCATAATTAGATTTAGAAGTTCTACCATTCCTGCTCACATTGTGCCCATGACTGAATTTTGTCCCTTTAGATGAAATTTTCTCTTTATACACCCTCCTAATATACTTTACCAACCCAATATTTTTGGGACTCATGATGACAACAAAGTTCAAAAAATTATTAAGAGAGTACTATGCTTTAATTTCATCTAGAAAACTCTGATAGTCCTCAAAGAGTCGAGGAGCTTCCCGTTCATAACTTTCCCTCATCTTGATGGCATCCTGTTCGATCTTTTCATGATTACTTTGGTGGTCGATCTTTTTAGGTTCTGAATCCTCATAGGGAACCCACATTATTCTATGCGCCTTGCCCTTAGGTCTCAAAGGACAATCATGGTTTAAATCATACAACTCTGTACAATAGGAACACAACTTTTTGTTTTGTGATGTTGGACCTTTGCTAGAAAGAAGTAAATTGGATCCTTTAGTCTATCCAAACTCTAAAAGTGTTTGTTCTAAATGCAACAATGATTGTTCAAATATTTCCACTACCTGTTCATTACTACACAATCCTGTCATGCAGCCCATATCCACTATCCAACTAAAAACCAAATCCAAACTGACTCTCACAAAAGATTCTCACACCAAATTAAATGCAATCATTTCCCCAGTAGGCTGGCAGGAAACCATTTTGATACCACTATAAGAAACCCACACCTGGTGGACTCTAACCAAACCAATTTTCTACCTTTGCTTATATAATGTTGGGGTTACAACCAATGTTTGTTTTGTAATTTTCATAATACTTTCTAGGTAAGAGTAAAGGCATACAAAAAATGCAAGATAATTTCCAAGTACAACAAACTGATTTTCATTAACAACAATTTATAATAGAAGTCTTTACATTGTTTCTCTTGCATCCAAATGATAACTTAATGATATATCAATTCAGAAACTTATATAACAGTAATGAAGAAGAACCTATACTTAATCGTTTTGCTGCAAGGAAGGTTCTTCACCCTATATATGGCTGCTATCAGCAACAGCTACCTGGACGCCTTGATAGGTGTTGAAGACTCCACCCAAAGCTAGGAAATCTACTCCCTTATCCACACGCCAGCTGCAAATGGTAGTGTGGCTGCCATTAATGAACTTGTACAACCCTGTTAATGCCTTCAATTCTACCCAGAAATCACTATTTTGACAGCAGCTAATGAAGTAATGTGGTGCAGCAATAAAGACCCCTTCAAATCTGCTCAAACTTGTAGAAGTCTTCACAAACATGCCCAAATTTATACAAACCACAACAAGCTATAACAACAAATGAAAATCTTTAATATTCTTCAATGAAACCCCCTCAATACTTGCAAATATCTTCACCAATATGCACAAATACTGTACCAAACACTATTCCCATGCACTGTAGCATTTCACTATTCACGTGTTACTGTTCACAATCATTGTAGCAATGACACTATTCACGCGGGTACTGTTCATGATCACTGTAGCTGCAACACTGTTCACGACCACTGTTCATTGATTTCAAAACTCAACAATAAACTTAGATGTGAACTCCGTTTGAATCCACCAATCTTGAAGGAATAGGTTTCCATCCAAACCTCCTTGGTTCTAAGGGGTTTCGTCCTCAGAACAACCCAGTCACTGATTTCCAGCAATCCTAGAGAAATAGCTTCAATATCATATTATCATAACACACCTCAAATGAAAGGATAGCCTTGCTTATATAGCTTCTTAAGTCATGAATGCTTGTACTTTTCGCAATGTGGGATAAAACATTCTTTACTTTTTAATTGCTCTTTATGAAGTAGCTTCTCGAACAAGCTGGAGAGCTTTATGAATTAAAGTGACTTTATATTGTCAATTTATAAAGTCACTTTATGAAAATGTCTTAAATACATTTTAACATGCCCCCCTTATGCCAACATATCATAAAGTCATTTAATGCTATAATGGCCCCACTCTTAATGACATTTTATAAAGTTAAATAATAACTTTATAATATAATTATTAGCAATTAAGTGCCATTATAATTTTAATGTCATTAATTACTCATTATCTCTTTGTCCTGTTTGAACCTGGAGGTCAACCATTGTTCCCACTATGCATCCAACTAGCTTACTAAAAATAGTAAGGGTCCCTCTCTAACAACCGCTAATTTACTATAAATAGTAAATCCCTCATTATTTGATCAAACTAGTTGTGCAAGGGATTGATACTGCAATTATAGCCTATCCAGGTGCCCTGCTATAAATAGAAACCATGACTTTCCTGAAATGATGACTTACTATAAATAGTAAGTGTGCCAAACTGAACCAAACGAAGAGCAATCCTGAACACTTCCAACCTCCAGAATGGGAATAAGCCTCTGCACTACCAATTGGGACCCTTTAGCCATTAGTCTTACCCTATGAGGGCCAATAATAGGCTAATCCAAACATAAATGATATCATCCAAAAAAGGGGGACATTACAGTCATTCTCAACTAATAATCAAATAGGTCAATGATGTGTTTCAAACCAAAGATGATAATATTTTTCCTTACAAACTCATGGTAGATGACTTCAAGAAATATTTCACCTACATCTAGTTTGTGCAGATTGATAGGGTTGAGAACAAGGCAGCTAATGTAATGGCTATGATTGGTTCCGTCATCGACATGCCCAAAGATCAAACAGACTATGAGTTCCTTGTTGAGCAACTACTAATCCCAGCATATGATGTCCTTGATAATTAGATGGTGTGTGATATCCTAGGTCCTAATTCACCCTGGTATCATGAAATTTATGCTTACCTCCACAATAGTATCTTACCACCTGAACTTACCCACAATCAACACAAATTATTTATCAAATGGATACACAATTATGGGAGATACGCTTTCTCATAGAGGGTATGATGGAACCCTCCTTCAGTGTCTCAATGAATTAGAATCTCGTGTTGCATTAAATGAGGTGCATAGTGGTTTATGTGGATCTCATTCTAATGGAATGTCCTTAGCAAAGAAGATTCTAAGAGTAGGATATTACTGGCCCACCATGGAGCATGTTGCCTATGAATTTGTGAAGAAGTGTGTACCATGTCAATAGCATGTAGATTTAATCCATGCTCCTGTGTAACATTTGTAGCCTGTCATTGTACCGTGGCCCTTTTCACAATGGGGTTTCAACTTCATCAACAATATTTACCCTCCATCATTTGATGGTCATACCTTCATCATCATAGCCACTAAATACTTCACTAAGTGGGTGGAATCAATTACACTCTCCTAAATCACTAGTATTTAGAACTCCAAATTCATCCTTTTCCATATTTTCTATAGATATCGTATTCCATCCACCATCATCATTGATAATGGCAGGCCATTCAAAACCTAGTATATGAAGCAACTTTGTAAGATATGATGGCACCTTCAAATTTTGCAAATTTGAAGTGCCCATATTGAAAAAATTTCCTTTGCACACTCAAAAGTGCCCTTGAAATATTTGCCCAAGTGACCTACTTTGGAGGGTCACAATTTAGAGCTAGTTGGTTCTCATGCCAAATGGATTATTTTTCTCCATTCTCCCTACATTCATGTACTCCCCTATCTAATTTTAGAGTCTCAAGATCAAACTTTCTATTTTTTCAAGATGAAAAGCAGATGTAGTTTGTTCAGCTTTACATTTGCATTTCTGACAATATTTCAAGGTGGTCAACTTTGATTCCTAATATCTCATGAATAATAATGACTGAAGAAAATCCATTTTGTACACATAATCAGTGTACCTAGATGAGTTTATGTTTCTAGTGGCAGCCCCCCAAAACTTGTTTTGATACTTTTTCAAAGTAGTGACTTTGAGAGCTCTGAATGGTTCTAAATAGGTGCAGTTGCAGAAATGACTAACTTAGCAACTTTGAAATTGAATAAATTTCACCTTAGCATCCCTTTTGATGATCTATTTATTGCACTGCATTCTTGGGTCAAGGTTCTACATGTCTATTTAGTTTCAAGCTCCCAAGATGAGCTTTGATGGGTTATTTAATCATTTTCTAATCACGACATGGCCAAAATGGGTGTTCCAAAAAGTTTCAAATTTTTAAAATATAAGGACAACCCATTTCTTGTTTTAGTCTAAAACATCTAAAAATACAGTTTCATTAAGATCAGAGGTCATTTGACATATTACTTTAATGTACTTATGTTGTGTCGAACACGTCTCGGGGTCTAGTTTACAAAGGAGGTACCTGAATTTTAAGGTCTAGAAAAAATTTGAGGAAATGGGTTTTCTCTAAATAATTGATTATGGATACACACAAAAATATTGGCTCTCGGGGTAACCATTTGTGTGTAGTGAAATTTCTTCGTTTGGGCCACAAGCATAATTAAAATTTGTAATTTTTCTAAAGTTACAAATACATATGTTTAAAATATTTTTTAATATTTTAAACAGTATGTAAATATTAAAAATGAATTTAGGGAAATAATAAAATACATTTCAAATGTTCTAGAGGACAAGCAAGTTTAATTCTTTCTTTTGATTGGTCCAAAGGCGGCTTTCATGACTTTCATAGTTGCACAACAATTTCATCGCCCATCACCAATTCTTAATGAAATTGGAGGAAGAAATCAGAGATGCAATGTTTTCCAGTGATGAATCTTAATGGGGTGTACTGAATTAAAACTTTGATCAAAGGATAGGTTTCAAATAATTTTTCAAAGTTCTCCAGCAAACATCACCCATCACATTTTGAATCTAGAATGCACAAACAAATTAGCGATGAGCGATGGCTACTTTGTCCATTTCTCATTGCTAATATATGTCACCTCTTCAACAATGAATCCACGATGCACGATGTTTCATCTCCCATTTCTAATTTCTCATTATTTTCTCTACTGCATCAGTGATGTGTGATTGTCTCAGGAAAAGTTCAAAGTTTATGCATGAAAATAGTGGGCCCGTGAACTATGGAAATATTTAATGAAGATTTTAGGGAAAATGAAACATTTTTTAATGTTTGTTGAAGTGCAACTTTTAATTCTTCAATCTTTTTGGTTGAAAACTTTACGCATGGCAGCATAGAGCTTCATCGCTCATCTCTGTTTTAAGTTGCAAACTGAAATGAAAATCAGTGATGGAATTGTTAAAGGAAGATTTTTGTCTGCAATGTTTTTTGTGCTATGGATTGAGGTGTTTTCCTCTCCATTGACGTGTTTTGGAGGTCTTCTAGGATGGATTCAAATTGAGTTTTTCCTATAGAATGTAATCACTTTTTTGAGCTTTCAGGCATCTTTTGGGGGTTCATTTGAGCTAAAAATTGTTGTCTTGTGTTTTAAATTCCTCCCTTGATCATTCCCAATGCTTGGGCAAGGCTTTTAAGTGCATTTGTGATGAATTTTGGTTATCATGTCCAAAAAAATGACTTGCACATTTTCTCTGGCTATGGCTGCCAAGATTTATGGTGCAATCATTGAATGTAATACAACTAGGCTGTGGAGTTCCTCGATGTCCTATTGCTGATCGCAGTTATGTTGCTTCATTTCTAAATCCTATTAGCGATGGGCGATATTTCCTTTCTCTCTCATTCATTGCTAATACATGTTGCCTCTTCCTAAGTGTATTACCAATTGGGGATCAGTTGTTTGCTTATCGAGAATTGCTAATTAATTTTAGCTATTCAAAATGTATTTGACATGTGCAATAAAGAAGACTAGAGTAAAGGGTGTGGTGTGCCTTGTTGGTTATTTTTTAAGAACCAAATTGATCTCTAGAAATACCTATGGATTTTGCCATTTCCAATTATTAGTAATTCTAAAGGGATTGGCCAACCAACGAATAGAGGTTTCTAAACTTCTATTCCTACTCTTTGGGCTCTGTGAAACCTAGGAGAGTGATCCCACAATGTATACCTAAAGACCTTCCACAATTACAACAAAGTACATTCTTAATAACAAATATCTCTCATGATACCACTTAATAGTAACATTAAATAAGTTGGCAGCTTATTATGCTAATGTTATATGAGTTGAATATGAGAGAGTGGACACCAAAAAAAACAATAACAATAGTTTTCATTCAAGATTTTATGGTTAAAAGATTGAGTAGTTAATGAATCAACACTGTGAGTGTAACATTAATACCCTGCATGAACCAATGTCTTTATCCTAGGAATAGAGTCAATACCTTTAGACATAACCTAATAACAATTTAGATAATAACACATATAACCCCAAGAAATCTTGCATTACAACCTTCCTCTGACATTTAGGATTATCACTTCTTACAAATATCCTAGCACATAGTAATTATAAGTTATCAATCCCTTATAAGCATTTAGATAAATTCATTGAATCAATAAGCAAACATGAAACTGAACATCCATCAGATAATGAAAGAGACAAGAGAAAGAAATCCTTGACTACTTTCAATCATAACCCATAGCATACATACAAGGAGAGAGAATAACCACGAAACTGATATTAATCTGTACTATAAATGTTATATCATTATCAGTCTTACATGCATAAGTATGAACTCCAAAAGAAACTTAAAAGAAAAACTCTAAAAGTTGCTTTGTATTTGTCTTAACAAAACTAATAGTATCAGCTCAAAAAATTTCTAACTCCCATGCTTCTGGTCCTAAATTCCTTCTTATAGAGATGAAGGAGAAAAACAAGCCTCAAACCAGATAGCACACATGTCATGATCCCATAGCACCGCTTGCAACAATAATCCCTTCTTAATTACACTTGAGTCTTTAGGTGGAACAAATTAACATGAGGAAGAATTATCCTCAACTCCTTGTGGAAAATAGGTCTCACCTTAAAAGTCATCATTAGTTTGTTACAACAGTTACAAGATATTCTCCATGTGCTCAAAATGCCAACTATAAGAAAATCAAAACAATAAAACTTATGAAGTAAGGAAAAGAAAGCAGAAAAAGGTCAAAATGTGTTAAACCACATTAGCACCACATGCTAATCACTTTTAGTGTTGAGGAGAGAATAATATTTAACCATGTTATATCAAAAGCCTAATCTGTACTGTATTCAGGCTATGTATTATTCTTCTCTTGTTTATTATTTTCCTTATTCACTCTGTGTACCTCTCCAACCAAATGTTGTATTGTTCTTTAGTGGGCCATTTAACATTCAATAAATCTTGCACCTTAGTAGTATACTAGGAGTACCTTGCATCAATTAAAATCTTGGCTTCCTTAACAAATATATCCATTTTTGATTCAGTCTTCACCATCATATCAATGTTTGAATTGAGAAATATGTAATCAGTGACAAACAAATGCATCATAGCCACTTCAAGAAATCCTCCCAAATCTTCCTTCCAGGTGTCAAATGGATGCAATTCACCTTTTGAATTCAATATTTGGGGCATACCATGATCCTCCATCTCCTTGAATATTTTCAACTTACTTTGGAGTTGTATTCCCGACTTTCCATGGAAAGTGGTTACCTCATTTATTGAGTCAAAAGTTTTCAAAATGTTAGGAATATTTGTGACTACCTCAAGATCTTCTTTCATTTTTGGAATCATTTCTTTCAAAGTATCTACCCTAGCAATCCAATTATTCCATTCATTCCTAAAGGCCTCCTATACTTGCAGATGCTTTGTATTTTCTTCATTAATATTTTTATATGTGGCCCATACATCACTAGCCTTGTGGACCAACTTGGTCACCCTATGCTTAAGCACATCATTAAAAATTTCATTGGCCATCCTAACCATCTCCAATTTGGTTTGCCTGACATTTTCCTTTTCATTAGCTAACTTTTCCTTCAAATCATCAATTATGAGGACCAAAGTCTAGTATCTTGTGTAGACATATCAAATGAAGAAGAAGAAGAAGGCTCAGTCACTGTTGTTTGAGTATCTTGAATGGTATCTCTCATTTGACTTAGTTCATTCAAAGCCTTATTATATTCTTTAACCAAAGATTCATATTTTTTCTGAGAAATATGTGCAATGTCCACACTCAGCATTGTAGCATGTGCAGTTAACTCAACTACTTGGATTGGAGTTATCTCAGTAGCTCTTTTGACCACTAGTGAACCAATGACTTATGTAATAGGCTGAGAAACCTCATTTTTTCTAGTATTAGGTGCCATAGACCAAATTGCAAGGGTATGCACCTTTGGACTATATCTAGAACCAAATACTCTATTTTCAAATTGATCTTCAAATATCAAAGCTTGAGGATCTCTCCTAACTACATCATATACTATGGAAGATGTGATAGTACATCCTGGTAATAACATTATTCCACTATCTTTAACAATTCTTTGAGCTTCAATGGGAGTAATAGTTGCAATTTTAGCCTTAATCTTCTCTTCCTCTACTTTCTTAGCTTCTTCCTAGTGAGAGGGTTCAACATTGACTCATGTTGATTCTAGTCTCTCTTTTATTTCCTTACTCCACTATTGACTCATGTTGATTCTAGTCTGCACAAATTTATCATCATCCAAGAACTCATCACACTCCCTAATTCTAGGATCATCATTTTCTCTATTATACTGCAACTAGACAATCTTTTCAAGAGGAACATTTGAACTATGATTCTCTTCAATATGAGGAAGGGGAAATTTCTACTCAACTTCATCATTTCTTGGCACATGTTCTGCCTCTTGTTCTTCCCTGACCTCTTGAACATCTTCAAGCCATTATGGGATATCCATGGCTTGTTGTTGTCATTGCTGCTCTAACAGGACCTGGTCTTTGTCTACAGCCTCCTTTACCATTATCTTAAACTCACTAGACTGATAGTCCCTTATCATGGTAAAGGCCCTCTCTAAGGGGTTTATAATTTCATTGTATGGACTGATGTAGAAGGCATTCCTTTTCATAATCTTTTCCTCAAGATTTTTCATAGTTGTCCAATCCCTTTTTCTAACCATGATATCCTCATCACTTGTTACATTTCCTAGTACATCATCTCTATAGAGGAATTCATGATGTATGATGCCTAAGTTCTTTTGTCTTTTTTTTCCTGCTACAAATCTCTCTGGATCAAAAACTCTAATCTCATTGATAGGCATTCTAAGATTATTCACCATAATGCCCATTTTTTCATACCCCTCAAGGGTATTGACTTTAAAATAAGATAAAGTACATTGGGGATGTACTACAAAGCCCTTTCTATCCTTTCTAAATATTTCATAGTCCATAACATCCATTTTCCACATAAGCTCCATGAAAGCCAATTTGTCTAAGACATAAAAGGGTAAACAATGGGGTGTTACCTTAGCTCCATAAACCCTAATCAAAGTATATTAAGAATGTAAAACTAGTTGGCCCAATTATGTGTTGTTGTAGATCCTGGTACATCCTTTGGGCGCATAAGACTTCTGATCTCTGGAGAAAGTATGAATCTACGTGCCACACCCAATGACTCTAAGATACCCCATTTTATAACATTGGAAAACAAGATGTAATTGTAATTGGAGAAATCTTGCTCCCAAATATATGTCCACATTTTCACAGAGATAGCATTATTCTCACTATCCTTAATCCTCAGGTTTAATTTCTTCTTCCACTCATAATCTCCCTCCCATAAGATCATCTGCATGAATAAAGAATAATGGGGGAAAGATAGAGGGAACACTTCCTTTTTCAAATTGAGAATATCCTCATGCATTTGTTGAGCAAAAAAATTAGTATAATCAAAACCAGCCTTTCAATTGTATTCTTTTATATCTACCACCATCACCAAAAAATTAGGGGCTATTCTAACCTCAAAATCCTGAGCTAGCACTTGGTTTAAACAATAGTAAGTGTTTTGAAATAATCTTCAAGTTCTTCACAATCAAAAGGATCAACAACTTGAACAATGAATTTTTTCCTACTCCTTCTATGTCACACTAGTATTGCTTCTCTATATGCAAATTTTCTCCCTTCATATTTAACATATAAGTCAGCATGCCTAAAATTAGTAGTGTAATTGGGATTCAACTCAAATACATCCAAAATTTTATCCTTTTTCACCTCCAAAATTATATCACCCCTCTCACTCTTGATTTTCTTGTCAGTAGGGTCATAGTGCCTTGCTAGCTCCATCATTAAATCAGCTTCCACAAAGACATTTGTAACCACTAACTTTCCCAAGTTCAATCCCCACAAATAGTATACAAGATTACTGGAAATTCACCTATTGAAAACATACCAAAACAATTGCCATCCACTCTGGGGCTAGGGTTTTTCACTAATCTTGTGAGCATTATCAATCAACCTAGTGGTAACAACAAATTTTCTTGTGCACCTTTTACCAATTCGTGACTCTCCCTCTTTGATACCTCTAGAAGTTTCTTGCATAAAATTTTATGTTTCCTTCTTTGTACTTCTCGACCTTGTGCAAGCCGTAGGGGTACCAGGAAAAGGATTATACACAATCACTGGCTTAAGCTTAATTTCAACTGAAGCATGCTGAGTTTTAAGTCTTTTAACTATCTTTTGTTTTGGTTTTCTTTCCGGTCTAACACTAGATTCACTAGGCTCTAGGCCACTCATGCTTGTAATGCAAATGGAGACTAGTGTTTAGAATTTCTTACAGCCAAACAAAACCCTTTACAATTATGACAGGCTATAAATCTACTATTTGAATAGGACACCTTTCTTCACAATTTAGATAGTGCTCAATTATCAAATTGAAATCACCAAAAAAGACTAAATTGCACATTCCATCAATTTTCCTATCAACTTTCCAGGGCATTCATCTTACTACCTCAATTAAAAGGAAGTAACAGTTTTGCTTACCTGGCTGAAAGTAGTGTCACTCTGGTTGTTGACAATTTATGGGGATTTCCTTGCAAATTCTTTGGCCTCTGGTATTCTTCCCACCAGCTAGTGAACTAGGATGCACAATAAACCAGATATCTACTTTCTTTTATGGTCAAGATGCGAGCATGTCATCATTATTATTTGATAGTATGCTCGCATGATTGAACTGACAATTATTCATTCAGTTTTAAACCTTGATCATTGATCCTTCAGCTTTAAAACTATATCAATGGTTATCAGTCCACCTCACCACCATCCTTTCTGCTTTATATGAAATCTTTTTATTTTTCCATGTTGCCTCTTCATGTAGCATTTGTTGCTAATCGTTGATCCACTTCATTCTAGTCCATCTTTATCAGTGATATAAGTGCCTCATGCGATAAAATCTCAGTCCTCAGATCTAAGGATGGTTTCTCAATCTCATCCATCTCCAATTCTCCTCACTAAATCAGTTTTGCACGTTGATTCCCATCAATGATAAGAGATGTAAGCACTAGAGTTTGACACGTACACCTACATAACAATCAATGGAACAAAATATCTCGTAAATAGGGTGTAATCAAGTTAGCAAGAGAAAACTCCTTAAAAAGGACCATATCGCTCATCGCTAACCAAAACCTTAGTGCTAAAAAAAAATGTGTGACATGTGATGGAATTGGATATTCATCTTCTCGCTCATCGCTAATTTAAAACACTCTTTTTGTAACAAATTGGTAATGAGAAGTGATTATAAACTAAAAAGTCATCGCTTATCACTATTACAACTTTAAGAATTGAAAGATCATTAGTGAAACACTATCCCCTAAGAACTTCGATCATCACTATTTGCAATTAGAAGTTCAAAGAACAATTTGCGACGATCGATATCAAAGTGATATCACTTCATCACTCATCGTTGATTTAAAACATATACTTCAAAAGTGATCAACGATGAGCGATAAGGACATAAAGTTAGCTAAACGTAAGTGAAAAAATTTAGGCGCATGCTCAATAAGTTGTTTTAATGGTGGGAACTTCTTAGGATGATATGATAGATAGAAAAATGTTTAAGAACCCAAAAACCATTATAACGAAGCTTTTTGAACTCATGATGAGGGAACTAGATACCTAATAAAAAATATTAAAATAGTGACTGGAAATAGGCAAAAGGGAGTCAATAGCAAAATAGAATGCTCAAGTGACTTCAAGGAAACAAATCCTAAAACCCTCCTAAATGCAACAAGGGTTTAAAATGGGACATGAGAATTAAGCTTCCATCAGTGGCTCTGACTGGGGACGCATGCCTGTTGCAGGCATGGCGAGCTCTCAAGAATTTATCAAGTTGAAGTAAACCAAAATGTGGATTAAAACCAAAGGACCCAAACTGGGGAACTACCCAGACAAGGTAGCAAGACCTAAGAAAAAAGAAAAAGAAAACAAACCTATATACATAATACAAAAAAATAATGTACATGGAAAACAACATACTCGGGAGAAGTATGGCTTTAGGAACTATCCATGTAATAGTAGTTCAAAAAGTTCACCTATCAGGCTCTGAAGAAAATATGAATCTTCTCCATAAGTTCTAGCTATCAAGTAAGGGAAAATCCATAATGCTTCAAAATTTCCATGTTTTCCCTTATCCTGAACTCTTGCATTTCAGGCTAACACCATGTTGTTAACTTCAAACTTCCTGGGAGAAGATTTTATATCATATAAGTGCTTAACCTATAATTGCATCTTCAATTTTTTAGCTTGAGCCTTCCTCCTAGACTCATCCAACTACACCAAGTTATTGATTCTATGTTGCATATCATCACATATTTCTTCATCATATTCCTGCACAAACTTGTACATTTTGAGCAGGTTATTATGTGGTAATCTTTCCTCCAAACCATATACTAAGCCAAATGGTGAATAACCACTAGCCTTTTTCACAACCACTCTATCTACCCAGAGTGCCATTTTTAATTTTGAATCCTAGGATTTTTTTTTCTTCTCCATAATTCTCTTGATTATCTCCATCAAGATTTTATTACTAGACTCAACTTGACCATTTCCTTGAGGATGGTAAGGTGAAGAATAAGAAACTTGTATGTTATGTCTTTCAAAAAAGTCCTTGAATTCATCTAACCGGAAACACATAACATTATCTGAGATAATTCTCTGAGGGACTCCAAACTTGCTAAGAATATTATTCAATCAAAAATCAGCTACCACCTTGCTTGTTTCCTTCTTTGTAGGATTTCCTCCACCCACTTTGTAAAGTAATCAATGGCAATAAGAATCCATGAGTGACCTACACTAGATTTTTCTGGTATTTCCCTGATGAAATCAATTCCCCATTGTTGAAAAAGGGGCTTCAACCATCATAGGTTTGATTTGTAAGTTTCCAGAGAAGTTCAATTTTCCAGAGAATCATTGACAAGCACCACAAGTTTTAACAAACTTGTGAGCATCTTTAAAATAAGTAGGCTACCAAAATCTAGCTCTTAAAATCTTGTGTGCAGTATTTTTTTCCTTGTAATGACCACCACACACCCCATTGTGTAGCTATTGTAGAATTTCCAATGCTTGTTTTCCATCTACACACTTCAGAAGCATTTTTTCCAAGCTTCTCCACCATAGCTCATTTTCAATGATCACGTACTTGATAGCATGCAATTTCAATGTTCTTTTTCCATTGTTAGCCATATCAATAGGACATTGCAAAGTTTGCAAATACTAGATAATTCTTCTATACCATCCACATGTTTGCATATCACAGAGAGGTCCAACATTGATTACTTCAGTTTGATTAACTTGATTATCTTTCTATTTGGCTTATGCCATCAACTTGGCTAGGCCTTGTCCTCTTACTAACTTGGTAATCTGAACCTCAATGTTGAATTCTTGGATCTTGTTGATCCATCTAACCTTCTGCTTGTTGTCTCATGCTGAGTAAAAATGTCCTTCACAACTACACTACGTACAAAAGAAATAACTATAGCCCCTTGTAGGTAAGTCCTTAAATTCTTCATAGCCTTCACCAAAGCATAGGCTTATTTCTTAGTAGTGTCATACTTCAATTTTGTAGCCTATAAATATTTGCTAAAGAATGCAATTGGTTGTTCAAAACCTTGCTCATTTTTCTGTAGTAGAATAACAAAAATAGTATGAAAAGAAGCAAAAGAGAAAATTTCCATTGGTTTAAAGAAGTTAGGAGACTTCAAAATTGGAGCCTCTTTAATAGCTTGTTTTATCTTTTTGAAAGCCTGAATAGGCTCTTCACTCTAAAGTACCTTTTCACCCTTCTTCAACATTTTGGAAATATGTTTTATGATTTTTGCAAAGCTAGCTACAAATCTTCTCAAATAATTTTTTTTCCCAAAACATGACTAGATACCCTTGACATTTTTTGGCTAGGGAATCTTGTCAATAGCTGCTACTCTTTCAGGGTCTATCCTTACTCTTTCCTCGGACACAATATTCCCTAGTAGTTTTCCCTCGGTGACCCCAAAGGAACATTTCTTTGGATTCAAAGATATTCCATATTCTAGTGACCTGACAAAAACTTTCTCTAAATGCATGCAATGATCCTATTCTTTCTTAGAATAAGTGGTTAGGTCATCTTGATATACAACCATAAATAAATCAATAAAATCTGAGAAAGGTACATCCATATCTCTCTAGAAAGTGGCACCAGTTTTTGTTAAGCCAAAGGGCATCCTTACATATACATAGGTACCCCAACGGGTAGTAAATGCAGTCTTGTACTACTCAGATTCCTTCACCTTTACTTGATTATACCCTGATAAATTGTCCATCATTGACAATAGCTCACAACTAGTTACCTTTTGTAACATGGCCTCCATGTTTGGTTAGGGATAATTGTCCTTGAATGAGGATAGATTCAAATTCTTTAAATTAGCACATAATTTTATATCCCCATTATTTTTCCTCATTGGTACTAGATTGGATACCCATGAAGAGTGTCTAATGAGTTTTATAATACCAGACTCCCTCAACTTTATCAACTCATCTTGCATCTTGGGAGATAAAGTAGGATTAATTGGTCTTTGCTTCTATTTGAAGGGTTTTACATCCTCCTTTAAAGGAATTTCATGCTAAGACAGTTCCTCCTTGTAAGCTTTCAAGTCATCATATGACCAAGCAAAGACATGCTTATTTTTTCTAAGCAAGGAAATAAACATTTCCTTCACCTTTGGTTTCATCCTCTTCCCTATATAGACCTTCCTTGGAGCATTATTAGTTCCAAAGTTCACTTCTTCTTGGTCTTCTGAGTGAGTAGTAGTTGTTTTGGCCTTACTGGTATCTTGATTGTCAAAGACCCTTTCAAGAGCTACAAGGCCTTTGGGGATTTTCTTTGTTTACAATTGGATGACCTCTTTTCTAAACACTATGTCTTGTCCATCAATATTCTCTACAAATCCATTAAAATCAATCTCCCATCCTTCATATTTATCAGCACATTTAGGGAATCTAAGGATGTCCTCATCATCATTAAAAATCTACCAATTGTATACATTGTCAGGGATAGAGAGCCTTGTTTGTATCTCAACATTTGAAATTCCTATGAAAGTTATATCATTAGGTCTCCATGAAATATTAGCTAGTAGATCAACCACTCTGTTATGTCCTCTCTCCATCCAGTCAATCCCAAAAGCATCAAACTATTCAATGGAATCCCGAACAACTTTCTGGTATTGCCTCATTTTGTTATTTTTGCAAGCATACGTAGCTCTTACTTGGGATATGACAAGCTCAAAATCACCGATTACCATTAGCTTTCTCATCCCATGTTTTTTAGCAAGTCTCAATCCCAATAACAAGGCTTCATATTCTGCTAGGTTATTTGTACAGACAAAAGATATTGTAAAAGAGAAGTTATAAGTATTTCCAGTAGGTGATACTAATTAAATCCCTACACTAGATCCTTCTTTGGAGCTCGCACCATCAAAATACATTTTCCATAGTCCTTTATTAGACATTCTTGATACTTCATTTTGTATAGGTGTAGGACATCTTTCAATCTCTTTTGGCGTTTCTTCTACCTTGGACCCACCAATGTCAGTATCTATGAAAATAATTGTACCATCTTCAGGGACATGTTCCAACATATGTGGGACCCTAGACTCTCTCATTACTTGGATATTTCTACCATCAATGGGAAATGTGGCATAAGACATGTCACACTGCATACTGCCTCCCATTGATGCACTCCATTTTTGTGATAATAATATTGAATAATTAGGTGGGATATCAACCACTACCACACTCATTTTAAACTCTTTATTAGGAAAGTTGCTAATCTATATGGAAGCTCATTTATCATACCTACCACAGGGACTTCTCTGGCATCCATGGAATAACACTTACAATGAGTGCTATCAACTTTTAACCTTAATGCATCCATGATATTAACTGGCATGATGTTGTTTGATGCACCAGAGTCAATAATACAATTTTTTATGAAATTCTCCCCAACTATCAAGGTAAGAAAAAATGGATATATCTTATCAAGATAGGTGTTCACATAATTTCCAAGAAAAATGTGGGGAATCTAAGCAATTACTCCTTCAACTTCCTTACCTTTCTTATCCTTATCACTTAGTTTAAAAGGATTAGGCTCCACTAAATCATTCTTGGTTATAGCAGTGTTGGTGATAAGGGCTACTACCTTTTGTTTATGTTCCTCTATCCTCATCATTTCAAGAAAAGGTATAGACACTTTAACTTGGCTAAGTAACTGAAACATATCAACAGAAGTATACTTGGGAAATTCACTTGAAGGCATACCTTGTTCATTGCTATCCCCCCTTTGTTGATTTCTAGTTGCTTCAACATTTTGTTTAGTATCCTTCCTCATATATTCAGGGACTTGCTTATGTGTCGTGGACTTTTCAGCAAAAAAATTGTGTCCAAGAGTAGCTTTTGACTTGCCTATTCTCTTGGCCCAAATTTTATCTCCCTTTCCCTCTTTATCTTTGAAAACTTCTATTTTTTCATCAGATTCATGTTCTTTGCCCTTATCCTTTTGTTCTTTGATGAATAGACCATTAGGATTACCTTGTTCACCTCCAACAATTATATTCCTCAAATGATAAGAACTCCTAGCTTGAGCAGATAAGAATGTAGTATATTTTGCAATCTTTTCTGCAAAAGGTCTTCTTAATGAGACACCATCTTCAATCACCTCCAAATTTAAGCCTCATCAGAAAGAACTTGTTGATGATATGCATTAGCAATTTTCCTTTGATTTTCAACATCTGCTTCATAAGAATCTTCATCACAAAAGCATTCACTGCAAGCAATATCAGAATCACCCATAATCATAAGTAAATCCTCCTCCTCTTGATCTTGTTGATCACACTCCTCAGGTATGTTATCTTCTACTTCCACCATCTATGCTATTGCACACTACTGTGAGGAATGTGGCATTTGGGAAGTCATACACCAAGGAGTATCTTCAACAAAATTTCCTAAATTCTTTTGCAGAAGGTTTGGAGGAACTTTTTTTTGGGTATTTCTCTGATTATTTGAGATAGGCTTCCCATTACACCAATTGGTATTGTAAGAGTGGTCTTGCAACCTTGGGGGTCTTTTATTCCTTTGGTAATTCTTTGGTTGGGCCTTCTCTTTCCTTTCAATTTTATCATTGATAGTTATCATGAAGCTATCAAGCTTATCCTCAATAGTTCCCCCTTTAGTGCATGAACTCTTTTCTTCCCTTTTTGAACTTTTCAAAATTCTCAGACCATCTTGTCTACCAACTTTACTAGTTGTCTTGCTGATATTTTAAATATGTTCTATTATCTTAAAAGCTTCTCTTAAAGATTGAATACACTTATATAAAAAATAGTAACTCATTTTTGCATGAAAAACATTGCAATAATTTACCAAGCATACATGATCATTTAACTATAGATGAGGAGGAAATTTTTTTCTAGAAACAAATTCATTAGATCCTTTTACAATATTATTGAATTGATTCAACATAAAACTTGAATCAGTCTTGTCACCATATTTTTCTCTAGAAACCCTTTTGAACTCCTCCCAAGAGCCAATGCTCTCCGTAGGTAAACTTTTGTACCGCTCTCTTGCATCCTCAACAAGAGACTACATGAATAAATTCATTATGACATCTTTTGCTTCTACCTCAAAATCATCCATAACATTAGAAAATGATTTGAGGTGGTCTTCACCACTTAGAGAATTATTTCTAGAGAATTTGATTAGAGCAAGTCTGAAATCTTGAGGAAATGGGTTAGGATAGCTAGGTATTCTAGTGAAACAAAACTGTTGGTATCTATCTACTTGGAGTGGCATCCTAGTATGTCTCTATCTATGATCATCTCTATGTTCATCATCTTTCTTGCTATCAGAGTGGCTAAAATCCTTTTCCTTTCCACTTTCACCACCACCTCCTCCTTTCTTACCTCCCTCATCATCTTCAAAGTAAGATTTATCATTCTTGTTCTTTCCTCCACCACCACTTCCACCAGGATTTTGTCCATCATATTTCCCCTTTTGCAACTCACTATTAGTGTTTCCAAAGCTCGAAGCCTCTAGAATATGGGTTGAAATTTGAAGGAATGCAATCTTCCTTGCCATTTCTGCATTAGAAGCTTTCATTTCATCTTTCTTCAAATCTTCTCTCAACATTTTACTTTCCAACTGCAACCTTAATATCTTAGGATTTGGAGATGCATCAGATGGGGTCAGATCAAATTTGGCTTTATTGGTGGGGATTTCAGTACATGAAGTATTGGTTTTATCATTGGTTTTGAATGTAGTTTTCTTGGGTTGGTCAATAGGTCTCTTCCCATGATCTATAAATGATGTTTTCTTGGAAATAACAGGAGGATCTGAGGCTTTAGTGGTTGACACAGATGTAGTATAAGTATCAGTAGCTAAATTTCCCATCGAGACTATTGCTCCATGGATATCCTCAGTCATTTTAGAAATATTTTCATTAGAGGTTCTATGCCTTGCAGCCTCTTCTCACATTTTCTCTAAATTTTTCCTTCTAGCATCTCTCTCAAGTTGTTTAGCTCTAATCATATCTTCCTTTCCTCTCAAATCTATCTTTATTTTTTCTTCTTGTTCTTGGAATCTTAACTCTTCTTCAATGGCTTTAATGTCATTATTTATATCTTCCTCATTTTATAGAATATCCCCATGTTCACTTGAGGCAGGAGAGAAGTAAGGTTGGTCAACATGATCTTACTCAAGAGAAAAGTGGACTAGCTCATTAAGGGATTTACCTTGTGGCTTAAAATTCTTTCCATTGAAAATGGAACCAATTCTTGGGGTTGAAGACTCAGAGAACTTCTTATTCTTTCCCCAAAACTCCCATCCATCCTCCTCTCTTGAGATATTTAACTCACTATCAAAAAATTGTTCTACTGGAAAACTTCCTTGGTTTATGTTAGACTCTTGAACATTGTGTCCTCCTTCATGGACACTAGCACTACTTATATCAATATGAAAATTAGGAGATACATTAGGATGGGAATCAATAGACTTACTTGACTCAGAATGTTTCCTAGCCCATTTAGGTTGCTTTTCCTTTGTAGGTTCAGATTCTTCCTTCTGCTCAGGATTCTTTTTTGCGTAGCTTCTAGTATTCCTCATAATGTCAAGTACTACAAAATCCTTCTTGTTTTTTTCCTTTTGACAACTAATCTTCACACTGGTACTAGAGAACTCAGAGTCACCACCTAGAACACTGGCAGAATGAAATAATACCTAACGCATAAGACCTAGTATGATGGGACTAATGCAACAAACTTAGAATTGATTATTTCTTAAACAACAAAGAATATTCACAATGAACAACTGACTCTAGTTGTACCTAATCTGAACTTAGAGACTTTGGACTTAACTAGTCCCAAGTAGAGTCACTAATCTGTTAGTTATTTTTTAAGAGCCAAACTGATCTCTAGAAATACCTATGGATTTTTCCATTTTCAATTATCAATAATTCTAAAGGAATTGGCCAATGAATGAATAGAGCTTGCTAAACTTCTATTCCTACTCTTTGGGCTCTCTGAAACTAGGGAGGGTGATCCTACAATGTATACCTAAAGAACTTTTACAATTACAACCAAGTACATTGTTAATAATAGATATCTCTCATGATACCACTTAATAGTAACATTAAATAAGTTGGCAGATTATTATGTTAATGTTAGATGAGTTGAATATGAGAGAGTGGACACCAAAAGAAACAATAAAAATAGTGTTCCTCTGAGATTATGGTTAAAATATTGAGTAGTTAATGAATCAACACTGTGAGTGTAACATTAATACCCTACATGAACCAATGTCTTTATCCCAAGCACGAAGTCAATACCTTTTGACATAACCTGATAAAAATTCAGATAATAACACATAACCCCAATAAATCTTGCATTACAACATTCCTCTATGATGTTCAGGATTATCACTTCTTACAAATATCCTAGCACATAGTAATTATAAGATATCAATCTCATATAATCATTTACATCAAGTCATTGAATCAATAAGAAAACATGAAACTGGACATCAATCAGATAATGACAGAGACAAGTGAAAGAAATCCTTGGCTACTTTCAATCATAACCCATAACATACATACAAGGAGAGAGAATAACCATGAAACTGATATTAATCTGTATTATAAATGCTATATTATTATCAGTCTTACATGCATAAGTATGAACTCCAAAAGAAACTAGAAACAAAGACTCTAAAACTTGCCTCATATTTGTCTTAACCAAACTAACAGTATCAACTCAAAATTTTTTTAACTCTCGTGCTTTTGGTCCTAAATTCCTTCTTATAGAGATGAAGGAGAAAAACAAGCCTCAGACCAGATAGCACACATGTCATGATCCCATAGGACCGCTTGCAACAATATTCCCTTCTTATTTACACTTGAGTCTTTAGGTGGAGCAAATAAACATGACATAGAAGTATCCTTAACACCTCATGGAAAATAGGTCCCACCTTAAAAGTCATCATTAGTTTATTACAACAATTACAAGATATTCTCCATCTACTCAAAATGCCAATTGTAAGAAAATCAAAACAGTAAAACTTACGAAGCAAGGCAAAGAAAGCAAAAAAAGATCAAAATGTGTTAAATGACATTAGCACCATGTGCTAATCAATTTTAGTGTTGAGGAGAGAATAATATTTAATCATGTTATATCAAAAGCCTAATATGTACAATATTCAGGCTATGTATTATTCTTCTCCTGTCTATTATTTTCCTTATTCACTATGTGTACCTCTCCAACCAAATGTTGTACTCTTCTTCGATGGGCCATTTAACATTCAATAAATTATGCACCTTAGTAGTATACAAGGAATACCTTGCATCAATTAAAATCTTGGCTTCCTTAACAAATATATCCATTTTTTATTCAGTCTCCACCATCATATCAATGTTTGAATTGAGCAAGATATAATTAGTGACAGACAAATGCATCATAGCCGCTTCAAGCAATCCTCCCAAATATTCCTTCCAGCTGGCAAACGGATTCAATTCACCTTTTGAATTCAATATTTTAGGCATACCACGATTCTCCATCTCCTTGAATATTTTCAACTTACTTTGGAGGTGTATTCCCAACTTTACATGGAAAGTGGTTGCCTAATTTATTGAATCAATAGTTTTCAAAATGTCAAGAATATTGGTGGTTGCCTCGAGGTCTTCCTTCCTTTTTTGAATCATTTATTTCAAAGTACCTACCCTAGCAATCCAATTATTCCATTCATTCCTAAATGCCTCTTATACTTGTAAATACTTTGTATTTTCCTCATGAATGTTTTTATATGTGGCCCATACATCATTAGTTCTGTAGACCAACTTGGTCACCCTATGCTTAAGCACATCCTTAAAAATTTCATTGGCCATCCTAACCATCTCAAATTTGGCTTGCCTGATATTTTCCTTTTCAATAACTAACTTTTACTTCAAATCATCAACTTTGAGGGCCAAAGTCTCACTATCTTGTGTAGACATATCAAATGAAGAAGAAGAAGAAGGTTGAGTCACTGTTCTTTGAGTATCTTGAATGGCATCTTTAATTTGACTTAGTTTGTTCAAAGCCTTATTATATTCCTTAACCAAAGATTCATATTTCTTCTGAGAAATATGTGCAGTGTCCACACTCAACATTGCAACATGTGTAGTTAACTCATCTGCCTAGATTAGAGTTATGTCAGTAGCTCTTTTGACCACTAGTGAACCAATGACTTTCTTAATAGGCCTAGAAACCTCATGTTTTCTAGTATTAGGTGCCATAGACCAAATTCTAAGAGTATGTAGCTTTGGACTATATCCATAACAAAATAATTTATTTTCAAATTGATCTTCAGATAAAAAAGCTTGAGAATATCTCCTAACTGCATCATATGCTATGGTAGTTGTGATAGTACATCCCGGTAATAACATGATTCCACTATCTTTAACAATTATTTGAGCTTCAGTGGGAGTAATAGCTACAATTTCAGCCTTAATCTTCTCTTCCTCTACTTTCTTAGCTTCCTCCTAATGAGAAGGTTCAACATTGAGTTGTGTTGATTCTAGTCTCTCTTTTCTTTCCTTACTCCATTGTGGAATCATAAACTCCTAAAATTATTTAATCTACAAAAAATTATCATTAGCCAAGAACTCATCACACTCCCTAATTATGGGATTATCATCATTTTCTCTGTTATACTATCACTAGACAATCCTATTAGGAGGAACATCTGAACTATGAGTCTGCTCAACTTCCTCATTTCCTAGCACATGTTCTAACACTTGTTCTTCCCTGACCTCCTGAACATCTTCAAGTTGTTTTGGGATATCCATAGTTTTTTGTTGTCATTGCTACTCTAAGAGGACTTGATCTTTGTCTACAACCTCCTTTACCATTATCTTAAACTCACTAGACTGATAGTCCCTTATCATGGTAAAGGCCCTCTCTAAGGGGTCTACAATTTCATTGTATGGACTAATGTAGAAGGCATTCCTTCTCATAATATTTTGCTCAAGATTTGGCATAGCTGTCCAATCCCTTTTTCTAACCATGATAGCCTCATCACTTGTCATATTTCTTATTACATCATCTCTATGGAAAAATTCATGATGTATGATGCCTAAGTTCTTTTTTCTTCTTTTTCCTGCTAAAAATCTCTCTAGATTAAAAACTCTAATCTCATTGATAGGCATTCTGATATTATTCACCATAATGCCTAGTTTTTCATACCCCTCAAGGGAAATGACTTTAAAATAAGCAAAAGTACATTGGGGGTGTACTATAGATCCCTTTATATCCTTTCTAAACATTTCATAGTTCATAACATCCATTTTCCAAATAAGCTCCATGAAAGCCAATCTATCTAAGACATATAAGGTTAAACAATTGGGTGCCACCTTAGTTCCATAAATCCTGATAAAAGTATATTAAAAATGTAAAAACCAGTCGGCCCAATTATGTGTTGTTGTAGAGCCTGGTACATCCTTTGGGTTCATAAGAATTTTAATCTCTGGAGAAAGTATGAATCTAGGTGCCACACCCAATGAGTCTAAGATACCACATTTTATTACATTGGCAAACAAGATGTAATTGGAATTGGAGAAATCTTGATCCCAAATATATATCCACATTTGCACAAGGATAGCATTATTTTCACTATCCTTAATCCTTAGGTTTAATTTCTTCTTCCACTCATAATCTCCCTGCCATAAGAGCATGTGCATCAATAAAGAATAATGGGGGAAAGACAGAGGGAACACTTCCTTTTTCAAATTGAGAAAATCCTCATGCATTCGTTGAGCAAAAAAATTAGCATAATCAAAACCAGTGTTTATATTATATTCTTGTATATCTACCACCATCACCAACAAATCATGGTCTATTCTAACCTCAAAATCCCAAGCTAGCACTTGGTTTAAACAATAGTAAGTGTTTTTGAAATAATCTTCAAATTCTTCACACTCAAAAGGCTCAACATCTTGAACATTGATTTTTTTCCTGCTCCTTCTATGTCACACTAGTATTGCTTCTCTATATGCAAATTTTCACCCTTCATATTCAACATATAAGTCAACACACCTGAAATTATCAGTATAATTGGGATTCAACCCAAATACATCCATCATTTTATCCTTTGTCACCTCCAAAATTATATCACCCTTCTCAATCTTGATTTTCCTGTCAGTAGGGTCATAGTGCCTTGCTAGCTCCATCATTAAATCAACTACCACAAACACATTTGGAAAAAATAACTTTCCAAGGTTCAATCCCTGCAAATATCATGCAGGCTTACTAGAGTTTTTCCTATTGAAAGCATAACGAAAAAATTTCCATCCACTCTTGGGCTAGGGTTTTCACCAATCTCGCCAACATTATCAATCAAACTAGTGGTAACAACAACTTGTCTTGTGGGCCTTTTACCAATTCATGACCCTCCCTCTTTGATACCTCTAGAAGTTTCTTGCATAAACTTTTTTGTTTCTTTCTTTGCACTTTTAGACCTTGTGGAAGTTGTAGGGGTACTAGGAAAAGGATTAGACACATTCACTGGCATAAGCTTAATTTCAGCTGAAGGATGTTGAGTTTTAAGTCTTTTAACCCTCTTTTGTTTTGGTTTTCTTTCTAGTCTAACACTAGATTCACTAGGCTCTGGATCACTCATGCTTGTAATGCAAATGGAGACTAGGGTTTACAATTTCTTAGGGAAAAAAAAACCCTTTACAATTATGATAGGATATAACTCTACTATTTGAACATGACATGTTTCTTCACAATTTAGATAGTGTTCAATTATCAAATTGAAATCACCAGAAAAGACTAAGTTGCACATTCCATCAATTTTGATATCAGCTTTCTAGGGAATTCATCTTACTACCTCAATTAAAAGGAAGAATCAATTTTGCTTACCCGAGTGAAAGCACTGTCACTTTGGTTGCTGATAATTTCTGGGGCTTTCCTTACAAATTCTTCAACCTATGGTAGTCTTTCCACCAACTAGTGAACTAGGATGCACAATAAACTAGATATCTAATTTCTTTTATGACCTAGAGGGGAGCATGTCACCATTAATATTTGATAGTAAGCTCGCACGAGCGAATTGACAATTAGCCACTCAGTTTTAAACCTTGATCATTGATCCTTCTACTTTAAAAATATATCAATGGTTATTGGTCCACCTCACCAACTTCCTTTTTGCTTTATATGAAATCCTTAGGATTTCACCATGTTTCCTCTTCATGTAGCAGTTGTCACCAATCATTTATCTGCTTTGTTCTCATCCATCATTATTAGTGATGTAAGTGCCTCATGCGATAAAATATCGACCCTTAGATCTAAGGCTGGTTTCTCAATCTCATCCATCTCCATTGCTCCTCGCTAAATCAACTTTTCACATTGATTCCCATCAGCGATAAGAGATGTAAGCACCAGAGTTTCACATGTACACTTGCATAACAATTGATGGCACAAAAGATATCATAAATGGGGTGTAATCAAGTTAGTGAGAAAAAAATCCTTAAAAGGGACCTATCACTCATCGCTAATGAAAACCTTAGTGCTCAAAACAAATCTGTGAGATGCAATGTAATTGGATATTCATCTTTTTGCTCATCACTAATTTAAAACACTCTTTTTGTAACAGATTGGCAATGAGCGGTGATTATAAATTGAAATGTCATCACTTATCGCTATTACAACTTTATGAATTCAAAGATCATTAGCGATACATGATCCCCTAAGAACTTCGTTCATCGCTATTTGCTATCAGAAGTTTCATAGAATAATTCGTGATGGGCGATATCAAAGAGATATCACTTCATTGCTCATCGCTGATTTAAAACATATACTTCAAAAGTGATTAGCGATGAGCAATAAGGACATAAGGTCGATTGAACTTAAGTGAAAACTTTTACACACATTCTCAATAAGTTGTTTTAATGGTGGTGACTTCCTAGGATGATAAGATAGATAGAAAAAGGTTTAAGAACCCTAAAATCATTATAACAAAGCTTTTTGAACTCATGATGAGGGAACTGGTTGCCTAATAAAAAATATTAAAATAGTGACCGACAAAGGGGAATAGGGAGTCAACAACAAAATAGAACACTCAAGTGACTTCAAGGAAATAAATCCTAAAACCTTCGTAAATGCAACAAGGGTTTAAAATGGGACATGGGAATTAAGGTTCCATCAAGCCCAGGTGAAAGAATTTTAAAGTTTTCAAAACTTTGGCAAAGAGCTTTTATGTTGGGCATTAATTTTAAACGTGCAAAGTAAAGGTGAAAAGTGGGACTCAAGTAAAATTTATTTTCCCGATAATGTAACAATTGCAACCTTCATATTTTTATAAAGAGGTAAATATTTTAAACATAAAATAAAAACAAATAAGGACACGGGTAAATAATTTTGTAAAGTGAATATTTTATTCATTGTGCAAAGTATTTTGGCTGGAGATGAGTTTTTACAGAGAGGACCATTTTCACATAACTGGGTGAAAAATGAACAAGGGGGAGATAAAATATTTTACAAAGTAAAGGTATTTTTTAATGAGAGAACAGAGAGGAATGATGATTTCTTAGGCTGGAAAATATTTTTTTGTTGCAAGGCAGTGGAGTGAGGAGCAAGAAAACAGAGAGTAGGTTAAAGATTCTTCAGCAAGCAAAGGCAATTATTGATCAAGGAAGCTGAAGATGCCAAGTGTCTTTCACAGATGGATTTTAGGGTTTCTTCTTATATATCTTCTTTCTTCTTCTCTTTTGTAGAGTTGGTTCTAAAATTCTTAATTAAGTAAATAAGGTAGAGTCTAGTGTTAAGTCTAAGTTGTAAATGGATTATGTAAATTGTAACAATTGGTTTTTATGAGCAAATGTTAGCCAATTTGTGTAACATTATCTTATTGTTGTAAAGTTGTCTCCAGATTTCTATGCTTTTGATTATATGAATTCAATATATCAAGGATTTTTTGATTTTTTTATCATAGCTTTCCTACGATTGTGTTATTTGGCCATGGTTCTCTTTCAAGTAAAGAGGTAACTTACTGATCTGTAATTAGAGGTTTACAAAATAACTTTCAAATTAATCATAATTATAGTTTTTCCCCTATCACAATACAATTGTGTGACTATGTTGTTTAACTATTGAAATTAAAAAATAAGTTCACATTTATATAACTAATTACTGAAATTTTGTAATTAGAACTCAAATAGTGAATTGAAAAATAAACTAAAATGAAATTAGAGAGAATATAAGATAAGAGATAGAAAAATAATGAGACAGATGATAGAAAGATTAGACACAGGTTGATAACAAAGTTCATCCTTCAAAGGACTACATCTCTGGGTCCACTTCTCAATATTGGACCCCTTTCATTGATATCGCCAAGCACTTGAAGATGCCTTCTTACAATATTCAAGCTTTAAAACTTGCACAAAATTCCTCACAATATCTCTCACTTTTACAATTTTGGTGTATAATAACACCTTGTAATTCTTCTCCTCCAAAAAATTTCTCTCCTCAAACTCTCACAATTCCAATAATTTCCAATGTTCTCCCTAAGGCTAAATTCCCCCCCTTTTTATACATAAAATTTTCCATATATGGTTTAAAACCATAAGATTTTACAATCTCTCAAAAATCCCCAATACAACAATAAATCCCCAAAAAATAATACACCCATTTAAATAAATGGCCCTTATAATTTCAGGATTACAAAATAATATTAAAAGGCCCTTTTAAAATCCCTTTCAAAATTTATGACAATCTTTTTAATATTTTATTCAGCCCTTAATTTATCATGTTTATGGGCTAAAAAGATGTCAAACTATTAATTAGGGGATTTGATTTGTTTTTATTGTATTTTAAAGGATAATAAATCCCTTAAAATCCTCTAAAGATCTTTAAAAATCTTTAGAAAAACTTCTTAATAATCTTTACAGATTATTTTAAATCTCTAAATATCTTTTAAATTTCATTTTAAGCTCGTCTTAGTTCCATATTTTCAGGCTTTTAAAACTTTAAAAGGGTTAATGATTTTAAAATTTAGAGGGACTTTGTTTTCTAATAGTCTTCAAATAAAACTAAGCCCTGAAATTCACTCAAATCCATTAATGGTGCAATGGTAGAGAGGCCTTTTACGGATGTGGGAGGTTGGTGGTTCAAACCACCTGATCCCCATTTATAGGGATTTTTCCCTTAATTATTCTTTAAAAAAGACATGCGCCCTTATCCATAACCAAGAATTGTGGACGGTTGAATGGTGAGGAGGAAAGATAGGTAGTGGGTGGTCTTGAGTTCAAGGTGGTATTAAGTTCGACCCCCACCAATCTACCTTTTAATAAACCAACTGACTGTGTGTTGAATCCACCGTGGAGGAGATAAGGCATGTCACATGGTGTCCGACCATGGAGCCACATGGCATCATATTATTCACCAACAAGATGACACATGTCATCAAAGAATTTGTCCATGTCAGCAACCTGCCAACTGTGTCTATGTTAGCAACTTGCTAGCTGTGCCTGCCATGTCATCATTTGACTTGGTCAACCCATTCTTTTTAGCAACTTTGACTGGCCAGAACTCACTCATACAGACTCTGTTTTGCGCAATTCAAGCAACGTCGGAATCATCTCAATGAGCACTTCGATTTGACGATGAATTTGACCAACTTGGACATGACCAATTTTTGACCTTTTATTAGTCTATGGCACCTAGTTTGACTGAACCTTTGACCGAGCATAACTCACACATACAATCTCCTTTTGACATGATTCAAATTGCATCATGATTGTGTTAGTGAGATCTTTCCAATGATGCCGATTTTGTTGGATTCTGAGACTATGAAATTTTTGAGGTCTTCTGGATCCTCTTGGATCATTCCTCCCCATTGAGAAATGTCTCCAAAAGGTCTATTTATGTACAATTTGAACTAGGGAAATGTCGCCCTACCTGCCTAGTATCATTTTTCCTGCCTACTAAAATTTTAAACTTCTAACCCATCACAAACACAAATAAATATGAGATAGCTTTTCTGATACAATCAACTGTATGTTCATCAATATTCACTATCACATTCATCATCCATAGAGAAATAACAAGCAGAATAGCAAGCAACAGTACTGAATACACTGATGTGAAGGAAATAGTATCAACATTCTGAATCTCTTGAACAAGAACATTATTAGAAAATGAAACATTCAAACCATCTTTTACCACCTCTAGCTGAAGGCCTGACTCTGCTTGCAACTGATCCTCACACTGTGCTATTTGTGACACCTTATCATGATTAGAATCATCATGCTTAGTACTACTAGCTGTTATAGACATAAGGGTTAATTTATTGCTTGCATTTACAATCATCTTCATATACCCTATGTTTACAACAGATCTATCATTCTTCATGTGATGAGCTCTAACACTGAATTAATTTCCATCTTGAAACAAATGATACCTATTATGTTCCCTGTAGAAAATGGATTTTTTGTCATACAAATAAGGACTTCCTAAAACCACCCCACAGATGTCAAGTGGAATTACATCTAACTCTAACTCATCTACAAACTTGGATGTGATTAAAAATCAAAGTTTACATTTCCTTGACACTTGTAACTGAGCATTATCATGCACCCAACCCAATGGATATGGTTTAGGATGAGGAGTTGTTTTTAATCCCAATTTCTTAACAACTTGTTTAGAGATAATATTAACTTGTGACCCACTTTCTATTAGTGTATCAATCTTAGTTTGTTTAGCAATAACCCTTATATGAAACAATTCATTCCTTTTACTTTCAATAGGTAATTCATTACACTTTGATGAAGAAGCATAGGAACTAGTACTAACAAAAATATTATTACCTTTGATACCCACAGCTGAGATCTTGGTTTCATCATCGGAACCGGATTCGACATCCTATATGATAGCTATAGTCTTATGCTTACCCTTTTGATTCTTGAACCACTTTGCCTTTTGATCGGGGTGTAATTTCCAACATCTTGCATCTTCATGCCCTTCCTTCTTGCAATGTGAGCAATAAGGCTTCTCATCCTCTTTCTTTACAGTAGTTGTTCGCTGTGATTTCTCTTTCCATTTCTTGATTCCTTTGTACTTACTTAAGTTCATCAACAAATTGCCATGGCTATTCCTTGAGCTTGTTTCCAAATGGATAGCTTGCACACTAACCTCATCAATGTTAGTTGGATTAAACATAAGTATGGAATGTTTCAAACTTGCATGTAATCCACCTATGTACTTTAACAAATTTTCTTGTGTGTACAAGGGATTGCCCAAAATTAAAGCCCTCTTCCTAAAATCCTATGTATATTCTTGCACACTTTGTCCTTTCTCTTGTCTTAATGATTGCCAATTCATTAATGATTTTTGGATATGCCCTGATGGATAGAATTGTTTCTTAAGTGTAGCTACAAACTCAAACCAAGAAGAAATAATTTTACCATAACAACTTAGATCCTCCTTTTTTCTACTCTCCCACCAAATTAAAGTTGTGCCTCCTAGGCGAAGAGTAGCTAATTGGATATTTTGAGAATCCTTAGTAAACTTTTGAATTCTACAATAAACTTCAATTTGCTTAATCCAATTATCAAGTTTTTCTACATCTAGTTCTCCATTATAGATTGGAAAATAAAATTTAACATCAAGCTTTAACAAAGGTGTATTAGTTTGCACAGGTTGTTCCTTTTTAGAAGAGTTAGACAAAGAGGAAGAAGACAATGAAGAAGATGAAGAGGATGAAGATGGAGGTTTAGGAGGGTCACTACCACCTCCTACTCCTTTACCTTTGTCATATTTTGAAGATTCACCTTCCTCCTTTTTGTTCTTGATTTCCTTTTTCCTTTATTCCTCTTTCCTCTCTTGGAAAAGAACTTCCACCATAGCCTTCATTTCGAGAAATTCTCTCTGAAAAGCTTTCTCATCAAGCTTTGTAGGACTTTGTTCGGCTGCCATTTCTGATTTTGGAAAAGTCATTCATTTTTCAGTCTCTAGATTGAACTCTTCCAGTGCACCTTCTCCTTGTTTCAGTTTCAACTTGGTTAACATTCACTTATGCAATTTCCTACAAAACAGGCTCTGATACCAATTTGATCTATAATTAGAGGTTTACAAAATATCTTGCAAATTAATCATAATTATAGTTTTTCCCTGATTGCAATAAAATTGTGTGACTATGTTGTTTGACTATTGAAATTACAAATTAAGTTCACATATATATAATTCATTATTGAAATGTTGTAATTAGAACTCAAATAGCGAATTGAAAAATAAATTGAAATGAAATTAGAGAGAATATAAGACAAGAGATAGAAAAATAATGAGATTGATGATAGAAAGATCAAACGCAGGTTGATAACGGAGTTCGTCCTTCAAAGGACTACATATCTAGGTCCACTTCTCAATGTTGGACCCCTTTCATTAATATCGCCAAGCACCTAAAGATGCCTTCTTACAACATTCAAGCTTCAAAACCTGCACAAAATTCCTCACAATCTCTCTCACTTTTACAATTTTGGTGTATAATAACACCTTGTAATTCTTCTCCTCCAAAAAAAAATTCTCTCCTTAAACTCTCACAATTCCAATAATTTCCAATTTTCTCCCTAAGGCTAAATTCCCCCCCTTTTTATACATAAAATTTTCCACATATGGTTTAAAACCATAAGATTTTACAAACTCTCAAAAATCCCCAATACAACAATAAATCCCTAAAAATAATACACCTATTTAAATAAATGGCCCTTATAATTTCAGGATTACAAAATAATATTAAAAGGCCCTTTTAAAATCCCTTTAAAAATTTATGACAATCTTTTTAATATTTTATTCAACCCTTAATTTATCATGTTTCTGGGCTAAAAGATGTCAAACTATTAATTAGGGGATTTGATTTGTTATTATTGTGTTTTAAAGGATAATAAATCCCTTAAAATCCTCTAAAGATATTTAAAAATCTTTAAAAAGACCTCTTAATAATCTTTAAATATTATTTTAAATCTCTAAATATCTTTTAAATTTCATTTTAAGCCCGTCTTAGTTCCATATTTTTGGGCTTTTAAAACTTTAAAAGGGTTAATGATTTTAAAATTTAGAGGGAATTTGTTTTCTAATAGTCTTCAAATAAAACTGAGCCCTGAAATTCACTCAAATCCATTAATGGTGCAATGGTAGAAAGGCTTTTTAGGGATGTGGGGGGTTGAGGGTTCAAACCACCTGACCACCATTTATAGGGATTTTTCCCTTAATTATTCTTTAAAAAATACATGCATCGTTATCCATAACCAAGAATTGCGGATGGTTGAATGGTAAGGAGGAAAGATAGGTGGTGGGTGGTCTTGAGTTCGACCCCCACCAATCTACCTTTTAACAAACCAACTGACTATGTGTTGAATCCACTGTGGAGGAGATAAGGCATGTCACATGACATCCAACAATGGAGCCACGTGGCATCATATTATTCGCCAACACGATGACACATGTCATCAAAGCATTAGTCCACACCAACAACCTAAAAACCATGTTTGTGTCAACAACCTATCAACTAAGCCTACCACGTCAGCGACCTGCCATGTCATCATTTGACCTAGTCAACTAATTATTTTTAGCAACTTGGACTGGCCATAACTCACTCATACGGACTCCATTTGGTGCAATTCAAGCGACATCAGAATCGTCTCAATGAGCACTTTGATTGGATGTTGAATTTGACCAACTTGGAGATTACCAATTTTTGACCTTTGACTAGCCTCTGGTACCTAGTTTGACTGAACCTTTCACTGAGCATAACTCACACGTACGATCTCCTTTTGACACGATTCAAGTTGCATTGGGATTGTGTCAGCAAGATATTTCCAATGATGTTGGTTTTGTTGGATTCTGAGACTGAAATTTTTGAGGTCTTTTGGATCTTCCTGGATCAATTACTTTGATCAAATCATTGTAATCTTGAGTGCACAAGTGGGATTGGTGAGTAGAATTTTATGGCAATAAGAGTGGGTTTGTTAATGCAAGGCATTAACATATTTAAATCCATTGGTTGAACTTAATTTGCTGATAAGATCTCTGTTATAGTTTTATATTGGACTCCATGGCCCATGATTAGGCATTGACCTATCACAAAGCCTGAGACATTTTTAGAAACAATGATTATAAATTTGAATCACACTACTTATCAATCCCAATTTTTTTGTGTGTTGAGCTCATTTTATTACATATCTCATTTTTAAAAGAGGCATTACTGTAGAGGTCAGCCAAGCTTGTAGAGTATTGTGTCTTTTAAAAAATTCAAGGAGAAACATTTTTTCATAGTGTATTTGGTATTTCAGCACATAAGTACCTATAAATATACTGATTGGGATTACCCTCCCTAGTTTAACAAAGCCTAAAGTGTAGGGGAGAAAGGGGTATTTTATTCACTCTCCCATTCACTGGCCATATCAACTCGTTGAGTCTAAATATGAGAGAGTGACTACTCTTTAGGAATCATTGCATCTATTGATTTGGGAACCAACAGATTGGTGACTTTGCTAGGGATGAATTTTGAAATTTGGTGGCAGATTGTCTTATCAAAGAGTCATTAAAATCTTGAAATATTATTTGTAACTAGAGGTTGAAAATATTGGAGTTTGATTTCCCATCTGAGTCACCAACAGATTGGCAACTCTACTGGGGAAAATTCCAGAAATATTTAGTTTTAGACCATTTAGTCAAAGAGTCATTGAATTTTAGACAATTGACCCAAGGACCTACATACATGGAGGAGATTGTTGCAATGTTTCTGATGTATTCTTGAAATCTGGTACTCTGCTAGTGGAGAGAGCTCAAAAATACATAGATCTTGGAAGAATCTTTTTGCTCCTTAAAGATCTTTTCCTCTTTCAAAGAGGTGGCAACTCTACATAATTTTATACATCATCAGAAGAGTTGGTTGCAATAGTTCTCAGGTATTTTTCTATTGTAATATCTCTGTATGAAGGTTTTCAACAAAAATTTCTAGTTAATGTTGTCCCTTATTTAGTATTTCAAGATATTAGTAGAAAAGGAAATGAGAAAGTAGGATATTCTAAAAAGGGATATTGAATTGAATACTTGTAGAGGGAACAAGTTTCTATTTTCAAATATGTATTGTTGTCCTAGTTCTCCCTCTATAAGTTGTAATGTTGTACCTAGAACACAACCATGTCCTCAAAGAAAGGTGTTCACTAGTGAAAGATATGACCCTCTGGATTTCAGTAAAATCCAAGGTTACCCACATTTTGCCCCAATAATAATTAATGAATGTTTTCCTAAGTTTAGAGGAGGTTTTGAAGAATCAACATCACAACATGTACAAGGTTTTCTTGATGTAATGGAAGATTGTCAAATAGTAGAGGAAGATGTTGTCATGAAGTTTTTTGTAAGAACTTTAGAAGATACTATTGAATACTAGTTTTCTAGTTTACCAATTCATTCCATATGCTCGTGGCAAGATCTTGAGAAACTGTTCATGGAAGATTTTGGTGAAGTGAATGATGACTGCTTGTCTGAAGAAAGAAATCTGCATACCCAAGAAGAATATGAAGAGAAAACTAAAAATGAGGTTGAAATTATGTCACCTATTGATGCATTGTGTGATATAGAAATGTTTGAGGATGAATCCATCTATGATCTTCATGATAGATTCATTAAATTTATGTTTTCTATACTAGAATTAGAAAGACTTGATGAGTTATTTTGCATTGATTTGTTCTATTGGAATTGTGAGCCAGATTTGAGCACTATGCCAGCTCACTTGAAGCCCCCTAGTCTTAAATGTTTATATCAATGGATATCAATAATTGAGGAAATAAAGAGAAGTATGAAACTAATCTCTTGAATAGCTTATGTGATGGTACTTTTCCAAGACTTAATCAAATAGATCTAGATGGTATAGTGGAAGACAAGAATAATGCATCATTAGGAGGTGAGGAATTTGTTTTAGAACAACCCATAGAAGAAATAAACCCTAATGAAGATTGTAGCCATCATGATCATGAAGATATAGATGAAATATCTGAAGTTTCTTCTATTTGTTCTAAAAATATAGAAATAGAAAGCATAATTTCTATATTAGATGAAATATGCAATGATGCAGATGATATTGAAAGTATTTTCTTTTCTATGGACTTTGAATATACAATTGAAGATCATGATGGCTCTGAAGTTTCATGTCTTCATGATGAGAATAATGATGTTGTAGATGGAAGTTTGTAACCAGCTAAAAAGTATTCTTGTATAGGTGATCACGATGACTTCAGTTCTATTTGCATCCCTAGTGACTATGATTCCTCTCATGAGGAAAAGGTAGAATTAACCTCTTCAAGTGGAAAGTGCTCCAACAAGGAGAATGATGACAATACTTTTGAAAGCTCACAAGAAAAAGATTATGGATATGAAATGAATATTTTTTTTGAAGAAGACATGTGTGATCAGCAATGTAATGGTACAATTGGTCATGCCAATTCTACAAGTGAGTGTAGCATTGATGAAAGATTTCATGATGATGAGACATAAGAGCCTACTGATTTGAAGAGTACTTTTCAGAATGTCGACATATCAGATGAAAGTGATATAGTATACAACAATTTTCAGTCAAAGCAATCATGTGTGAGAAGTTGCAATGAAGAGATAAATGATGGTTTTCAGTTTGATAGTGAAGAATGTAGCCCTGTCGATTGTTGCAACAATATAAACAAAGTAGGAGATATGTATGCAAGTGATTCATTGAATGGATTAGGTCAAGTGGTTGGTTATGAGGAGCATGCATATGTTGATAATGATAAAAAAGGAACTCATGTTTTGCTTGATTCTTTACCTTCTTCTACTTCTTTTGTTGACTTTGAAGTTATCACTGAATGTTTGCATGAGGATAGCATTTATATAGTTGTACATGAATGTGAAAATGTAGAGATAAATGTTAGTATAGTTAATGACATTTTCTATGATGAGTTTGCACTTGAAGAATGTGATTGTTTCAATCACATGGATGCATATGAGGATCTCTTTTCTGGATTTGCAACTCATAATTTTCCTCTTAAGCAGTATGTTTTAGATTGTCATGTTGATGCAACAAGAGGTGATGTTGAATATGATACTTCTTGCAACAGTGAATGTGTTTTAAATAGTCATTATGAGTAGTTTGTTGCAGAAGTAAACTTTGAGTCATCTGAGCCTCTTCTTGTAACTTATTTTTGTGATAATATAATGAGTGTTGAAAATCTTGTTTATGAGCTTGAAGCAGGAAACATTGTTTGGGATGCTGACATTTCTTTAGAATGCTATGATTTGAATGTGGATGAAGGTATTATGAGTGTTGGTGAATCTTGTTTTGAGGACATTGAGACATATAGTAATATGATTGAGTTGTGATGTTGGGATGATGAAAAAATCACCTATGATGCAATTCAGTTGGATGAGTTTCAAATTTGTGAGGAATCTTTGCTTGACACACTGAAGGATTGCACACTATTTCTTAAGGATGTTGTCTTCTCTGAGCCTAATCATTGTGAGGGATCTGGTAAATGTGATAAGGTTGTGTTTTCATGTAGTCTTGACCACCATCCTCACATTTTGTCACTTGCCAAAGAATCATGATGTAGCCTATGCCATTTGGTTACCATGTGATAGTAAAGCTAAATTCAAAGGTAGCCTGACACTTGCCTTTGCAAGAATGAAGTCACTCATGTTGTTGTGTTGTGATAGAGGAAAATATGGATTAAAGGGGATCAACCTTTTTAATAGATTGATGTTTGATAGAGGAAAAAACTGGTTGTCTTTTTTCATTTGGTGGCCTAGGGCCACCAAGTGAGGTTAAAAGTTGAAAAAATAAAGACTATATCACCCAATGTTTCTGGCATCTAGTCTACTCTTCTAGAAATCTAAATTATTGCTATGCCTGTAGGGGGAATACATCCCCAGAAAGAGCCACTAATGGCACCTTCAAATTTTGCAAATTTGAAGTGCTCATATTGAAAAAAATTCCTTTGCACACTCAGAAGTGCCCTTGAAAAATCTGCCCAAGTGACCTACTTTGGAGGGACACAATTCAGAGCCAGTTGATTTTCATGCCAAATGGATTATTGTTCTCCATTCTCCCTACATTCATGTACTCCCCTATCTGATTTCAGAGTCTTAGGATCAGATTTTCTATTTTCTCGAGATCAAAAGAAGATGCAATTTGTTTAGTTTTACATCTACATTTTTGACAATATTTCAAGGTGGTCAACTTTGGTCCCTAATATCTTTTGAATAATAATGACTGAATAAAATCCCTTTTGCACACATACTCAATGTACCTAGATGAGCTTATGTTTCTAGTGGCATCCCCCCAAAAGTTGTTTTGATATTTTTTCAAACTAGTGACTTTGAGAGCCTTGATTGGTTCTAAACATGTACACTTGCAGAAATGGCCGACTGAGCAACTTTGACATTGAATAAAATTCACCTTAGGATCCCTTTTGATGATTTTTTTGATGCACTAAATTCTTGGGTCAATTGTCTACATTCCTATTTAGTTTCAGGCTCCCAAGATGAGTTGTGATGGGTTATTTAATCATTTTCTAATCGCAACATGGGCAAAATGGGTGTTCAAAAAAGTTTCAAATTTTGAAAATCTAAGGACAACCCATTTCTTTTTTTGGTCTAAAACATCTATAGCTCCATTTTCATAAAGATCGAAGGTCATTTGATAGATTATTTTAATGTACTTTTATTGTGGCGAACACAACTTAGGGGCTAGTTTGCAAACGAGGTACCTGAATTTTAAGGGCTGAGAAAATTTTGAGGGAATGGGTTTTCTCTAAATAATTGATTATGGTTGCACACAAAAAATATTAGCTCTAGGGGTGACCATTTGTGTGTGGTGAAATTTCTCCATTTCGGCCATAGGCGTAATTAAAATTTGCATTTTTTCTAAAGTTACAAATACTTATGTTTAAAATATTTTTGAATATTTTAAACATTATGTAAATATGAAAAATGCATTTAGGAAAATTATAAAATAAATTTCAAATGTTCTGAGGACAAACAAGTTTAATTCTTGCTTTTGATTGGTCCAAAGGCGACTTTCATAGTTGCATGACAATTTCATCGCCCATCGCCAATTTTGAATGAAATTGGAGGAAGAAATCAGAGATGCAATGTTTTCTAGCGACGAGTCTTCATTTGGGTGGACTGAATTAAAACTTTGAGCATAGGATAGGTTTTAAATAATTTTTCAAAGTTCTCTAGCAGGCATCGTCCATCGCATTTTGAGTCCAAAATGCACAAACAAATTAGTGATGAGTGATGGCTGCTCTGTCCATTGCCCATTGCTAATATGTGTCACCTCTTCCACAATGAATCCACGATGCATGATGTTTCATCTCCCATAACTAATTTATCATTATTTTCTCTACTGCATCAGAGATGTGTGATGGTCTTAGGAAAAGTTCAAAGTTTATGCATGACAATAGTGGGCCAGTGAACTATGGAAATATTTAATGAATATTTTAGGGAAAATGAAACATTTTTTAAATGTTTGTTGAAGTGCAACTTTTAATTCTTTAATCTTATTGGTTGAAAACTTCACGCACAACAGAACAGAGCTTCATCACTCATCTCTATTTTGAGTTGGAAAATCAAATGCTTATCAACAATGGAGTTGTTAAAGGTAGATTTTTGTCTACAATCTCTTGTGTTATGGATTGAGGTGCTTTCCTCTCCATTAAGGCATTTTGGAGGTCTTATGGGCTGGATTCAAATTGAGTTTTTCCTGTAGAATGTAATCACGTTTTTGAGCTTCCAGGCATCTTTTGGGGGTCCATTTGAGCTCAAAATTGTTGTCCCATGTTTGAAATTCATCCCGTGACCATTCCCAATGCTTGGGCGGGGCTTTTAAGTGTATTTGTGATAAATTTTGGTTGTCGTGTCCAAAAAAATGACCTGCACATTTTCTCTGGCTATGGCTACCAAGATTTATGGTGCAACAGTTGAATATAATGCAGCCAAGTCGTGGAGTTCCTTGATGCCCTATCGTTGATCGCAGTTATGTTGCTTCATTTCCAAATCCTATCAATGAAGGGCGATATTTCCTTTCTCTGTCATTCATTGCTAATAGATGTTGCATCTTCATTCATCACTAATAGATGTTGCATCTTCCTAAGTGTATTAGCGATTGGCGATCAATTGTTTGCTTGTTGGGCATCACTAATTAATTTTAGCTATTCAAAATGTATTTAAGATGTGCAATAAAGAAGACTAGAGTAAAGAGTGTGGTGGGCCTAGGTGAAAGAATTTTAAAGTTTTCAAAACTTTGGCAAAGAGCTTTTATGTTGGGCATTAATTTTCAATGTGCAAAGTAATTGTGAAAAGTGGGACTCAAGTAAAATTTATTTTCCCGACAATGTAACAATTGCAACCTTCATATTTTTATAAAGAGGTAAATACTTTAAACATAAATAAAAATAAAGGGCACGGGTAAATAATTTTGTAAAGTGAATATTTTATTCACTGGTGCAAAGTATTTTGGCTGGAGATGAGTTTTTATAGAGAGGACCATTTTCACATAGCTAGGTGAAAAATGAACAAGGGGAGATAAAATATTTTGCAAAGTAAAGGTATTTTTCAACGGGAGAATAGAGAGGAATGATGATTTTTAGGCTTGAAAATATTTTTTTGTTGCAAGGCAGTGGAGTGAGGAGAAAGAAAATAGAGAGTAGGTTAAAGATTCTTCAACAAGCAAAGACAGATATTGATCAAGGGAGCTAAAGATGTCAGGTGTCTTTCACGGATGGATTTTAAGGTTTCTTCTTCTTATATATCTTCTTTCTTCTTCTCTTTTGTAGAGTTGGTTTTGAAATTCTTAATTAGGTGAATAAGGTAGAGTCTTGTTTTAAGTCTGAGTTGTAAATGGAGTATGTAAATTATAACAGTTGGGTTTTATGAGCAAATGTTAGCTAATTTGTGTAACATTATATTACTGTTGTAAAGTTGTCTCTAGATTTGTATACTTCTAATTATATGAATTCAATATATCAAGGACTATTTGAGTTTGTCATCACAACATTCCTGTGATTGTGTTATTTGGCCATGGTTCTCTTTCAAGTAAAGAGTTAAATTACTTTGATCAAATTGTTGTAATCTTGAGTGCACAAGTGGGATTGGTGAGTAGAATTTTTGTACAATAAGAGTGGGTTTGTTAATGCAAGGCATTGACATATTTTAAATCCATTGGTTGAACTTAATTTTCTTATAGGATTTCTATTACAGTTTAATATTGGATTTCATGGCCCATGATTAGGCACTGACCTATCACAAACACTGAAACATTTTTAGAAACAACGATTATAAATTTGAATCACATTACTTGTTAGTCCCAGTTTGTTTGTGTGTTGAGCTCATTTTATTACATCTCTCATGTTTAAAAGAGGCATTACTATAGAGGTCAGCCAAGCTTGTAGAGTATTGTGTCTTTCAAAGAATTAAAGGAGAAACATCTGTTCATAGTGTATTTGGTACTTCAACACACAAGTACCTATAAATATACTAAATTGGATTACCCTCCCTAGTTTAACATAGCCTAAAGCGTAGGGGAGAAAGGGGTAATTTATTCACTTTCCCATTTGTTGGCCATATCAACCCATTGAGTCTGAATATGAGAGAGTGGCTACTCTTTAGGACTCATTGCATCTGTTGATTTGGGAACCAACAAGACATAATATCCAACATTTTTAGTCCACCCCCCATTACCCAGAAGGTAATGGTGAAGCTAAAGTGATCAATAAAACTCCTATCAAAATCTTTAAAAACATCGTCAACATCACTGGTCGAGATTGCCACCTCCATCTCAATCTTTCCCTTTGGGCATACCGCACATCCATCCACACCCCCACTAGTGCTACTCCATACTCCCTCATTTATGGCACTAATGCTATCTTACTGATTGAGGTCGAGATCCCATCACTTCAAATCTCTCTAAAGAATCTCATCAGTGATGAAGATTCTTGAGCTACACAGTTAAGTCAACTTGAACTCTTGGATGAAAAATGCATCAAGGTCTACAATCATCTCTAATCATATCAGCACCATCTTAGGAGAAGCTACAACAAGAAGGTTCATCCAAACCAATTCAATGTTGGTGATCTAGTCCTAAAGGAGAATCAATGCACCCAACATGATAGGGAAAAGAAAGGAAAGTTCAAGCCAAACTAGTTGGGTCAATATGTTGTCACAACTAAATATGTTTCTAGGGCATATTGGATTGCAAAACCTAAGGGGGAACCCTTGGAGGATCCTATCAACATCATGCACCTAAAGAGGTTTTACACCTAGGTCAATTGGATTATCTTACCTAGAAAAATACCAAAAGAAAAGTAAAAAATCAAAATAATACAAAAAAATCAAAAAAGTCAAAAAATCCAAAAATATTAAAGAGAAATATTTCATCCTATAGTGAAAATCACCCTTGGTGGTGCTTTGGATTAGTACATTTGGTGAAAAAATAGCAATAGGTGCCATTCGTAGAGGGCTTAATAATTATCTACCTTGTGTCTTATTTTCCTTATGCTTCCATCTGTCCTATTAGCATATCCTATGCTTGCATCTTATCTACACATCCTATCATATCCCATCCTCCCATCAACATCTACTTTTCTATCGCTTGTTATATTTTGATTGAGTATTGGACGATTCAGATTGACAATCCTAAATCTTGAGCTTTTATCCTAAATATGATCTTTTTGTCCCTTGTATATCAGTGTCATTTGTCAATCTTGTGTCCTCATCTAAGGTCCTTCATCACATCAGTCATCATTAGGTCCCATCTTGTCTTTAATTCATTTTTTTGAATTACATTGCCTCTACGCTTTCACATAGGCAAGGCTAATCATCTTATTAGTCCCTAGGGAATTTTTCCATCCTATCTTTGTCATCCATCGAGGTCTCCATTGTCCTCTTTCTACTTTGATCCATTGTTAGTCATTAGTATTTTATCAAACTACAAGGGCTTTGTGCTTTCACGTAGGCAAGGTTAATCTTTGATCAACCCCTGAGCCCCTAGGTCTTTAGGGTGTGTCTTCGTGTCATGTCATTTCATCAAGTGTGTCCCTACCTAGCTTGTTCCCAACAAACAAAATCCATTAGTATCATGAGAGTCAATTGGTTTTGAGTATCCTGATTCATGTCCATCATCTAATCTACCCTCCATCCTTGGTCTTGACATAAGGTATCCTTCCTAAATCAGACCACGTCAATCCCATCCACCCTACTGATCTTATGGGAAAGGAAATTTGAAATTTATTGTGATCTTTTGATGCTTTTCAATATTTTTTTTATCATTTGAGCTTCGTGCTATACCTTGTTAGGGTCATCATGATCCTTCAAATCATGGTGTGCTTTGATAGGAAAACATAGGGGCATATCTTGATTTAGCATGTTCTTGTCTTCTTGGTTTTCCCACGTAGTACCCACCAAGATCCCCATAGTCTTGTGTTACACTAGGGAATCCTTTCGTGCTTGTGGCTATTCCAAAATTAGGCTCGACCAAAGCCATTGGCTTTGGGGTGTTGGGATATCCTTCTTTTTTTTGTGTCTGTTTTATGCATTTGACACTAATCTGCATTGGTTCCCCATACCCTGGCATATCATGTCTTATGCTATAGAAAAAATTAATACTCCTAATACAACAAAATGGCATTAGGTTTTCATCTCATTTACCCCATTGCATTGCATTTATCACCATATGTTCTTTCCCTAGCTTATGGTTAGTGATTTTGGTTGTGCAAATGTTCTTCTCTCACCTTTTCTTCCTATTAGGATTCCTATGTTTTTGATAGGTGTGGTGTTACACCCATAATCATTCATCTCACTATATGGTACATTGTCACACCTATCATTGTTCACTTAGGTTCATTATCCATTGCATTATCATTTTCATTATCATATTAAGTTGTTTAGATTAATATAGATCTATTAGTCTAAGCATCTTAAGTTCATTTCATATCATTTCATTCCATTTCATTATAATCTTAAGTTGTTTATATTAATATAGATCTGTAAGTATAAGTATATTAATTTTATTCCATATCATTTCATCTCATGGCATTATCATTTTCATTATCATCTTAAGTTGTTTAGATTAATATAGATCTATTAGTCTAAGCATCTTAAGTTCATTTCATATTATTTCATTCCATTTCATTATCATTTTCATTATCATATTAAGTTGTTTAGATTAATATAGATCTGTTAGTATAAACATCTTAAGTTCATTTCATATCCTTTCATCTCATTGCATTATCATTTTCATTATCATCTTAAGGTGTTTAAATTAATATAGATCTATTAGTCTAATAGTTTTAAGTTCATTTCATATCATTGCATTATCATTTTCACTATCATATTAAGGTGTTTAAATCAATATAGATTTGTTAGTCTAAGCATCTTAAGTTCATTTCATTTCATTTTCATTCCATTGCATTATTATTTTCATTATCATCTTAAGTTTTTTAGATTAATATAGATTGGTTATTCTAAGCATCTTAAGCTCATTCCATTCTATTATCATTTCATTTCATATCATTTTGAGATTGTTTAGAGTTATTATTCTAAACATATTAGTTCATTTCACCAAATACATTGCATTATATTACATTTATCACATCCATCCTTAACATGATCATATATGCATACGCCACATATTTTCATCCATTGCATCACATTGCATTTTCATATCATGTCATACATACATGATTATCCATATCACATTCATCATCATATCATCTCATATGCATACAACATAAATCATACTAACATCACCACTTTCATTACACACCATTAGTATCACATCCATAACATATGTCATAATATCATAAATCATCCATCACATCCTGCATCCAAAGTTGTTAGACATAATACATATAATCCATATATTTCACATAGACATTGGCATAAGTCATCATCATCACATGTATACATCATACTCATCAACATATACATGAGCATAATAAACATCCATGGCATCACATAATAATGACATAATGTGGACAATGTCCATCGCATATCATATTTATATATATATATATATATATATATAGTGTATGTCACGTGTACATCATAGTCCATAATAAAAGATCATAAGAGTCCATAACAAGTTCATAATAATAGTCCATCACAGAGTCCATGAAAGTCCATAAAATAAGTGTACAAGTGCAGGTGAATAATCAAATATATAAACTACATCTGACACACCATGGTGTCCTGAATGAATAAAGAATAAAGAATAAATCAATAAATCAATCACTAGAATCTATGCCCAAGAACTTGTAGCCTATGCCTATATATAATGCCCATCCACCCTACACCTGTCAAATATCTAAATCTTGTATCCCCTCTCTCCATCTATCCACAGCTCCCTGCATCTGACCTCTAAGGGGAGTCTAATCCTAAACCTTGGTCGTGAGGAGGAGTCTCTATGTACTGGTTGTAACCTTTGGCATACATCTAAGTTGATTAGGAGGGTGTTTATGATTGTGCCACTACTCTGACATATTGTGGCACCCTCTGTGTAGGATCTAGGATGGATTGAAACTAAGTAAGCATATAATATGATGCCTTGGTCCTAGCATCAACCTCTCCTGGTGCATATCGTATGCCCACATCCTGCTCTATGCGGTACCTATCCTTCTACTGGGTGATATTTCATCTCTCTACATCCCACACCTCCTATGCCATCCTCATCTACTCAACTTGTCCCTCTAACTGAGATATCTATCGCGCAACCTCATCCCTTTCACCCTACAATTTATATACTTGCTCCTTTGCTGCCTCAACCCTCTCCAACAATTCCCCCGCATCTCCCATGGTTGTCTCTGCACACTCTACTCTATCCCAAGCCTCATCTCTCTCTCTCTCTATTCATTTACTCCAATCCTCCCTATACCTTCCCCACCAGTCTCTACACATCATCTCTCTCTCTGTCCACCTCATGTAATCTTCTCACTGCCTCATCCACGAACTACTCGAAGGCTCTATCTCCCTCTCTCTGTGCACCTTGCAATTGCTCCACCTCAACTTGGAGTCTACCAACCTCTATCTACAATCTATCCCTATTAGTCTCTAACTCTTTGAGTCTATGCTCGACAATCTATAGCCTAGCCAGGGCTCCTATCAACAAAATAGATAGGGCCTCTAGTGACAGTGGCATGTACGGTACCATCGTTAATGGATGGATTCCATGAGCATCCACATCCATCACTTGATCCTCCTCCCCAACCTCCTCCATCTCTATGTTTCCTCCTCTACACTATTTTCTATCCCTCCTCCTCCTCCTCTATGACCTAGCTAGCTCCCTCTCATCATCCAATCTAAACCCTAACTCCCCAACAATCGGCTCTATGGTCATGATCCTCTTTGGCCTATGTTGAGCCCACCATGTAGAATGTTGTACTGTCATACCTGAATGAGCTAATTCTTTGCTCCATGGAAATTGTGTCATCAGTACTGCAACCCACATCTACCGAGCAAACTATACGGTGATCTTCTCACCCGATATCACCCTCAACTCTCGGTTGACCCATCTGAACATTTATGGTGTCACAAGGATGCCCCATTGTAACCCATACTATCGAGTCACCCAATCAGGTTAGTGTAGCTCAATAATAAATGGATCTCAGCCAATCAAGTAGCAAATTGAGAATAGGTACCCACTCCATCCCAAAAACCATCATCCCATGGAGGGGCTCCATGTAATATCATCCCCCCTAAATCCATCCAGCCTCCACCACCACTCCTCCAAGCTACCCACCTCTTGGTAATGCAATCTCCAACCATACTCATCACCCCACCAATATGCTACTGATAATGTCTGATCATGCACTCCATAAATCAATATGTCTAGTCACGCAATACTGATATGCTCCTAGGCCCATACCTAAAGCAATGTCACATGGGTAATACTCAAGGCTCATCTATAGTAGATGATGTGCATGTCTCGATATAGTTGTTCAAACATACACACTCCCCATGCATACTCTCCCTCACACCTCTCCACTATGCGTCGGACCACCTCAATCATCTTGAGGGTAAAGAAACATCTACTCCTATCTGGTAGGAGGATCCCACTAGTAAGGCCATTTAGGTATAGAGGTAACAATACCATATCAAGTCGCAAACATGCATCAATATTTAACTCCTTCCCTCGAATGGAAAGGCCACCTAGTACAAACACTACTCACATGATCCTATCTTCTGATTGTTGGGGTGTAGTTCTGACCAAATTCCCTCATATGGGAATCTGTAGGATCCTCCATACATCCTCTAATGTCACCATCATCTCCCTTGTTAGGAGATGGAATGTGGATTTTTTCAAGCTCCATCGCTCCATAATTATTGTCAGAAGGGGTCTATGTGCTCTAATGTTGGGATATCCCAACATATGAAGTAGTCCAGCTTGTGCTAATGCTCCATGATCCTCTAGAGTCATCACCCTCATACAAACCTCCAACACCACCGAGTTTCTCTTGTGAATCCTCAACATCTCAAAATTTTGCATCCATACTAGCCATTCACTCATCTTTTCTAACATTTCATTCATATTTCCTATCTTCTTAACCGCTACCCTAGTTTGGTGAGTTCACCTCTATGTAAGGAAGATTCACCCCTTTTCACCTTCTAGCATGTTCACCAGTCTAGGTTGTGTGTTTTCTCCTCTGGTTGTTTTTCATGGGTTTTCCTATTCTTTGAGCACACCCACCCCTTTCTTTTCCAGGTGTGATTTCACCTTTTTTTCTATTCATAAGCGAACTTGCGTTCATACCTTTCCCCCATGGGTGATTGCACACTTGCCTCTATCTTTCTTCCCTCACAAGTATTGAATTCACATTCACCCTTTTCCTGAAAATTGGATTCGCATCCACCTGTTCCCATTTTGGGTGGATTCACATCTACCTATTTACCCTTTGGGTGAATTTTCATTCGCCCTTTTCCTTGACAAATGATTTTACAATCGTCTATCACTTGACCCACCCACCCATACATCTTGTAGGTTTTCCCATGTTAGAGAGAGGAAAATTCGTAATCTCCCCTCTCCTGGCACACTTGTCCTTGTGGTGTGTGCTCCCTCCCCTGCAATGTGCACTCTTACCCCTGCAGTGTGCACTCCCACCCCTTCCCTCATTGATTCTCTAGATAGATGAATGTGTTTGATTGGAAGGGTGAATCCACTCTTCCGCGGTGACCCATATGACCTAGCTACCCATCCCACAATTAAATCATATGCATAAACTTACATGAAATCATGAAGTTGAGATTCAAAACCTACCTGGCGGGGCACCACTCACTCGTGGTAGAATTATCACACCTCCTTTCCTCAGTGGATGAACTCATCATCATTGACTAGCTCCTCATCACTCTCCATGCCAGCCATCCTCATCACACTCTTTCTCTCTCATCAAGTCGTAGGATGCCAAGTGTGCAAATGAAGATAAGGTGAATAGTAATTTTTCAAATTTACTATTTATAAATTTTTTTACCCTATTTAGCCTCTTAATTTATGGGTAATTTTTACCCTTTAATTAACCTTTGATTAATTCATTTACCACTTTTCTTCTAAGGATTACCATTTTCACTCCATTTTCCCATTTTCCTCTGTTTAAAATCCATTCTTCATGGTTTTCCGCACTCCATCACATGGTTCCCTCCATTTCTCCATATCGAGAAGTCACCTAGGGCCCCTTTTCTTCCCCATCTGCCCTCTTGAGTGGACATACCCTACCATATTTCTCCATTCTTTCTTCCTATCCACTTCCTTGCAATATTCGGGCATCATCTAACATGCTTTCCTTCTATTGAGTTGTTTGTGTTTTATTATCTTCAAAACATTGTTATTCTAATAGTATTTCCAAGAGAGGCAAAATGTATACACCTGAATTTGACCACTCCCATATGGTCAAATTAACTCTTACATTCTTCTATCTTGTATCCCTAAGCCATATTAATTAAATAATTTATTATTTGATTAATATCTCATTTCAACCTAATGTCCCTAAGGTATTTAATTAATCAATTGAATACCTTACCTTGTTCATCTCTAAATTAAATAAATAGACCAATTTATTTAATTTAGTCATTAGCCCAAATGAATTGAATCAAGTTTTAATTCATTTTCTTCTCTCTCTCATGTTACATCTTCCATAATCCTCCTTAATCCAGATTAATATAATTAATATGATATTAGGATGTGCACACCCCTAATCATCATTAGGGTCACATCCTCCATAATCTCCCACTAGCCTCTAATCCTTCATTAGCTCATTTAATCCCACATTGGAACAACCTTAATCACCTAATTAAGCTAACCTAATCTTCATTCCATTTATGGCATGTGTCCTTAGTCAACCTACATTAAATTCTCTCTCTATTTGTAGAAGGCATCCCCTTCCCTATGTGAATTTGTAATTCACATTTATTCCTTCAATGCATTTTAAGGAGTTTTAAATTTCTTCTCCCATCCCCATGATGATTTGTGAGGAATTTTTAATTCCTCACATGTCCTCTCAAGGAACATGTGGACAATGACCTCCTTTATGAGGAGATTTTTCCCATTCCCAAGGTACATCAAAGTACCTCCATGTCATCTCCACCTCACCCCTTTCCTTCCATGTCACTTGCCACATGTCAACTTATGAGGGCTTGTGATCTCTCAACTCACCCCAGCTCTCAATCTCCTTCACCATGGCTTAATCATGGTCCTCCATTGCTTTACAGGCACTTCCCATAAAAATGGTGGAAATTTCTCCATTTTAACCATCACTCTCTAGCATCTACTTTAACAATCACACAAGAACATACACTTAGTAATTTTCAAGCCATCAAACCATACACCATTGGTGCAACATTTTGAGCTACAATATTGCATCCATTTCAATACCCATATCCACCATTGTAATCTCCATCCTCATAGCTTCATTTTTCACTAGGTTACCTGCCATTTTGTCCAAGAAGGAGCACACAATCGAACATCAACAAGGGCCAACCAAACAATCAATTTGAACATGGTAAATAGTTCCATTTTCTTATGCATTGTTTGAATTCAAATAGGCATAATATTGAGAGTTTGTTTTGTGTTTTTACTTGTTGCATTTTGTTTAGTTTTGCATCTTAGAGTAGGTAAAAGCACCTTGCACATAAGGTGATCTAGTCGAACATGTGTAATATTTCTTGATAGATTGCATGGAAGTGTAGAACAATGATTCCTACCTAATGAGGCTCTTTCCACGTAGTCTTACTAGTCATGCTATGGAATGGTTCTCACATATACCACCAGGTATTAAAATTTTTGACAAAATAACTACCAAGTTCATAAACCACTTTCCATATAAAATAGAAAAGGACTTCACCATCATTGACCTCTACAAGATTAAATTGAGTCAAGTAGAATCCTTTACATCCTACCTACAAATATGGAGACATAAATCTAGTAGATGCAAGTGGCCTATTCCTGGTAAAGAACTAGGAGATATCTTTGTTTCCAATTTCCAAGAAGAGATCAATTATTAACTCACCATGTTGTGCCCGACTAACTTTGAAGAGACTATTAAAAAGTGACTACACATTGAAATAGTGCTCATAGAAAGGGGAGTGATTAAGCTAAACAACCCAAGAGGCAACTATTCTAGTTTGAGTGAGAAACCTAAGTTTTGCACCAAGAATAAAAATGTTACAAATGATTGAGTAGTTGATTCTAGAGTTATACAGAATGTACAAATTCCCAATGTGACTCAAAACAAACCCCAAGTTGCACAAATGAGATACACTCCCAACAACGTACAAAACAAGAAACTTAGGTATCCCCCCAAAAAAAAAAAGTGAACCAACAAACAAATCAAGGAACAAAACAAAGACACTATGACCAACCAAGGAGGAAGTTTACTATATTAGGAGAACCACTTGAGATGATCATGTGCAAGCTAGTTCAACAAAATATCATCAAGGTCAATGATCACCCAAACTATGAAGATACAAGTTTCAAAACACCATAGTATAATGAAAAGGACTTATGTGAGTTCCACAAAATCAGAGGACATATGAAAAAATAATTGCATGAGACTCAAACATATAATACAAGACTATATTTACAAGGGATAAGTGGATATTGAAAACCATCTTGGAAACAAAGACCTCAAAATCTACACAAATCCAATTCTAAACCATGCAAAGAAGAATGACAAAGGAAAAGGACAAAACTATCACAGTGCTAACTACACCTATGATGACATCATCCAAGGTACCCTTTCCCAAGTAGATGAAACTAGGCTCAATGTGTTAACTATACAAGGAAGGTAGCTTGAATGTAATGTAACTACCCATCGAGGGAAAGTCACAATACAAGGAGCCCCATCTAAACCCACAACTAAGTCATCCAATGACTATAGTATTGTGGAACAACTAAAAAAGACTCTTGCTTTAATCTCCATCCTAGAGCTACTAAAATTATCACCCAAGCATAGGGAAATACTAGAGAAAGCTTTGGAAACAACACTCCCTAATGACCTCAATCCTGATCAGTTTAAATCCATTAATGGAAAAATCACGTCCAATCATAATTTAGTATTTTCCAATAAAGAACTTCCATAGAAGTTGTTCCACAATCTAAACCTCTATATAGAGGTTGGTGTCCACAAACATATGATAAAGAGAGTATTGATACATAACGATGTAGGTTTGAATATTTGTACCTTGAAATTTGTCAAACTATTGGGGTATTATGACGATATAATTGGCAAAGCTAAGAGCATTACTATAAGAGCTTATGAGGACCTAGAAATAAATTCAGAAGGGACAATCAGGCTACCTATACAGATAGGACTGACACCAATAGAAACAACATTTCAACTATTGGGCCTTGAGTTACCATATAACCTTCTTTTAGGACACCCTTGGATTCATGCACTACAGGAAGTTCCATCTACATTTCACTAGTGTCTAAAACTTCAATGGAAAGGAGGTTACATTATATGTCGATCCTAAACCCTTCGACTATTGTGCAAAAATTAGAGGATAAATACAACAAAATATAGCATATTCCAAGAAATGATATATCATTTCACTCCTCATATGTTGACCCATCAACACTACCATCAACCTCAAATAAACCCATATCAAGTGATAAACCAAAATATGAGTCCAAAATTCAAGTACTTGACAAAGGTAACAAAAATTATCATTTCAATTAAGATTTTTACATTGGAATGCTTCCCAAAAAATAAAATATATATGGAGGGCCTAAGGAGATCAAACATGTTCAAGTAGTAAAAATGGTAGCTAAACCCATGATCTTTACCAAGCGTGGAGATATGAAGGATGAGGAGATATTTAAAGAGGACCTTTCATCAATGATCTATAAGGAAGAACAAAAAGAACCAAAACATATGCAACCTCTTCTCATTGATCCCAACAGTAAAGGGTACCAAATGGCTAAAAAAATGGGATACACTAGAAAAGGTGGCCTTGGGTGACACAAACAAGGTAGATGGAAACCTATTATAGATGAACAAAGAAAGAAGAACATGGGACTAGGCTATGATTCGATAGATGTGGTGACTCCAAACACTAGACATACCTCTTGTAAGAAAGTAGCTCTTTCTACTGATGTTAAGACACCATATATCTACCACCTTATAGATATCGATCTACCCATTGAGGACTTATTTGAAACCTTTAGTATAAGTATATTCCCTATCTGAACTAGAAAACCTACATTCAAAGATTGTACTTATGAAACAAACTCCAACGAGTGTGAATGGGATTCTCCTTCTTTTGTCACCTCTAGTGATGATGACCTAGATACCCAATGGGAGAATGATTCTAGAGCTATATTGACTATTTCAACAACTCTTGTAATCTTTTTAGATAATGATGATAGCTTACCACTTTGCTCTACATAGTTAATATATTGGGACCAACAACACCATACGCCTATTTTAGATCAATTCCTAAATAATAAAGCTATTGTAGAGTTTATGGGCTTCAAAACGATATACCATCAGGAGATCATAAAGTAGGATTTATCATGGAACACAAACAAGAAGCATATTTTAGAGGGGAGATTGTGTCCTCTAGTCATAAAATTGAAAAAGCTAATGTAAAAATCAACATGAGATCCTCTACAGAAAATCACAATGTGGCTCTATCGGATCCTGAAAAGAGAAAAACAAAGGAAAAATGTAAGGGTGAAAACCTCCCTGAGGCACCTAAAGTTAGAGGATTCAATATCCCTATTTCTAGTTATCAATAGAAGTTGGCACTCCTAGTTGATGAAGAAAAATATGTAACTGTTGGCATAACAAAAGCACCCAAGATCACATACCATGCAATGTCACATGATCCTAAATAGAAAGTGAAATTCTCATTGTTCATCAATGAAAGAAAGATAAAATTTGAATGGACATATTTAGACATTCCAGGGCTAGATCCAGCATTGGTAGTTCACCACCTAGTAGTAGTGCCTAGGGCTAAACCCATCAAGAAGAAATTATGAAAGGTGCATACCCAGATAACACTTTTGGTAAAATTATAATTGAAGAGACTACTAGATGTGGGTTTCATTAGACCAATTGACTATCCTAAATGGACATCAAACCTAGTACTATTATCAAATCCCACTGGGGCATAAGAATTTGCATAGATTTTAGATATTTAAACCAAGATTTTCCAAAAGATGACTTCCCTCTTCCAAGCATTGATGTGATTATAGATCTAATAGCAGTACATTAAATGTTGTCACTAATGGATGACTTATAAGGCTATAATCAAATAAAGATATCCCTTGACTATCAACATAAGATAACATTCACCTACGCATGGGGGAACTTGTATTGTAATTTCATGCCTTGTGGTCTAAAGAATGCATGAGAAACCTATTAGAGATCAATTATGGAATATTATGTGGACTATATACTAGAAAAGTCCATCAAAAGAGAAGACCATTTGACTAACCTTGTAAAAATGTTTGACAGGCTCAAATAGTATAACTTTAGGGTCAATCTAAAAAAGTATGTATTCAGAGTAACATATGGAAAAATACTAGGATATATAGTGTCAAGAAGAGGCATCGAAGTAGATCCTACAAAAGTAAATCCAATACAAGAAATGGAACCTCCAAAGACATTGAAGAAACTAAGAAGTCTATAGGGGAAACTACAGTCCATCAAGTAATTCATCGCACAATTGGCAGAAAAGTGTCACCCCTTTACTCATATCCTACACAAATACATCACATTCAAGTGGGATGGAAGATGTGATCAAGCATTCCAACAAGTCAAAGAGTATTTAATTACTCCTCTAGTACTAATGCTAACTATTCCAAATAAAGCAATGATAATCGATGTGTCTAAAACCTAAGCAACATTAGGATCTCTCTTAGCATAGCTAGATGATAACAATGAGAGAGTGGTCTACTACATTATCCAAACATTGGTGGGTTAAAAATTAAAATATTCTCCCATAGAAAGACCATGTTTTTCTATTTTCTTTGAAAAATAGAAGTTAAGACACTATATCTTGAACAAACAAGTAAAGCTAATCTCAAAAGTAGATCAACTAAGGTACCTATTAGCAAACACAACTCTGATAATTAGGATTGCTAAATGGGTAATGATTCTAAGTTAATTCAACATTGAGTATGTAGACAAGAGGGCCATCAAAGGATAGATCATAGTAAACCAACTAGCAGAAGAACCAATAGATGATCAATAGCCTCTCATAACAGACTTCCCAAATGAAAGCATATTGCTAACAGAGTAGAAAAGCTATTGGACCTTGTATTTTGATGGTTCCCACACTCACCACAACTTAGGAGTGGGTATCTTATTTCTCAAACCACAAGGAGATAGTATACCTAAGGCTTATAGAATTTCTTTCCCATGTAAAAATAACATCTCAGAGTATGAATCCCTAATCATAGGACTAAAAATGGCTATAAAATGGAGGATTAAAGAATTGCAAGTTTATGGAGATTCTCAACTGGTAATTAGGCAAGAAAACGATGAGTATCAAACAAAAGATGACAATTTGATGCCATATGAAAGGATGGTGGATAGTTTCAAGCAATATTTTGTCACTATCATCGTTGAATAGGTTCCCTAGATCAACAATAGAGCAATTGATGCAATGGCAAGGATATGTTTGCTTCTTGATATTCCACATAACATTTCTAAGTACAAATTCCTTGAGCAACTGCTCGTACTGACATTTGATATCCTGAAATAAAAACTAGTGTGTGTTGTTGTTGGTCCCAACATTCCATGGTACCATGACACATTTTACTATATCCAGCACCGTATCATACCTCATCATTTGACAACCACCTAGAAGAAAACCTTTTCCCATAGGAATTCAAGATTCACAATCCTAGGAGATATCTTATATTGTCAAAGTTTAGATGGAATGTTACTCTAATGTATTAATGTAGAAGAAGTGAAAAATTCCTTACAAGAGGTACACAAAGGAATTTGTGGGTCACACTCTAGTCGACCTATCTAGGTACCAAAGTTACTAAGAACAGGATAGTATTTTCCCTCTATGGAATGAGAAGCTATTGCATGCACGAGAAAATGTTTCCAATCTCAATAGCACAATGACCTCATTCATGTACGGGCACATGAGCTAAGACCCATCACAACACCATGAGATTTTTAATATTGGTATGTAAGGTCTCTACGACATCCTCAAATGGATATAGGTTCATTATTACTACAACTGAATACTTCACCAAGTGGATAGAAGCAATTCCATTGACCCACATAACTAGTAAACAATATCAAAGTTCATCTTGAATTATTTGATATGTCGATATGGAATTTCACAAACAATTAGAATGAATAATGGAACCCCATTCATGAACCAAGATGCCAAAGACCTTCATTCCAAGTTCTATATCCACCACAAATTCTCCATGCCATACTACCCCCAGGGAAACAGTCAGGATGAAGCATCTAATAAAACTATCATAAAAATAGTAAAGACTATTAATGACACTGGCCATGATTAGCATCTACAACTAAAACAAACCTTATGGGCTTACCAAATTAGTATATGTACAACCATAGGTACCACACCTTTCTCCTTGGTCTATGGATTAGAAGCTATCTTACCTATCAAAGTTGAAATCCCTTGACTGCTAATATAACTAGAAGGTATGGTAAGTAATAAAAGTATCATGTATCTAGATTAAATGAGTTGGAACTCCTAGATGAAAGGCATTTGAGTGCGTTAAACCATCCTCACGTATCAAAATCAAATGAAACTAAAAAAAGATAAAAAATAAAAATTAGGTTGGTGATTTGGTACTCAGAGAATCAGAAGGTACAACTAAATCAAGATGAAAAAGGCAAGTTTGAACCCAACTAGTTAGGCCCATTCATCATCACAACAAGCTACAGTTCAGGAGCTTATGAATTGGCTACTCTTGAAGGAGAACCTTTAGCCGAATCGTTGAATAGCAGTCACCTCAAGAAGTTCTACACTTGAAACACATTAGAATACCCTAGGAAAAAGGGTTAAAAAATTTAAAAAAATCAAAATGATAAAAAAGATTTAAAAAATAAAGAAATGTAAGAAAAATAGTAAAGAGAAATAAAGCATTCTTTTAGTGAAAACTACCTTGTGGGGCTTCTACAATAGATTCCATAGTGGAAACCTAGTAAATAGGTGCTATGTTTGAATAAGACTTGCAACATTATCTATCAACAGTATCTAAAGCATCCACCCATTCATACCATAATAAAACATGTGTCCAACCATGGCTCGTTACTGATTATGGAAATTACTCTTGTCTCAAACTAGGGGAAACTTCCAGAAATTGGTAGTAGATTGGATACTTATATATCCCATCATGGTCAAAAATAACAAAAATCAAAAACATCTAGAAAACCGAAAAAATTAAAACAAATTCATTAAACATCAAAATCCCAAAACATGTTATGCATTTGAGTCAACAATAGTTAAACTATGTGGTCTTTACATGTACAATGTAGACAAGGCTTATAAGCCCTCAAGGCCATAGGTCCTTTCCCTTAGGTATCTATCATGTTTTCTTTCAACTTAATCAAAAAATTCAAAATCCAAAAACATTCAAAAAATAGAAAAGATCAAAAACATGTTCTTATCAAACCAAGCGAACTACAAACCTCTATGTTTACAACATAGGAAAGGCTTGTCTTTGATGAGCCTGATGGAACCCTCAAAAAAAATTTCCTTGTTCCATGTTAAAACCCTTAGTGCATTTGGATATAGTGTTGCTATCTACAAAATCTTAATATTACTCTATTGGGCCATTGACTCCCTATTACCCATTTCCAGTTATTTTAATACATCTTTAGTCATTCATTGTCACTTGGTAACCAACCCTTCTAGCCTAGGTTTGAACCATTCTATTTTATAAAATTGGGTAAGGATCTTTGAGCCCTTACACCTTTTGCATTTTATAAACAAGAAGTTTTCAAGTTAATTATTGTCCTAGGGGATCCCCTTCATTAAAAGTGACTAATGATCACATGCTTAAAAGGTTCCCACTTATGTCCTGATGGCCTTCATAGCTATATCGCTCATCGCTGATTTATTCATTGGTTCATACTTTGAATTAGCGATGAGTGATGAACTGATGTTTTCTTGTTAATATCGATCATAGCTAGTAGCTTTTAAGTTTTCAAAATTGTAGTAGTGATGAGAAATACTTATGTCTTTATGTTCTTCTCACTCATCGTGAATGGCCATAAAAAAAGATAAACTTTGAATAGCGATTAGTGATGTGATTGCTTAATTGTGGATATGTTTTGAATGTAAAATCTCACATCAACGATATGCAATGCACATTACCAATTTTTTAAATCTTTTCATCACTAATTTCTTGCAAAATATATGAGGAGAATTAGAGATGAACAAAGACCTTATGTAATAAATTCATCACTCATCGCTGATTTGATTTGGAACTTTGGTTTTGAATTAGAAATGAGCAATGGATGTCCTCTAAAAGGTTTTTCTCTCATTAATATGATATGATCCTATGAGAAATGTCTTTTGTAATGTTTTATGCAAGTTGTATGTGTCCAAATTTGGTGTTGACACAACATCTCCTATCGCAGATAGATTATTAAGAGCAAGTTTTGAATTAGTGATGCGCGATGAAGGGATAAGTGTGACCAAAAATCAGGCCATAGAACTAAGGGAAAAAGACCATCGCCAGGATGTATGCATCATTTATAGAGTGCGACAAAGAAAAAATAGATCAGCGACAAGCAATGGTCATTGAATGGAACGAGCTACGTGGAAAAATAATGAAGATTTAGCATAAAGCAAAAGGAAAGCAGTGAGAAGACTGAGGAACCATTGATAAAATTTTAAAGAAGGATAATCCACTCGAATGAGAATTATTTCATTAATGCTTTCATCAAAATTTAGGATCAATGATGGAGCGATGAATTATATAAAGAAGGTTTCCCTTTAAGAAAAACTAGTCTTGCGTTTTTCGCCGATATTAATGAAAGCACATATTAGGTTGGTGATACATGTTGATTGACAAATCACAACACTTGAACTGGCATTCTTGTTTTCTATGAGCAAGTTTCTAAGGACATAAAAAAAAAAGGCTCATATCACCATGGATGAGGTTTTAAGTGCTTTAAAAACAATGACTTAGATTCAATCTTGAGCTATAAGTTATCAACTTGCTCGCATAAGGAGATTTCGAGTAATTAACCTTGCATGCTTCAAATTGCCTATTTAAGGCAGATTAATTGAGTGATCTTCCATGTCATAATTCATTTTGCAATCAGTGAGGGTCAAAGGTTGATAAAGAAGTGTGTGGGAATTGAATTCTCCTGAGAAGTGTGTAGAAATTCTAGGCAAGTAGGTCTGTCATGATGATTTGAGAGTCTAAGGGGTTAAGTTTGTTTGAGCCTAAGGGAGGTCTTGAGAATAAAAGTGGAATACATGGAACTCCTGATATGTCAAAAAGAGGAGTAGGATTCAAGAAATTCAAGGATTATAGTACCAAGGAAAATTACCATCTAGGAGAGTAGATAGTTTCAGAAGAATTAGTCAAACACAGAGAGAAGAGGATGGTGAAATATAAAAAGAGGGCATGGACAGAGAGTGAGCATTGTAAGGCCTATCCAAAGGAATGAAATTCTCCATGTGAGGTTTTTAATAACCCTTCAAACAGTGAGGGTGATATTGAATCAAAGGGTGATTATTATCCCCTCTCCCTAGTACTATCAAGGAATCTTATTGAAGAGGTGGTAACAGTTTCTCCACTCCCACCATGAGCAAAATGTGGGTGAATATCCTCTAAGGTTGATGACTCAGAGTGATGATTGTGCCCTATTTTTTTTTGATGATACCATGCCCTTTCTGTTAGTATTGTCCTATTCAACACTCATGTGATTTCTTGTTTCATGTTATAAGGTGGAATTTTTTTGGGTTGGTATGTAGGAGAAGTGCCAGACTAGCTAACCTTGGTTACCTGTATATTGTATCCACACAATATATAGGTTTGTGTTGAAGCTGCTATTGGAGAATCTTCTTTGGTCAACAAGGATGAGGATTCAACATGGTTACAACAAACTCTACCTTTCGAGGAGATGGTGTGTCTTCATTCAAGGAATTTGGAAAGCATTCTTTTACTCTTCCATTTTCTTCAAATGATTGCATGTATCAAACTAGGAATATCTCAAATTCTTGTACAAATGAAATGAAATGTAAATGTAATTAAGCCTTATGCCTGTTTCTCCTTTATCCTATAAAGGGGATTTTAGGGCTTATTATAGAGGCCAGATTCTAAAGTCTTAATAGGGTTCTAGGTAAAAGCTAAGTTCAAGAAAAGGAACTTTGGATAGAATTTTGAAATAGGCCAGTAGTTTATCTTGGATGAGAAGTCATGTATGTAACAATCTTAAATGAGTTTTATAGAAATTACTGATATCAAAACAAATATTAGTCAAGAAGTTGATACTCTCCTATGTATGTTCATTTCAAAGTCATGAATGAGAAATACTCATGGTGTTAGCATTTATCTTCAAATATTTCATTTGAATGTATTATTCTATTTCTAGATTTAATTCAAGGAATTAATTAAAATGCTTGAATAGGGTTATAAAATTGGTAAGGAATGGCTTAGGATTTCTAAGAAGTGAATGTTTCTTGCACAGTGAGTTTTTTGTAAATGCAAAGAAATACAAAAATATTTTGTTTCTACCTTAAATAAGTAATTTGTAAATTACTGATCCTCTTGTGTACTTGAATCCGTTGCTCCAATTGATAAGACACTTGTCATTTTATCATAAAATAATGCATAAGATGAACAAATAGTGTTCCTAGCTCTAGACTTATGAAAAGACCAATACTCAAATAGAAAATCTCTCCAAAGTTAGTAGGAGTGGAATTAATCTCAAGTCCTAGCAGATAGCTAATCCTTCATTTGAAAATTTGCCAAATTTTTAGTGAAATTGATTTTATTTTCCATAAAAGGAATTAATTTGTGTATAAATGTGTTACTAATTTATTATATTGCTCGAAAACACAATTGGGATTACCCTCCTAGGTTTCACAGAGCCTAAACTGAATGAGTACGGACTTTAAAATCCTATGCTCATTGTGTTGGCCACAAACCTAACCATTCTTCATAATAGGGGTTAGCTACCTCTTAGAGGCTTGTATGGTTTTGCTGGAAAAATCACCAACAGAAATGGTGAGTCTCCTGGGGATACTTTAAACCTCTAGCTGTAGACATTAGAGTCAAAAAATTGTTGAATTTGAACATCTGGTTTAGATACTTAGGAATTTGAAAACTTGGAAATTTTTCTATTGAGAAAGCTTCAAAAGGATATATGTGTGACTCTATTGTGGGAGAAAACCTATAAGGATATTCATTTTTGAAGAAGCATCATAATGCTTGAAGTTCAGTCCTCTCAAAAGAGGTGGTGACTCTATAATGAACTTGATGAAAATGTGAAGAATGCTTTATAGCTGCAAGTGTTTCTAGTCAAGAAGAAGAACCCTTTGCTACAACAAATCTAGGTATTCTTCAATTTTTGGTTTTCAAGAAAGACAAATCTGAATATGAAAGCCATAGTTGTAAATCCTATAAAAATTTGATTCCCTATTTAGTGATTACGCACTAAGGAAGGGAAATAGTAGTGATAGGCTTGCATACTTTTGTATTACTAAATGACATATTTCTTTATGAAGTTATGTATGCAATAAATTCATTTAGAATATCTTACGCAAGTAGAGATACAATTTTCATTGTAATAGCTTAAGATCAAATTGTAGAAGTCTAAGTTGCCCAGTGTAATTGCATAATATAAGAAGGCTTATAGTATAAGAAAATGTATCATCAACCTATACATCCCTGTGTGGAACCAAATGTAACAATGCATAGTGCTCAGTCCTTGTCATGTAAAAAAAGAAGCTTCAACATCAAAAGGTACATCATGGCCATAAATTTTGATGGCATTTTTGGTTACCCAAATATTATTCCATTTGAAATAAAAAATGAGCTACCAAAGCTTAGTGGTACAAAGAGTGAATTAGTAAGTAAACATTTTCAAGAATTCAGTAATTTGATGGATGACTATGAGATAGATCATGAGGATGTTGTCATAAGGCTATTTTTTCAATTCTAAAAGGAGATGCAAGAGATTGGTTTTTTGATTTACTGATATGCTCGATCTATTCTTGGAATGAGTTCAAAGAAGTATTTGTAGAACAATCTAGTGAAAATATTAGTGTTGGCTATTTTCTCAATAAATTTATGAACATTGAGAAAGAAGATGATGAGCTAGTCCCAAAATTTAACCGAAGATTTTCTAAAACATTAAGGGGTGTTCCTGATGTTTTGGATCTAAGTGATGTAGTATGTTTGTTTGTTTATTTGGGAGCTTTTGATAAAAAAATGAGTTATCTGTTGAGAGATAAAGATCCCAAAACCTTACATTAGGCCTATGGGATAGCCATGAATATTGAAAACAACTTGAAATATGGGAGGCAAAGGAAGCACTTGGATATAAGTGTTCACTACCATAGAATTCCTAATGTTGATGAATGGTGTAAAAAAAAGTCAAAAATGAATGTAAGAGCATTTGCACCCCTATTGTTTCAGCTTGCACAACATTCTATAATACTGATCTCATAAAGCCTTAGACATATCATCAAGGAACCAATATGTCTTCAAATTACAATGATAATAATTTTTCTTCTCTGTATGAATCGAGTAGTGAGATATCACTTGAAGAGGAAGATAGTAGAGCAAGGATTGAAAATATATACTTTAATGAAGCAAATGAAAGTGTGGTTTCAGTTGTGTTGAAGAGTCCACTACCTATACTCCTATGGATTGTTGGCAAAACAAGGACAAACAACTGAGAGGGGGGTGAATCAGTTGTCACAGAATAATCAAACTTAACTTAATCTCAGATCTGATGAATGAACAATAAACCATAAACAATCAACACATCAAAAACACATAGAACACCAAGATTTTTGTCTAGAAACCCTGTTAGGCAAAAAACCATGGTGGATGTTATTCCACAATATTTACCCTATTACAAGTATAATGAGAAATAATGAGAATGCACATGCATTCATGCACACTACCTAGAGCTCATTGCTCAAATACAAGAGGGATCACTACACAAGAAAGATTTAGATTAAAACCATCTGGATTGTGAACTGAGAAAATAGTTTCTTCAAAATCCTGATTACAGTTCCAGCTAAGCACTGGAAAACTTCTTCACACTTCGCTCAAACTTCTTCTCACTCTGCTCTACAATCGAATGATTTGTACACTATTCGCACATTTGCACTTTCTCTCGTATACATTCAATCTTATTCACACACTAATTTTACTCAAAAAATTGCTCTTATATATCCATAACATGGAATTACATCAACAACTTAGTCAACCAAAAATATAAAACATATTTTCAATGTCCATATTTTCAATGTTGGCCCAAATTTACAAATAAATTTTCAATGTGGATCAAACACCATCAACCTATACCATGGTGCAACCAAAAAAAATATCCTCAAGCGTGCCACACATTCAAAATTAAATCTTTAAGGATCCACAACACACCACAACCATCATGTCAGCCAAGAACATGAAAACTAAACATATCGAGAAAAATCTTCAACCACGAGCACACCAATCAATGAAGACATGCAACAAAGATATAACATGATCTAGAAACATCCACAAGCACTAAGAAACAATAGAGAAACATCCACAAAAATTAGAAATACTAGAATTATACCAATTTTAATCAAGAACACTAAAAAAACCCACAAAAATACTATCAGAACATAGATCTTCATAACTCAAACAAATATTCACATGGACCTCTCAAAATTTCGGTGGATGAACTAGATACACTCAATAGAAAACCCTTTAGTCCGGAATAGTTGATCTTCAATGTACAAAACAAGACACCTTCATGACCTTCACAGTTCTACTAGGAACCTATAATACTTTCTTTTACAATTTTCTCAATATCATTGACATGTACAACCTTCAATACATCATATGCTAGTAGTGTTGACATCAATGACAACAAAATATCAGCAACATGATCACAACATCCAACTATTGGCAAAGCAAGGATAGACAACTAAGAGGGGGTGTAAATCATTTGTCACAAAATATTAAAAATTTTAAAACCTTTACTTAATCTTAGATCTAATGAATGAATAATAAACCATGAACAATCAACACATCAGAAACATAGAGAACACCAAGATTTTTATGTGGAAACCCAATTAGGAAAAAAACCATGGTGGATGTTAGTCCACAATATTATACCCTGTTAAAAGTATAATAAGAAAATAATGGGAATGCACATGCATTTAGGAACACTGCCTAGAGCTCACTATTCAAATACAAGAATGCTCCCTACCCAACAATAAAGTAATATGGATTAGATCCACAAAGTATGAACTAAAAGAATAGCTTCTACACAAGCCTGATTACAGTTCTAATTAAGCACAAAAAAACCTTCTTCAATCTTTGCTCAACCTTCTTCTCGCTTTGCTCTGCAATCAAATGATAGGAACACTATTCACACATTTGCACTTTCTCTACCATACATTCACTCTAATGCAAACACTAAATTCTCTCAAACAATTTCTCTTATATATCCACAACATGAGATTTCACCAACGACTAAGTCGGCTAGAAAATATAAAACATATTTTGAAAGTCGGCCGAATCACAAATAAATTTGTAATGCAAATCCACCAAGGTCAGCCACAACATAGTGGGGACCGAAATTAACAACTCCAACAAAAAAATATTTTAATTAGTTTCACCTCAAAGATCCACAACACACTACTACCATCATGTCATCCAAGAACAAGAAAAATTGAACATAGAGATAAAAATCTTTGACCACGAACACACTGATCAATGTGGATGTACCACAAATATAGATCATGATCTAGAAGCATCCAAAAACAGCAAGAACTAATAGAGAAACATACGAAGCACTAGAAACATACAAAATTTATTCAGGAATACTAACAAAACACTCAAAAATACTGTCTAAACACAACAGTGCACTACTCGATCAATTCTTCACGTAGACCTCTGAAACTTCTGGTGGATGAACTAGATATACTCAGAAAAGAACCCTTTAATCCACACTAATTTTTTTTAAATGATAAAAAAAAGATACCTTCAAGATCTTCACAATTCCACAGAGAACTTGGAACACTTCTTTTAACATTTTTTTCAATATCCTCGACATATACAACTTCCTATGTATTGAAGGCTAACAGTGTTGACATCAATGACAACCACATATTAGCAACACAACCATAGCATCCAACAATATCCCCCTTTGGAATTGATGGCAACACATGATGCAAAAAAAACCATCAACCCAACTCATAATCAACACTCTCCTGACTCTTCTTCCCTGGCCTCTTCTTCATGAACTTCTCCAGATAAGCAACATTTTTTTCACATTACACTTCTCCCCCCTTGACATCAATGGAAAAGATAAACATTATCTTCCTACATGCCAGCTTTGAACCACATATCTGCATATCTAACTTCTCCCCCTGAGTAGTAGCCACAAAAACATCAATCTAGATTAGAATATGATCATGAAATGCACGGATTGATGCAAATTAATGCATCCTAGTTCATATCAGGAGGGGTAATTACCCCTAGCATCCCTATGAGATACTCAAAAGTATCCTTCAGCAATGGCTTAGTGAAAATATCTGCAACTTTCTCTTTCATAGGCACATACTCCAATCTAACTTCTTTCTCACCCACTTTCTCCCTTACAAAGTGGAACTTGATTGATATATGCTTGGTCTTAGAGTGTAACACTAGATTCTTTGAAATATTTATTGCACTTGAGTTATCATAGTATATGGAAATGGGTTCATCATATACTGCTCTGATATCTTTCAACATTTATTCCATCCACATCACTTGACTACAATTATTCGCAAAAACAATACACTCTGCCTCAACAGTAGATAGAGAAATGGAATTTTGCTTTTTACTTAACCATGACACTAGCTTCTCCCCTAGGAAGAAAGCACCACCACTAGTAATCTTCCTGTCATCTACATCTCATGCCCAATCCACATCAATAAATGCATTTAATGTAAGATCATCATCCTTAGGGTAACAAAGCCCAAAATCAACCATTCCTTTTAGATATCTAAAAATTCTCTTTACAATAGTCACATAAGATTCTTTTGGATTAGCCTAAATTATAGCAACCATACACATAACATTCATAATGTCTGGTCTAGTCTGGGTTAAATAGAGTAGTCCACCAATCATTGATTTGTACCTTGTTTGATTTTCCTTGGGAGAATCATCATTCTATGTCAACTTACATCTAGTTACCATGGTAGTACCAATAGGTTTTGAGTCTTCCATACCAAAATTATTCAACATATCTCTCACATATTTGGATTGAGATATGAAGACCCCCTTGTCTAACTAAGTGACTTGTAATCCTAGAAAGAACTTCATCTCACCAATCATACTCATCTCAAATTCATTCTTCATTCCATCAGCAAACTTCATACATAGATTATCATCTCCACCAAAAATAATGTCATCAACAAATAATTCAATAATTAACTCTTTGTCCTGATCCAATTTGAAATATAATTTGTTGTTAGTAGTACTTTTATTGACTCCAAGATTTAGTAAGTATTTGTCCAATCTAGCATACTAGGCTCTAGGTGCTTGCTTAAGTACATATAGAGCTTTCTTCAATTGAAAAACCATGTTTTCCTCATCAGTTAGTTGAAATCCATTTGGTTGTTCAATGTAAAATTCTTATTCTAATTCACCATTTAGAAAAGTAGACTTCACATCCATTTGATAGGCTTTGTAGTTCTTATATGCAACATAAGCAAGAAATAACCTTACAGCTTCAATTTTGGCCATAGTTCAAAAGGTTTCTTCAAAATCAATACCTTCCATCTAAGAATACCCTTTATATACCAAACTTGCTTTATTCCTGACCACTTCACCTTGTTCATTCAGCTTATTCTAAAAGACCCATTTAGTACCAATCACATTTTTGTCTTTTGGTCTGGCAACAAGTATCCATGTATTGTTCTTTTCAATCTACATTAATTATTCCTTCATAGCTTCCATCCAATGTTCATCATTGTAGGCTTCATGTACATTTTTTGGTTAAATCTTCAAAATCAAACAATACTCTTTTTCAATCTTTCTTCTAGTTTGCACACCTTTATTCTTATCTCCTATAATTTTATTTTCAGAATGATTTAGCTTTACATACCTTGGAGTTTTAGGATTCTCTCAAACTTTTGATTCTTTTGCTCTATCTTCTACACTTGCACTTGTCTCTACTTCCTAACTAACACTATTTACTAGAACCACTGGAACATATGGAACATATGGCACAATTTGAAGTTGATTTTGTGTTTGAACATTCTTCCCTTTGTTTGTACTATTTTCATCTGAGTCATATCCACAATATCTAGATGATTTAGCAGAATCTTCATCAACTCTGACATTTTTACTCTCAACCATTTTTGTGAGTCTTTTGTTATAGCACCGATAGGCCTTGCTTCTAGTGTAGTAACCTAGAAAAATTCCTTCATCACTTCTTGCTTCAAACTTTCCTATTATATCATCTCTCTTGATGCAGCATTTTCTTCCAAAGACCTTGATGTATTTAATAGTAGGATTATAACCAAACCATAGTTCAAAAGGAGTCTTACCAGTATTACCATTCACATTTACTCAATTCAAAGTGTACACAACAGTGCTTATAGCTTCACTCCAATACATATGAGGCACATTTCCTTCAATCATCATTGTTCTAGCAGCATCCAAAATTGTTTTTTTCTTCCTTTCTGTAACACCATTCTGTTGAGGGGTTCGGGGAGAAGATAATTGTCTTTTGATTCCATGCTCATCACAAAAGGAATTAAACTCCCTGGAGGTGAACTCACCACCTCTATCTAACCTTAAGCATTTTATTTTCAAACCTTTTACATTCTCTACCATAGCATTGAAACTTTTGAACTTTTCTAATGCTTCACATTTTTCTCTTAAGAAAGCAACCCATATCATTCTAGAGTAATCAACAATAATCAATATAAAGTACCTTTCACCATGAAGACTTATAACTCTAGAGGGACCACATAGATTAGTATTCAGAAGCTCCAGTAATCCATTTGAATTATGTTGTTTTCTCTAAAAAGCAACTCTAGTCTATTTTCCCATCTGACACTCCTTGCAAATTGTGTTAGTAGGCTTTACCAGCTTAGGAAGGTCTCTTACCACTTGAGAGGAGCTAATTTTGACAATGTTATCAAAGTTCACATGACACAACCTTCTATGTCATAACTAGATTTCATGTACTTGAGCAATCAAACAACTTTCACTAGTAAAATTCAAATGAAAAATATTACCATTTGTTAGTTTACCAGAAGCAATTACATTTCAAGAGTTTCCAAATATCTTGCATCTTATATCTTTGGACTAGAGATTATAACCCTTTTCCACCATCTATCCAACACTTAATAGATTATGCTTCAAGCCTTCAACATAAAGAACATCATCAGTGTTATTCTTACCACCAAGACAAATAGATCCTCTGCCACAAATCACACAAGCATTATTATCACCAAATCTCACTACTCCACCATCATACTTCTCTAGACTTACAAATTTTCTTTTGTCACCAGTCATATGATGTTAGCATCCACTGTCAATGACCCACTCATCCTTTTCTTCAATTCGAGTTGCAAGAGCTTTCTCAATTTTGGTAGATCCAGTAGCCTTAGGACTATTCTCCTTGATAGCAATGAAGACCCAACCATCTTCATTTTAATTATCTTTATCAAACTCATCATCAGTCACTCCTTCAAAAAAGTAACATTTCTTTTGGAATCTAGATTTGTAAGGCTTAAATCTAGGGACTCTTTCAGGACATCTTGAACCAAAATGACCAATTTTACTAAAAGAAAAACATTTGATAGGCAACTTTTCTTTATACTTACCTTGACCTCTACCTTCTGTCTTCACAATCAGTGCTTCCAATTCTTCTAATTCTTTTTCTTCTTCTTCAAGCAGTTTCATTTCTTCCTCATACTTGAATGTCTTTCTAGAACTCTCTCTTGGATCAAATCTTTGCTTGTTTCTTCTGGATAAAGTAGCCTTGAATGCAGTTTTAGTCTTAGGAACAAAATCACCAAATTCACTCAACTCAAAGCTAGCAATTTTACCAATCAGTGTATCTCTTGTCACATTCGTCGATGATCTAAATTTTTCAATAGCATGAGACTTTTATTTGTAGGAGGTAGGAAATTATTTGAGCACCTTAGCCACAATTTATTCTTCTTCCAGAGTTCCACCAACACATCTAATACCCATCATTATTTCATTTACTTTCTGCATAAAAGAAGAAATATTTTCATCTTCACCCATCTTCAAATTTTCATACTTTCCTTTCAAACTCGGCATCTTAGCCATCTTCACATGCACATCTCCTTCATACAAAGTTTCCAGCTTCATCCACATCTCATGAGCTATCTTTAGACCTAACACATTTGTCATTTCTGAATCTGTTAGAGCACTCAACAAATCTTTCATAGCCCAGACATTATTCTCAGCTTGTTTAACTTCATCAGTAGTGGAAGGACCATTCTGAGGAATAACATATGCATTCTTTGTAATTTTCAGAAAGGTTCACCAATACACTTCAAATGACACTCCATCCTAGCTTTCCACAATGAGTAGTTTGTTCCATCAAATCTAGGGTTTTCCTTCTTGTATGATGTCATCTCAGATCACCTCAAGCTTTTAACCTTCTTCAGAGGAACCTGCTCTGATACCAATTGTTGGAAAAACAAGGACAAACAATTGAGAGGGGGGGTGAATCAGTTGTCATTGAATATTAAAGCTTTTCAAACCTTACTTAATCTTAGATCTGATAAATGAATAATAAACCATGAACAATCAACACATTAGAAATCTAGAGAACACCAAGATTTTAATGTGGAAACCCTATTAGGGGAAAAACCACAGTGGATGTTAGTCCAAAATATTATACCCTATTAAAAGTATAATGAGAAAATAATGGGAATTCACATGCATTTAGGCACAATGCTTAGAGCTCACTGCTCAAATACAAAAGGGCTCACTTCCCAACAGTACAATAATATGGATTAGATCCATGAAGTATGACCTGAAAGAATAACTTCTACACAAGCCTAATTACAGTTCCATTTAAGCACATAAAACCCTTCTTCACTCTTTGCTAAAGCTTCTTCTCACTCTAATATGCAATCAAATGATAGGAACACTATTCGCACATCTACACTTTCTTTGGCATACAATCACTCTAATGTACACACTAACTTCGCTCAAAAAATTTCTCTTATATATCCACAACATGATATTTCACCAACAACTTAGTTGGCTACAAAATATAAAACATATTTTCAAAGTCAGCCAAATCACAAATAAATTTGCAATGTGAATCCACCAAGGTTATCCATAATATAGTGGAGACCCAAATTAACAACTCCAACACAAAAATATTTTAATTAATTCCACCTCGAAGATCCACAACACACTACTACCATCATGTCGGCCAAGAACATGAAAAACCAAACATATAGAGAAAAATCTTCGACCACGAACACACCATTCAATGTGGACATACCACAAAGATAGAGCATGATCTAGAAGCATCCAAAAACAACAAGAACTAATAGAGAAACATCCACAGCACCAGAAACATACAAACTTCATTCTAGAATATTGACAGAACACTCAAAAATATTGTCAGAACTCAACTATTCACTACATGATTAGATATTCATGTGGACCTTTGAAACTTCTAGTGGATGAACTAGATATACTCAGTAGAAAACCCTTTAATCCACACCAACTGATCTTCAACATATAGAACAAGATACCTTCATGACCTTCACAATTCCATAGAGAACTTAGAACACTTCTTTTAACAATTTTCTCAATATCCTCAACATATACAAATTTTTATGTATTGAAGGTTAACAATGTTGACATCAATGACAACCACATATTAGCAACACAACCACATCATCCAACACCAAAAATATCCCCCTTTGGGATTGATGGCAACACATAATGTGAAGAAAACCATCAACCCAACACTCAATCATCACTTACTCCTTAGATTTTGACTCTTCTTCCTTGACCTCTTCTACATGATCTTCTCCCCACATGACTCTTCACTGTAGGTAAGCAATAGTTTTTCACATGACTCTTCTCTCCCTTTGACATAAATGGAAAAGATAAGCATTATCTTCCCACATACAAGATCTGAACCACATATCTACACATCTGACTACTCCCCCTAAGTAGTAGCCACATAAACATCAATCCAGATAAGAAAATATCTATGAAGCACATGGATTGATGCAAGAAAATGCATCTTTAATTTATATCAAGATGGGTAATCACCCCTAGCATCCCTTTGAGATACTCAAAAGTATCCTTCATCAATGGCTTGGTGAAAATGTCTCCAATATACTCTTTGTTAGGTATGTACTCTAGTCTTCTTGCTCACTTACTTTTTCCCTCAAAAAGTGAAACTTGATTGATATTTACTTGGTCTTAGAGTGTAGCACCAGATTATTTGATATGTTTATTGCACTTGAGTTTTCATAGTATATGTAAATAGGTTCATCATATACCACTCTGATATGTTTCAACATCTATTTCATCCACATCACTTGAGTACAATTGTTTGTAGCAGCAATATACTCTGCCTCAACAGTTGCTAGAGAAATGGAATTCTACTTTTTGCTCAACCAAGACACCAATTTCTTCCCTAGGAAGAAGGTACCACCACTAGTAATCTTCCTATCATCTACATCTCTTACCCAATCTGCATCAGTATATGCATTCAAAGTGAGATCATCATCCTTAGGATACCAAAGTCCAAAATCAATTTTTCCTTTTAGATACTTGAAGATTCTCTTAAAAATAGTCACATGAAACTCTTTTGGATCAGCCTAAAATATTGCAACCATACATACAACATGCATAATTTCTGGTCTAGTCTGAGTTAAATAGAGCAATCCACCAATCACTGGTCTATATTTTGTTTGATTTACCTTAGGAGAATCATCATTCCATGTCACCTTGCATCCAGTTACCATGGGAGTACCAATATTTTTTGAGTCATCCATGCCAAACTTCTTCAGCAGTTCTCTCAAATATTTGGACTGAGATATGAAGATCCCCTTGTCTAACTGATTAACTTGAAATCCAAAAAAGAACTTCATCTCTCCAATCATACTCATCTCAAATTCATTCTTCATCTCATCAACAAACCTCATACATAGATTTACATCTCCTCCAAAAATAATATCATCAACAAAGACCTCAATAATTAACTCTTTGTCATGATTCAATTTGAAATACAAGTTGTTTTCAGTAGTACCTTTATTGAATCCAAGCTATAGTAAGTATTTTTCCAATCTAGCATACTAGGCTCTGGGGCTTTCTTGAGTCCATATAGAGATTTCATCAATCAGTAAACCATGTCTTCCATGTCAGTCAGTTGAAATCCACTCGGTTGTTGAATATATAAGTATTCCTCTAATTCACCATTTAGAAAAGCTAACTTCACATCCATTTGATAGACTTTGTAGTTCTTATATGCAGCATAATCAAGGAATAACCTTACAAATTCAATGTTGAAAACATGGGGAAAGGTTTCTTCAAAATCAATACCTTCCATTTGTGAATACCCTTTAAACATACTAGTCTTTCTTTATTCTAGAGCACTTCACCTTGTTCATTTAGTTTATTTTGAAAGACCCATTTCTTACCAATCACATTTTTATCTTTAGGCCTAGGAACAAGTATCCATGTATTATTCTTTTCAATCTGCATTAATTCTTCGTTCATAGCTTACATCCAGTGTTCATTATTGCGAGCTTCATTGACATCTTTAGGTTCAATCTTGGATATTAGGCAATACTCTTTTGCAATCTTTCTTCTGGTTTGCACACCTTTACTCTTGTCTCCTATAATTTTATTTTCAAAATGATTTACCTTTACATACTGTTAGCTCTCAAAAACACAGGCAGAATGCCTCAAGAGGCTACTAATCTCTTGATACGCTTTAGGGTAATAGACAAGGTTAAAAGCTTTCAACCTTCTACTCTTCAGGTGCTACTAGACCTAGGCGGGTGTACCTTTCTGAATGAAGTAGACTTGACTTATGATTATCTCTCTTGCACAATGATTTTTTCACAATGGCAAATGGAAGTGAACAAATGAAATCAAACTTGATAACAATAGAAATATTCTGATATAAATCCTAAAATGCTTAATTAACAGATATAGAGAAATGGAATGAGTTCAAAATGATGAAGTGTAGAGACCAGTGCCTTATTGGGTATGCAGAGTCAAAATGAAATCAAGATGAACAACACCTCTCTAGAGAAAACTCAAATTATCTGGCATATATTATGTTTAGAACTTGTATAAACATGCAATTCTGTAACTACTAAACTCTACTTTAACAATCTAGATGAATCTCTCTGATTACTGTGATCAACTAAAAGGATTTAATCTTTACTTGAAAGAACCAAATGATTAATCACATAGATACAACAAATGTACATTGATAAACTGAACATAAACTTGTTATGTCAATTTAAACAACCAGAAAGCATCAATCTTGGAGACAACTTAGCAATATTTTCATTAAATTCAACAGATAATTGATACCAGAAAAATGTAGCAACATCAATTGATTTTCATAAATACCTCCATTCTAAAATCATGCAACAATAGTCTCTGATCTGATAGTTTTATTCTACTGTATCTACTTGCTATGTATCAAATATCTAATAACTCGTGATCCTTTTACAATTACAAAATGCCAATTTATACACTGGCATCAAGAAAATAAATCATTTGAAACTCTATGTCGGCCCTCTACAGAATTCGAGCTCAAATCAAGTCGGCCAACAATGGTCCTTAGAAATTCCCATATGTCATCCCACAGTGTTTGAATCTTTATTAATCACCAATGGAACAGTCGCTAAGACAACTAGAAAGTATGCCGAAGGAAATTCAATCGTCAATCGTTAGTCATCCTGTGTTCCTCTATTCTTTGTGTTGTTCGCTTTCGTTGTGACCATTTGTTCGCTATGCCGAAGTCAAGAAGTATCCTTTTGTCCCCTTTGCATTTCGCCAAGACCCGCCAGAGTTGGGAAAACATCATATCAAATACCTTATGTCATACCGAAACCTCATGTGTTATGTTCCTTCCAATCGCTGAGACACAAGCAATTTTCTTACTGAAATGTTCCCCCCTCGCTTCATCCGCTTTGCTGTAGCCTTCTGATGTCGGGAAGACCTCCTGCAGATTATATTATGTCTCACCGAAAGCCCCTTATTCATCTTGTGTGTCGCTATGAAAAATCAATCCTCATATCGACAAGTCTTTTTGTTTTCATCGGCGATACTGAAGGTCACTCGCCGAGACCTCATATCGATATCGCTTAGTCTGGCCAAAACAACATTGGTTCGCATAGTCGGTAAGACAATTCACACTCGCCAAGACCATATGCCGCAACTACAACTCTTACCAATGTAACCTTTTCATCATGTGTATTGGTGAGACATATCAATGTCGGGGAGACCTCTTGGAGATTACATTATGTCATACCAAGGCATCCCGAACTCATTTTAGATCGCCAAGAGAATGCAACACATATACCAACAAAGACCCTCTGCCACTTATATCAGTGAGACCCAATGAAATTGCTAAGACCTCCCTCCGATAACCCTTAGCTTGGATGATAAATATCCATGTGCATTAGTCGGTGAAACATGACTTACTCGGTGAGACTCATGTCGATATGTTCCTTATTTGTGTTTTTTGCCGAGACCAAAAGAGTTCGCTAGGACATTGTACCGATGCCGCAACTCTTGCTGATGTCCTCATTCAAACTGGTCGCTGAGACACAAAGCACTCGGCAAAACATTATATCGATGACCAGACTCCTGCCAAAGTGTGAATCAACCTTTTTCGCCGAGACCGTGAAGAACTCCTGCTGAATGGTGCCTGCAAGAAAAATTTGATCACTGTGACATCAAATGAGTCTTGCCGATAGGCAACACAGACTCATGTTAATAGAAAACGCACAATGGGTATGGAAATCAATGGTATTCTCACGCCAATAGGAACCAGAATGTAAAATATGCACGACTCAATGGATTCTAAGGGGAAACATGAGCAAAAAGTAAGCAGAATAATATGAAAACAAAACCTAGTGCTCATGATAAGAACATTATGGAAACTTAGGGCTATGGAAAACTTGTGAAAATGTTCAAAAATTTACAGTTCCAACACATTCCTTGGAGTTTTAGGATTCTCTTGAACTTTTGATTCTTATGTTCTTTCTTCTATACTTGCACTTGTCTTTGATTCTTGACTATCATGATTTACCAGAACAAATTGAAGTTGTCTTACTAGAATGCATGGCACAATTTGAAATTGATTTTTTGTCTGAACATTCTTCCCTTTGTTTGTATTGTCTTCTTCTGAGTCATATCCACAATATCTGGATGATTTGGCAAAATCCTCATCAACTCTGACATTTGCACTCTCAACCATTTTTCTTAGCCTTCTATTATAGCACTGGTAGGCCTTGCTTTTAGTAGAGTAGCCTAGAAAGATTCTTTTATCACTTCTTGCATCAAACTTTCCTATATCATCATCTCTCTTGATGTAACACTTGCGATCTTGAAGTATTTAATAGTAGGCTTATAACCAAACCTTAGTTCAAAAGGAGTCTTACCAAAATTACCATTTATATTTACCCAGTTCAATGTGTACACAATAGTGCTTACAGCTTGGGTATGTGCAGGATCATCATGGAGAATACAAGCCCTTAAGTGGAAAAAAAATTAGAAAAATCAGAGTTAGGAAACTTGATGTAAAAAATTGAGTAAGTTATCTATATTATTTCAAAATTATGTAAAAATAGAATTTTTAGAAAATTAAATGTAGTTTCTAAACTACTAGGTTTTTTTTTTAAAACTATTTGGTGAAATTTTGAAATTTCAAAGCAACTTAAATTTCAAGGAAAATGTAAGAAGTAGGTGTGTGTCTGACCACCCTAACCACAATAAAACGATAATATTTTTTAAAAATATTTTAGATATAAGTAGAGGACTCATGTCCTTGTGTGATGCATATTTTTTTGTAAATTTTTTTCAGGTAAATAATTAATTATGAATTTGTTATTACAACTTTTAAAAAATATAAAAACTCGTATGTATAACCACCTTAACTTGGTCAAAACTTCATGAAATTCATTTTTTTCTTTTTAATCCTATAGTATGTGAAGCATAGAATATGACACATGTTTTGGATTCAAAAAATGTGACACCGTTTGAAAGCTATAGATGCTTTTCAATCAGCCTATCAATCAAGACTTTAGTTGTAATTCAAATAGAAAATGAATAATAATAATTTATTAAATTCAAAGTAAAGAATAATTTATATTGGTGGAAAGCTAAGAATCTCCTTTAAAAACCCTTTTAGTTTCACCAATTTTGAGTAAAGAAAAAGTTGTCAGCCACATACCTTACATGTACCCATCATATCACCACTTTTTGGCCCGTCATGATCCTGGACATACCCACTTCACTCTAGTAGATGTGAGGCACATTTCCTTCAATCAACATTGTTCTAGCAGCATCCAAAATTTTTATGTTCTTCCTCTCTGCAACTCCATTCTGTTAAGGGGTTCATGGAGCAAACAACTGTCTTTTGATTCCATACGTTTCACAAAAAGAATCAAACTCCCTGGAGGTGAATTCACCACCTCTATCTGACCTTAAGCATTTGATTTTCAAACCTTTCTCATCCTCTGCCATAGCATTGAAAATTTTGAACTTTTCTAATGCTTCACATTTTTCTCTTAAGAAAGCAACCCATATCATTCTAGAATAATCATCAATAAGCAACATAAAGCACCTTTCACCATGGAGACTTCTAAATCTAGAAGGACCACATAGATTAGTATGCACAAGCTCTAGTAATCCATTTGAATGATGTTGTTTTCTCTGAAAAAAAAATCTAGTCTGTTTTCCCATCTGACACTCCTTGCAAATTGTGCTAGCAAGCTTAACTAGCTTAGGCAGATCTCTTACTACTTGAGTGGAACTTATTTTGAAAATATTATCAAATTTCACATGACGCAACCTTCTATGCCATAACTAGCTTTCATTTATTTGAGAAATTAAACAACTTTCACTAGCAACATTCAAATGAAAAACATTACCTTTTGTCTCTTTACCTAAAGCGATTATATTTCCAAAACTTCCATATATCCTGCATCTTTCATATTTGAACTAAAGATCATAGCCCTTATCCACCATCTTTCCAAAACTCAACAGATTGTGCTTCAAACCTTCAACATAAAGAACATAATCAGTGTTATGCTTACCACCAAGACAAATAGATCCTCTGCCATGAATCACACAAGTATTTTTATATCCAAATCTTACAACCCCACCATCATACTTCTCTAGACTTACAAATTTTCTTTTGTCACTAGTTATATGATGCGAGGATCCACTATCAATGACCCACTCATCATTTTCTTCAATTCAGGCTACAAGAGCTTTCTCAACTTTAGCAGATTCAGTAGTCACAAAACTATTTTCCTTGATAGCAATGAAAACCCAGCCATCTTCATTTACATTATCTTTATTAGACTCATCATCAGTCACTTCTTCTTCAACAAAATATCATTTATTTTGGAATCTAGATTTTTAAGGTTTAGATCTAAGAACTCTTTTAGGACACCTTGATGCAAACTATCATATTTTTCTACTGTAAGAAAAACATTTGATAGAAAACTTTCCTTTATACTTACCTTGTCCTCTACCTTCTTTCTTTACAATTAGTGCTTCCAACTCTTCTACCTCTCTTTCTTCATCTACAAGTTGTTTCATTTCTTCCTCATACTTGAATGTCTTTCTGCAACTCTCTCCTGGATCATATCTTTGCTTGTTCTTTCTAGACATAGTATCCTTGAATGGAGTTTCAATCTTAGGAACATAATTACCTAATTAACTCAACTCAAAGGTAGCAAGTTTACCACTCAGTGTACCTCTTGTCACATTTGTCAAAGATCTAGTTTATTCAATAGCATGAGCCTTTGCTTTGTAGGAGGGAGGAAATGATCTAAGCACTTTAGCCACAATTTCTTCCTCATATAGGATACCAACACCACATCTAATACCCATCACTAGTTCATTTACTCTCTGCGTAAAAGAAGAAATATTTTCATCTTCACCCATCTTCATATTTTCATACTTTCCTTTCAAACTCTATAGCTTAGCCATCTTCACATGTACATCTCCTTCTTACAAAGTTTCCAGCTTCATCCACATCTAATGAGTTTTCTTCAGACCTAACACATTTTCCATTTCTGAATCTATTAGAGCACTCAGCAAAGCTTCCATAGCCTAGACATTATTCTCAACCTATTTAATCTCTTCAACAGTGGAAGGACCATTCTAAGGAATAATATATATATTCTTTGTAATCTTCCAGAAGGGTTCACCAATACAATTCAAATGACACTCCATCCTAGCTTTCCACAATGAGTAGTTTGTTCCATCAAATTTAGGACTTTCTTGTATTATGCCATATAAAATCACCTTAAGCTTTTAAACTTATTCAGAGGAACCCACTTTGATACCAATTGTTGGAAAAAAAAGGATAGACAACTGAGAGGGGGGTGAATCAGTTGTCATAAAATATTTAAACTTTATTTAACTTAATCTCAGATCTAATGAATGAAAAATAAACCATAAACAATCAACACATCAAATACATAGAGAACACGAAGATTTTTACATGGAAACCCTATTAGGGGAAAAACCATGGTGGATATTACTCCACAATATTATACCTTGTTAAAAGTATAATGAGAAATAATGGGAATGCACATGCATTTAGGCACAATTCCTAAAGCTCATTGCTCAAATACAAGAGGGCTCACTGCCCAAGAAAGATTCAGATTAAAACCATCCGAATTGTGAACTGATAAAATAGCTTCTTCAAAAGTCTGATTACAATTCCAGTTAAGCACAAAAAACCTTATTCACATTGCACTCAAACTTATTCTCACACTACTTGGAAATCAAATGATTTGGAAACTATTCACACATATGAACTTTATCTAGCATACATTCACTCTTATGCACACACTAACTTCGCTCAAAAAATCACTCTTATATATTGACAACATGGAATTACATCAACTTAGTCGGCCAAAAATATAAAACATATTTTCAATGTCAGCCCAAATTTACAAATAATTTTTCAATGTGGATCAGACACCATTGGCCAATACCATGATGTTACCGAAAAAAACATCCTCAAGTGTGCAAAACATTCAAAGTTAAATCTTTAAGGATCCACAACATGCCACAACCATCATGTCAGCCAAGAACATGAAAACTAAACATACTGAGAAAAATCTTCAACGACAAGCACACCAATCAACACAAACATGCAACAAAGATAGAGCACAATAAAGAAACATCCATGAGCACCAAGAAGCAATAGAGAAACATCCACAACAAATAGAATTACCAGAATTATATCAACTTTAATCAAGAACACTGACAGAACCCACAAAAATACTATCAGAACACAAATCTTCATAAATTGAACAAATCTTCATGTAGACCTCTCAAACTTCTGGTGGATGAACTAGATACACTCAGCAGAAAACCCTTTAGTCCATAGTAGTTAATCTTCAATGTACAGAATAAGTCACCTTCATGACCTTCAGAGCTCTACTGGGAACCTGTAATACTTTCTTTTACAATTTTCTCAATATCCTTGACATATACAACCTTTAATAAATCTGATGCTAATAGTGTTGACATCAATGACAGCCACATATCAGCAACATGATCACAACATCCAACATGGATGACATAAATTTGAGCATTCAGTCTGAGAATTTTGTACAAAGTTGCAATGCTGATGAATCCTCCTGTTGCAGTAATGATGATAACATTGAGTATGGTCAAATCTTGATTAAATGTCATTATCCTTATGAAGAAGAGATAGAATCATTTGTTGCAAATGAGAAATGTGCTAACAATGTTTTAAGCACATTTGAAAATATGTCTGCTTGTTCTTCTAATGATTACAATGATTTTGTATACTATAATGAATTGGGGGAATTAGACATCCATGTTGAGAAAACTGAGGCTCTCATGTCAAGTATGAATGTAATGGAAAATCCATTGTATGATGAGCCTCCATCTTCACCAGAAATGAAGAATAATGATCTTTATAGGTGCAGAGATAATCCACTCTTTGTTGAGGATTCTGATGATGCATCTGATATAGGATCAAAATGTGATCTTGAGAAAACAAAGCAGCACATTGATGAGCCCCTTGAGGGCATCACTTATGAATGTATTATCTATGATGTAGGTGTTTCAGATAAGGTTGAGTATCAAGATGCCAACTATCTAGAAGAGTATGAATGTTTTTAGTTTCTGGTCTAGTGGGAAGGAATTTTGATGAAGCATGACAATGGGATGAATAATGAGAAATGGTATTTTCAATATGGACATAACATATATGTGTCATGTGATGATGAAAATTTGTAGTTCATGTCTAACTTTTCATTATAGGATGATGAAAGTTACAATGGTAGTTTTATGCTCAGAGAGGTTGTGATAAATGTTGATAACAAAGATTATGATAAGACAGAATCTCACTTGTTAAAAAGTGGCCTAATATTTGTTCTCGCAGGATTGAAATTTCTCTTACTTCAGTGGTACAATAAGGACAAATGTGAATGGAAAGACATCAACTCTTTTAGAAGACTGTTTTTAGACAGAGGCATAAACTTATTTAGTGTTTTTGTGGCTTCATGCCACCAATTAGGAGGGTAAAACCTGGTTGAACTAAGGGATGCATAATACAGTTTGCATCTTTGAAATTTTCATGTTGGTTGAGTGGAGATTGGATCTCCATTTTTAGGTCTTCTTTGCCTATGTAAGTTTTGTACATATGTTGTTTCTTTTGTTTTGTTTCTGTGCTTGGTCTATTTCACCTAAAATTCTGAGATCTCGCCATGCCTACAAGAGGCATGTGTCCCCATTCGGAGCCACTGATGGAACCCTCAAAAAGAAATTCGTTGTTCCATGTTAAAACCCTTAGTGCATTTGGATATAGGGTTGCTATCTACAAAAGTTTATAGTATTCTATTGGGCCATTGACTCCCAATTACCCATTTCCAATTATTTTAATGCATCTTTAATCATTCATTGTCACATAGTAACCAACCCTTCTAGCCTAGGTTCAAACCTTTCTATTTTATAAAATTGGGTAAGGATCTTTGAGCCCTTTCACCTTTTTAATTTTGTAACTTAGAAGTTTTCAAGTTAATTATTTTCCTAGGGGGTCCCCTTCATTAAAAGTGACTAATGAGCACGTGCTTAAAAGGTTCCCACTTATGTCCCAATGGCCTTCATAGCTATATCACTCATCGTTGATTTATTCATTGATTCATACTTTTAATTAGAGATGAGCGAAGAACTAATGTTTTCCTTTTAATATCGCTCATCGCTAATGGATTTTAATTTTTCAAAATTGTAATAGCGATAATCGATACTTCTATCTTTATGTTCTTATTGCTAATCATGGATGGGCATAAAAAAGATAAACTTGGAATAGCAATGAACGATGTCATTGCTTAATCGTAGATATGTTTTGAATGTAAAATCTCACATCAACGATACATGATGGACATTACAAAAGTTCTAAATCTTCTCATCGCTAATTTCTTGCAAAATATATGAGGAGAATTAATGATGAACGAAGACCTTATGTAATAACCTCATCGCTCATCGCTGATTTGATTTGGAACCTGGGTTTTGAATTAGCGATAAGAAATAGATGTCCTCTACAAGGTGTTTCTCTTGCTAATATGATATGATCCTATGAGAAATGTCTTTTGTGATGTTTTATGTAGGTTGTACATGTCCAAATATAGTGTTGACACAACATCTCCCATCGCAGATAGAGTCTTCAAAGAAAGGTTTGAATTAGTGATGCACGACAAAGGGATAAGTGTGACCAACAGTTAGGCCATAGAACCAAGGGCCAAAGACCATCGCTAGGATGTCTACATCGCTGATAAAGTGGGAAAAATAAAAAATAGATCAGCAACAAGTGATGGTCACTACATGGAACAGGCTATATGAAAAAATCCTGGAGATTTAGCATAAAACAAAAGGAAAGTAGCGAGAAGACTGAAGAACCATTGATAAAATTTTAAAGCAGGATAATCCAATGGACTGAGAATCACCACATTAATGCTTTAATCAAAATTTAGGATCAGTGATGGAGCGATGAAGTGTATAAAGAAAGTTTCCCTTTAAGAAAAACTAGTCTTGTGTACTTTGCCGATATTAATGAAAGCACAAAATTGGTTGATGATACATGTTGATTGATAGATCACAACAGTTGAATTGGCATCACTGTTTTCTATGAGAAAGTTGCTAAGGACATAAAAAAAAAGGCTCATATCACCATGGATGAAGTTTTAAGTGCTTTAAAAGCAACGACTTGGATTCAATCTTGAGCTGTAAGTTATCAACTTGCTCGCATAAGGAGATTTTGAGTCATTAATCTTGCATACTTCAAATTGCCTATTTAATGCAGATTACTTAAGTGATCTTCCATGTCATAATTCATTTTACAGTGAATGAGGGTTGAAGGCTGATAAAGAAGTGTGTGGGAATTGAATTCTCTTGAGAAATGTGTAGACATTTTAGGCAAGTAGGTCTTTCATGATGTTTCATTAGTTTGAGGAGTTTAGTTTGTTTGAGCCTAAGGGAGGTCTTGAGAATAAAAGTGGAATACATGGAGCTCCTAGCACACCAAAAATAAGAGTAGGATTTGAGAAATTCAAGGAGTATAGTACCAAGGAAAATTACCATCCAGGAGAGTAGATAGTTTCAAAAGAATTAGTCAAACATAGAGAGATGAGGATGGTAAAATATAAAAGGAGGGCATAGATAGAGAGTGAGCATTGTAAGGCCTATCCGAAGGAATGCAATTCTCCATGTGAGGTTTTTAATAACCCTTCAAATAGTGAGGGTGACATTGAATCAGAGGGTGATTATTATCGCTTCCCTGGTACTAAGGAATCTTGAAAAAGAGGTAGTGATGGTTTATCCAGTCCCACCATGAGTAAAACATGGGTGAATATCCTCTGAGATTGATGACTTAGAGTGATGATTGTGCCTTATTTTTTTTTTGATGATACCATGCCCTTTCTGTTAGGATTTTCCTATTCAACACTCATGTGATTTCTTGTTTCATGTGTTGAGGTGGAATGTTTTAGGGCTGGTATGTAGGAGAAGTGCCAGACTAGCTAACCTTGGCGACACATATATTGTATCTAGATGATATATAGGTTTATGTGGAAGCTACTATTAGAGAATCTTCTTTGGTCAAAAAGGATGAGGATTCAACACAGTTACAAAAAATTCTTCCTCTCGAGAAGCTGGAATGTCTTCATTTAGGGAATATGGAAAGTGGTCTTTTACTCTTCCATTCTCTTCAAATGATTGCATGTAACAAACTAGGGATATCTCAAATTCTAGTACAAATGAAATGAAATGTAAATGTAATTAAGCCTAATGCTTGTTGCTCCCTTATCCTATAAAAGGGATTTCAGGGCTTATTACAAAGGTCAGATTCTGAAGTCTTAATAGGGTTCTAGGTAAAAGCTAAGTTCAAGAAAATGCACTTAGGATAGAATTCTGAAGTAGGCCAGTATTTTATCTTCTATGATAAGTCATGTATGTAACAATCTTAAATGAGTTTTACAAAAATTACTGATATCGAAAAAAATATCAGTCAAGAAGTTGATACTCTCCTATGTATATTCATTTTAAAGTCATGAATGAGAAATACTAACGGTGTTATCATTTGTCTTCAAATATTTCATTTGAATTTATTGGTCTATTTTCAACTTTAATTCAAGGAATTAATTAAAATACTTGAATAGGGTTATAAACTTTGTAAGGAATGGCTTAGGATTGCTAACAAGTGAACATTTTGTTGCACATTGATTTTTTGTAAACGCAAAGCAATACAAAAATAGTTTGTTTGTCCCTTAAATAAAAAATTTGTAAATTAGTGATCCTCTTGTGTACTTGACTCTGTTGCTCCAATTGATTAGACATTGGTCATTTTATCAAAAAATCTTGCATAAGATGAGCAAATAGTGTTTCTGGCTCTAGAATTAGAAAAAGAACAATACTCAAATATAAAATCTCTCCAAAGGTAGTAGAAATGGAATTAATCTCAAGTCCTAGCAGATAGCTAATTCTTCATTTGAAAATCTGTGAAATTTTTAGTGAAATTGATTTTATATGCCATAAAAGGAATTAATCTGTGTATAAATGTGTTACTAATTTATTATGTTGCCTGAAAACACAATTGGGATTACCCTCCTAGGTTTCACAAAGCTTGAAGTGAAGGAGTACGGACTTTAAAATCCTATGCTCATTGTTTTTGGCCACTAACCTAACAGTTCTTCATAATAGGGGTTGGATACCTCTTAGAGGATTGTTTGGTTCTGGTAGAAAAATTACCAACAGAGCCCTCGACACCCTAGGTTATTCCCCTAAAAAACAACATGAACAACATCATAAAACATAGGAAAAATCAAAAGGCCCTATCTCCATCATCACAATCCAAAATAAACTTTTCATCCATAATAAAAAAATCATCACACTCACCCATTTTGACAAAACAAACAAAGCAAACATCAAAGGCTAGAAATTTCAAGAAAACAAGAAAAAAGATTTGATTACAAATAGATGAAAATAATAACAAAGTGTTAACTACCAATGTATTGAAAATTCACCAAAAACATCCTCAGATATGCCTTAATCGATCCATTCCTACAATTGACATGATCAACAATGGATAATAGTCGAAAACCTCAAAATAGATATGGCAAGTGATACGACAACATTATTTTATCTTTTTATAGTATAATATTTCTAATTTAGTTTATTGACTCATTCTCAGGATCTCTCAAAGGTGTACATAAGGATTTAGAGAAGGAATGGGGGAAATTGAGTGTCATTTAGGTTTTTTGTTTGTAAGATGTTTCTGTGATACTACCATGGTGGATATCCGCTTTATTTGGTGTATGGAAGTTATTTTGAGACAATTCTTGTAGCAGTTGCATGTTAGGTATTCCATGTACATTTTTGTGTAACTGGTCCAAGTTTTTTTAATACAAAGCCACCATATATCCTAACAAGGTTTTCATATGTCTAGTATGAGCATGAATATTCTTTTTATGCTAAGTCAAAGTTGAGGCAATGGATACAAAGACACCTTGTTTATTAATACCCTAGTGCATTGTATTTGTTTGCTACATCAAAAAGGATTGTTAAAGATACGAAGCCTCTATGCAAAGAGAAATCAACTCATCAATAACTAACAATATCAAATTTCTATCCATCGTCCAAAAATTTCTTCTAATAACATCCATCCTACATCAAAATATCATTTGTACCAAATCCATCCTACATCCACAATATCATCAATACATATTAAGATGATAATAAAGTAATAAAAACATCATGTATCATGTATAACCATACATCCCATAGATAGATATCAACATCAATTACATACATAATAAAACATCATATATCGCATAGATATATCGATCATCCATCCATCCACATCATATGCATACATCAAAAAAGTACAAAAGTATGTATAAATCATACATCATCATCCATAATCATCACATAACACATAATGAAGCCGAATCGAAGCATGTATATTTCATATATATCATCATAAAAAAAGAGAATGTTAGTTATATCATTATATAAATATGTTTCCTATCATAATACAAAAAAATACATATGTACAAGGCCTCAATAGGGCCAATGAATATATTTACAAAATCATGTCTACAACTATGTCTCTAAAATAATAAAACATCATTAAGGTCAGAGTAAAAATTTCCTACTACCTAGCTAGAGGAGGAGACCTCTGAGGACTTTAGCTATGATGGGGAGAAGGATGTGGTTGATGAGGATGTCTAACTAAATGCCCACCTGACTTGGCACCCATAGTAGTACTCGAATCTTCAAAGCATGGCCACTACTAAGCCTTGGGTACAAAGGCCTCTAATAGTATGTAACCCTCTATAACAATTTCTCATACTCAAATTGATGTTGAGGGATAGGAATAGAGGCTACTAGGGAAATCTCTGTAGCTTGTCTCTACTGATGCTTGATCACTAACCCTCTTCTGGAAAAATCTCTCGCCTATCTAGTTGTATCTCACTCTTTAGTTAGAATAAAAATTTGAGCCTTTTTGGATTATCATTGCATGATCTCTATGGCTCTAGTAGCTACCAACTAAGCTATCTATGTTGTTGTCACTATATCACTAGGTGGTGGAGGAGGACCTGGAACTTGTGCCTAATCCTACTACATAGGATCATCCTGTACATCCTGTTAACCATCCTATCTAGATCTATCCAATTGCTTGACAATAATATAAAAATGTTTTCTCTCACCACAATCACCAATAATATAATAACCAATTCAAAATTATTACTTAATTAATATCATTGTAAATGACACACGAATATACTTCAAATTAAAAAGACATAACTAGTGGTTAAAGTCAATCATAGCTACACATGTCCATTTAAAATGAGTCAAAGATTCATATATTCACTTCAAAAGTCAAATTACAATATCAGGTTTGACTTGGCTCCTAAGGCCAAAAAATCATCATATAATACACTTTTCATCAAGTACATGAATGAATTACATCAAGTTACATCTTAGACTATAGTAGTCTTGTGAATGACTGTAACACCCTGTCGCATAAACCCCAAAGGAACAACTAAGAACATAATATATATTTTTTTTAAAACATAAGGAATGCACTTTATGTTTTCCAACATAACCAATGTTTCAAGTTGCACATCAAAGTCCCTTGGGGTACACGAGGTGACATTACCTAAACTATCCCATAACAAAGTTAACAAATGAACATAGAGTTACCAATTGTGTAATTCATTCATTAACGATAACCAAAATGATAAGAATAATCCATATAAAACCATACATGCAAATACAATAAATTAATCATAAAGATATTAAGTACATATTTCCATAGATACAATATAACATCAACAGTGTTAACAAATGGTAATTCAAGAATGATTTACATGGTATGATAATACATTACATCAGTTTGATAGTACATCTCAATGAACACATATACAAAATTACATTATAAGTCTTCCCAATGCACGTGGGAATGATACATCAATACATAGAATACATTTGGAGTACAAATATACATCTAATAACATATGAATCCTGGATCAAACTACATCATAAGGGGACCCAACAAGGTGCGAAGCACGTTCTACCCAACCACTCCCATGCTAGGAGTAAACAAGGAAGGATACCTGACCAAGCACATCCAAACAATAAGACAAGACTACTCTAGAAATGAAAAGCAAGAGAACACAAAGAAATATCTCATAACAACAATAAATCTCTAAGACATAACAATAGACCACTTCCAAAGGATTTCAATAAAAAAACTCAAAGGGAATGCTAGGGGAGAGTGTCATCGCATGGCCTTACATGGATTATCCAGACAACCTATCACAAGGTGTCGCCTCCATCTATGGTTATCCTAGTTGCCTATCTCAAGGCGCTGCTCCATAGGGTAACTCATGTGGAACCGTTAACCTATCGTGAAGACGAGGCAATGATCATGCCAACCATGGCCTTCTTGGCCCACCTTTAGTCTATGAAATCCCTAACAAGTGGACGAGGCATCCATAATTATCTTATTAATGTTTAACCACCCACCTCCTAATTAATTATTTAGGTTATCACTTATTACTCTAACTCTAACGTGGGTTATCCTGACAGCCCCTTTGTGTGCCGGTGCCCACATAGAGTCACTCTCCCTAGAAACCCAAAACATAAAATCCAATACCAAGGGATTGTACCAACAAAAACACTGAACCAACAAATGGAACATCTACGAGGAAAAACCATCTCACCAAAATCATATGAAACAACATCCATAAATGGTACAACCCATGTGTAAACTCAAATTACAACCATAGCTGAAACATAGGGCTAAATATGAATTTACAAGATCAAATGTAAACATCAATTTACCCACCTCTTGAAGTCCCTAACCAACAACTTAAGCTCCTATAGAAGGATAAACTAACTCAAGGGCTTTCCCACATGACATAAATCCAATAAAGAGAAAAACCACAATTGATTCAATGAATAATCTCAAGAATACACAATTACGTAAAACAACACCATATAACATGTTTTAATACACTAATTTCACCAAGAAATAAATAAATTAATTTACTTGAGAATATTCAACTTAACTTAAATCACATAGTTTAATTTCTAATTTACTCAATTACACTATAACATTGCAAATTTAACATTATCTAATTTATTCCATAAATTCCACATATATAACCATTTATATATATATATACATACACATATATGTATGCTTTTAAGCATATAGACATATATACGTATATATAAATAAAACATCTACTAAAAATCATGCTTTTAAATCATATTATAAAAATACCTTTATACATCACTGTTATTTACTACAGTATATATATACATATATATATAATATATATATATCAAAAAGAAACAAAATAAAAAAAGAATGAATTTTAAAAAATGAAGTAATTTGAAACTCTACATAGTCGGGTACTACGTACCTCCCTGTGGAGAGGCCGCAGCCCCCACACAACTGCGTCTAGCAGCCTCGGCTTTTGTGTGTAGCCTGTGGGGGTTGTGTACAGTCCCATGGGGAGTGGAGGTGGTACGACCACTGCCAACCACTCCACCCCAACTCAAAAATAAATATTATTATTATTATATTATTATTTTTATATTCCATTTCATTGAAAAATGAAGAACAAGGAACTCAAAACATGTATACATATATATTATTATATTATAATAAATCTAATTTTTTTTTTTTCCCTAGACACAAAAAGAAATCTGAGCACACAATTTTAATTCCATAATAAATTGATTTTCTTTTCAAACAAGAATTTTGTGCAACTATATTTATTGAAGAAAACTTAGAAGGTTTCACAATAGATTTCTACAGAAGATTTAAAGGTTAAACACAAGCAATTTTTCAACAACAAAGCCTTTTTCAGAACATATTTATATTGATTTTTGAATATGACAAACATGATTTTTGTTTCCCTTACATAACAATGGATTAATAAATTAAAAGAACCTGGAGTCCTTCGTTTGATGAAGAATCCAAACAATGCAACCTTCTTCCTTTTTCGAAAAAGGAATCCCTCTGTAGTTCCTTCTCCAATTCGTTCTTTCAGCTAACTTCTAGATCAATATTCTATTTTTCCTTCCAAGAACAATTTTAATAGAGAAGCACAACCTATATTTTCTTCAACCTTTTTTACTTCTTATTTTTCCATACCAAACCAAAAACCCTTGTGTGTCTATAGAAACTTCCCTTTTCTCACAATAAAATAAGGAAAACATAAATAAAGATCTTTTTTTTTCCAAAAATCCAACCCTTCTATTGGTTCTTTTTATTGCTTTAAAATCTCACACTTATCTCACAAATTTTAATTAAAAATTCATTAATTTCACATTTATCCTCACATGATATTATCCTTAGATTTTATAATATTAATATTTTGAAAAAGACAGTTACAATTATCACAAACATTATTTATTTAAATTAATTACTCTATCCTTTTTTAATTAATTAAATATCTTTTAATTTACAATATTTTAAATCCAACATTTAATTAAATTACAATTACACCTTCACCCATTCTATCCTTACTGGGTGTTTTCCAATGCTTACATCGTGTGAACGTGAAGTTTGGCTATATATTGTTTACTCTACTCATTTGTTTCAAACAATTCTGCTCTTGGTTATTAACGTTCTGGAGAATTCGAGAGTATGAAATTGGTAGAGTTTAAAGTTCACAATTAAAGAGTTCCTGTTAAAGTTAAATCTTGGGAGGAACCCTTTTCGACTTCAATCAATAAGGATGAATTGCAGAAGGTATTAAAGTTAAGTGTAGATCTATTTTAAATTGCATCAAAGTTATCATTGGGGAGGATATTTTACAAACGAAGTTGCAAAGGATAATCTTTCCTATGAATTTTCTTTCTATTTTCTTATCGAATATTTTGGACCTAGTTCAAAATTTCGATGTTCTGAAGATTATTGCTAACAAGTTTGTTATTAGTGCATATTTGGAAAATGATGCCCTACTAAATAGTGTTCAATAGTATGACTTCACATTGGGAGATGGTTTGATAGGTGGTCTGTTTCCACGTCACCTCTTGTTCCATAAGAAGAGGTATGCAAAGATTTTTCAAGGCATGTTATTGTCCACAATGCATGATACTTCTGTGCATCTATATCAAGTTCTCAATAAATATAGATTGACTATTTCTATGGAAGAGATTGATGATTTCAAAAGAAAGTTCCATGGAATTTCTTTTTTGAGAAGTCATGTCTATATTCATGATCTGCAACTCCCAGCCACTTCACAAGCTACTAAAAGAATGTTATGCTACCATTATGTTCTTGACATTAAAAAAATAGTTCCATCTTATGATTGTCAACATAAAGAAAAGCATGTGGATATTGAAGAAAGTTCGGTTAATGGCTTTCAAAGAGATGGAAGCAAATCTGCATCTTTTTAGCACAATGTATGTTGTAAATGTGTAATGGGTTGAATTTTGGCTTAAGGGATATTGATATACATAGAGTCTGTATA
>VDFB02281492.1:1041706891-1041750078 GCA_007258455.2 Sequoia sempervirens
TTAATTTATGTATTTAGATTAAAATTGTTATTTAATGTAGTTAATTTATTTTTTTATTTAGTAAAGTAATTTAATTCTAGTGGTTAAATTTATTTTGTTTAGTAAATAAATTGATTAATTAAACTTATGTTGTTGATTAACTAGATTAAATAATTAAATCTTAGTAAATGGATAAATTAGTTAATTAAATTATAGTTATTAATTAAATAAATTAAATAGTAACTAAAGTTGTTTTGAAAAATGCATAAATTAAAAGATTTAAATTTAGTTGAAATTAATTTTGTTTTAAATCATTTAAAAGGCAAAAATATCTTGTGAATGCATGAAAAATATCTATGGTGGTTGAAAAATATATTTTTAATTTTGACTAGGAAATGAATGCAGATATTTATTTTTTGAAAAATAAAATATCTTGGAAAATTAATGAGAGGATATAGATATTTTTGAAAAATCCGGTTATTAAAAAGGAGAGATATTTATTTTTGGAAGGAGAAAATATCTTGGATTTTTGGTTGCTAAAATAAAGGAAGGTTTTCTTTTGTTTGGATATATTTTTATTTTGGAAGTGAAGAATTTGGAAGGATTTCTGGAAAATTGGAATTTGCAGGGAAGCTCAACTCCAGTTCTCATTTTCTTCAAGCTTCAAAAACAGGTTCCTTTAATTGGATTTTTTATTTTTTAGAAGCTTTGATTTTTGTTGAAAGGAGGTTTTCATGTTTGTTGTGAATTATCTAAAATCTCTGTAGAAAAAATGGAGAAATTCTCATATTTTCTATAGAGAAAACAAAAGAAAACAACAAATATTCTGGCAAATCAAATTTTAACAATAGAAAATTTGAAAGAGGAACAAAAGAAAATTTTGGTTAACCTCTGTGTTTGGATTTGAAATTTTCCATTATAATTTAAAAATTGAAATTTGTTGTGTAATTATTTCTGTAGAAAATTTGCCCAATTTATATGTAAAATGGAAATTTAAATACATACATACATACATACATACATACATACATACATACATATATATTCTAAGAATATATATATATATATTCTAAGAATATATATATACATATATTATTTATGTATATAATGTTTGGTGGCATTATGGGAATTTTTCTATAAATATTTTGATTTGGGGAAGAACCCTGTGGTTGTCGTATGACGAAATTATGGAATAGAGGTTTTTTTTTTTTAATAAATATTATTAAAAAAAAAATTAATGCTTGGGGGGCGGGGCTACTATGGTTGCACCACATCCACACCCATGGAGGGTGCACTGCTATGGCAGTGCTCCCCACAAGCTGTGGGGGAAGCGCTACCACAGGTAGCGCAACCTCCACAGGGTATTATATATTTTTCATATTATTTAATATATTAAATATTTTAATTGGATTTTATTTAAATAATTGGAATATATTAATGAGTTGGAATTTAAATTGAAAATATTATTATATATTTAAATAATATTTATATGTTCAAACATATATTTATATTTAAATATAATTATTTTAAGATTATTTTATTAGATGCAAATATTGATTTTATAATAGAATGATTTTATTTTAAAAAAATGGTTTTGATTATTTTGTGTGATTAAGGAAAATGGATAATGTCCATATGGTTAAATAAATGAATATTTAAATATGATAAATGGATATTAAATGTAAATAGAAACACATTTTTATTTAAATGAATATTAATTAATAGAGATGCATGTCTATGTCCAGGTAGCTATTTTATAATGAAATGATTTCAATGGGGAAATAGGATTTTCTTATATTTAAATATTATTGGGAAACTAAAGTAAACCTTTAGTTTTAAATTATTATTGTTTGACAAATGTTCAAGTAGTTACTTAATAAGAGAATTTTTTTAAGGGAAATGGTTATTTATTTCAAATGGAATGATTTTTTAAGAAAGAGATTTTTATTTATTTATATTTCTTATTGGTTGCAAACAAATTTTATAATAAGATTAGTTAATTTCATGTAATGTGTAATTGAGGAATTATAGAGTTAAACAATTAGTTATGATTTGTTCTTATCATATGAATGAAATTGTCTCGAATTAGAAATAATTGAGCAAGGATTTATTTTGATTGTTCGCACACAATATGTAACTACCTTATTTGGATTTAGAATATCCTAATATTAGATTTTATCTTTTGCTTGAAATTGTTTTAAAGTTATGTTTCTCTCAAATGTTCTCGTTGTTGGGGCAAACTGAGTTATTGTTTATGTAAGACTTCTAGATGTGTCTCTTTTGTGGTGGAGTTGCAACTTGTGTTGGTTTGGCTTTTGAAATAACTTGGGTAGTGCACGTGGTATTTTATCAAGTATGGTCACCTAGTTCTATGAACAGGTTGTGTTGTACATTTTTATTGAGCTGGTATTTGAGATTGGTTATGTGCACCTGGTTTACTCTATGTTAGTGGAATTGATCCCTTAGGTTGTCAGTAGGAGATTGGCTCTTTGTGGGGGTCTGACACCCAAAGGGGTGCCAGGATAACTCAATTAGGGTTTAATAAGTGATAAATTAATTTAAATATGTTAAGGAAAAATGGTAGTTTAAACACTTAACTTGTAATGCCCCGCCACACAACCCTAGAGGAAGTTGCAATTTACTACTCAAACATACTATTATTTTTTTGTTTAAGTACAAATAACTTGCAAGAACTTCAAGATTCCATTAAATCAAAAAAATCGTTGAAAACACATTATCCATATTCATTTTGATTGCAACCCTAACCTTTAACAATAATTTAATCACTACACTAACCTTAATTTCCAAAATACTATAGCACTAGTTTTAACAATCAAAACTCACATAAACAATATCTTCATTTCCCAACATCGAAAATGAAAGAAAATATCATCTAGGAATCATTTCCGGCAACTAAATAACTTTGTTAGGATTTCCTAAATCCAATCAACTCAATCAACGTTTCTTGCAATTTGCTCAAAAGTAACTAAAGTTAAACTCGCATGCAAGTGATGTAATCCCGTCCCCTTCACCAATACAATATTACTAATTGACGAATCTAACATCAATAATATACCCAAAAGCATAAAGCATCGTTACTTTCAAATATCTGATAAGATAATCCAAAGCATGCCTTAATGATAACGTCAAAATAAAATACTGTCACATCACACCAATAAACTATCGCTCTATAATTATCGATCAAAACGAAAACACATGACACAACATCTTAATAACCAAAAGGCACATCAAAGCAAACAAGGACACACTGTCCAGCCAAAACGCAAAATAGAGGGGTATTACATCCTCCCCCCTAGGGTCAAGCTTACTCTTGGAAGCTTGCAAGCACCCCTAGTACAAACTCCATAAAATCACACAAAATCAATGGTTCTAAGACTGAACCACTCCATACCTCAACATAGAACAATAGCAACCCATGCTATAATCAACACAACCAAGCACACTGCCACTCTAAACAATTCAACATGGTGAAGCAACCACCAAGAAAAAATACAAAACACATATCCATGGATTAACATACATAATACACATATGCACCAATACACATCACCAGGAATCATCACAAGGCCACACATGGGTCCATCTGGACACCGAAAAACAACATACTAATCCTTGATACAAGAATCCATGAACCAAAAACCAAGTCCATCACAAATAATCCATACAATATATCACAGTGATACATGAAGTAAATCAACATTGCCATGGTAATTCTCACTTTCACATTCCCTTTTATTAAGTGGTAAATCACCTTACTACACACATATGTTAACCACATTTATCTCCCACACATAGTGCAATAGCATTACAATGTTTACCCAAGACAAGGTATGTAACACTTCAACATACATTTACCATTTTGCATTTTGAATCCAAGTACAATAATTTAACATCTACATGATTCTTAAGGCTAAACAATAAAGTTGGGGACTATAGGCCTCACCAACAAGATGCATCTATTATGCAATTATCATTAACATACAATGGTTTAACTAATCCCTTTTCTCTAAACTTTTTCTTACTGCAACAATTTTCTATTCATATTGTACATTTTCAAAGATTATGAATGCAACTTGGGGACTTAGGTCCTTTACCCAAGGTTCGATCTAATAAAAAAAACCTTCATAAATACATAAACATTTTCTCATAAGATACAACATACCAAGGGTTTCAATACACCACACACTCAAGGACATACATCTTTGATAAACCAATGAGAGGAGAGAGAAGACAAGAGATATTTATAATTCTAACATTGGAACGAATGCAATCATGGTTTCATTATCACACAATCACTTTCACACAAATGCATCAACCATATGAGAGTATACACAATCTCTATGAACTAATAACATGATCATTCATTTTCTATTACCATATTTCATAATTTCAAAACAATATAACATGTAAGAGAAACTCCAAAACCACATAGGGTCAATCAAGCAATCACTTGCACAAAGAGGTAAAGCACAAGAAAAAATGCATCGGATACTTGCATGGAGAAGGAAAACAACAAGACTCCAAAAGAGAATATACATCCAAGGAACTCCTTGGCACCCTCAATGTCAAACAAAGCTTTCAAGAACATAAGAATCATTCCTCCACAACACAAGACAAGGTTGGAAAACTCAACCCTCTAAAACTCCATACTAAGGAATGCAAGGCAAGAGGTCCTATGACTATCTCACCCCAACAAGCACTTGGCACACATCCAACAAACACACTACAACCACACTCCAGGACCACTCAAGGGTCACATCCCTTTACACAACAAAAGAGCCATGCATCAAGGAGACCAATCAAAACACAATTTTTGGTAGGGTCGCGGCCTAACTAACCCTCACAAAGAATTCACTAATGAGACATGCAAGGAGCGGAGATAACAACAAAACTGGTTGTCGTCCACCACACACTGTAGACACATAAAATTGTCCTAGGCTTGCAACTCTTAGATTATTCAACATTGCCCCTTTCATTCTTAATAATAAAATAATTTTTAATTATTTAATTATTTTCTAAAGTCATAATTCTTCTATTAATTAAATAATTTTAATTATTTAATTAATTCATTTTTATCTTTATTCTCCTTGATTAATTAAATAAATTTTTATTTATTTAATTATGTCACTAATTAAGTCCTCTTCTTTCTAAAATTAAATAAATTCTTATTTATTTAATTTTTGTCCCTTTCCACTATAATTAAATAATTATTTTAATTATTTAATTATTCATTAATTGCTCTCATTAATTAAATAAATTTTATTTATTTATTTAGTCCACTCTCTTGAATTTTGAATTAAATCATCATTTAATTCAAAATAATTCTTTGTCACATTCCTCCATAATTAAATAATATCTTTATTATTTAATTATTTATTTTGGAGTAAATAAATTTTATTATTTAATTTCCCAACCTCTTGTCAATTGCTAGTCTTATCTTCCAAATTTATTCTTATCTTTTGACATCTCATTTAATTTCAACCCTTGATTGAATTATCTTATAATTCAATCTTGGCCCTTCATCCTTATCATTTGCCCTAATTTTGACCTAACCCTAATTCTTACTACAACATTCAATCTTGACCATTGATTCTAGGGTATTTGTCATCTTCTCATCCTGGCCACACATTCAAAATTGCAGTTTTTATAAAATGGCAATTTTGTTCTCATTTTGTCCCTCTCTGGCTCTTTCTCTCTGGCTCTTTCTTTCTCTCAGCTCTCTCTCTCTCTCTCTATCTCTCTCATGCTTATTTCTATCCATTTTAGGTTATGATCATTGTCATTTGCAGTCATTGTCATTTTAGTCTATTGTCAAGTCATTTCTTTCAATAAAATCCTTCAAAACTTGCTTTGGTCTAGTCTTTAGTCATAGTTGCTCATAAATCTGAGGGCTTTGTTATTTATCTGCAAGCTAGGAGGTGTAACAGAGGTTAATCATGGAGGGTGGAGACATAGGGTAACACTATCCCTTTTGTCTTCACATCTCTTCCTTTGTACTTTGTTATTTTCATAGGAATTTAATTGTTATTGTACTTAATAATAATTAGGATTTTCCCTTGATTACGTTGGTGAACCCGACGTTATTTCAGCTTTTCGTATGCTTTTTTTGTGTTGTTTTCTGTTGTTTTACAGGTACAGGTACAGATCGCCGCAACATTTTTAAAAACAGTGTGACGCATCACATGCGTCGCGACACACACGAGAACTGTAGAGCCGCAATCGATCTGTCGCAACGCAACTGACGAATAGAACGACACATCCGTGACTCCTGAGCCGCATTCGAAACCCCAAAACCCGCATTTGAATTCGTGACGCATCTGTCTGGTATAACATTTTTCTTTCCAGCTTGAGGGGTTTTATTTTGAATTTCGGGTTGTCCAATCTTATGTTTTTCTGCATTCTGTCTTTATTCCTGCCTGTTGAATAAGATTAGGTTTTCTGTTACTAATCCCTTCTGGTAGGGGCTTTCTGTTTTGGGTAGGGTTTTTTGTTGTTTTCTGTTGTTTTGCAGGATCGCCGCAAACGTCGGAACGCATCTGATGATAGGAATGACGCAACTGCCCTGACAAGCCGCAACTGAGAATTCCAGAGCCGCATCTGACATTCCGAGCCGCATTCGCCAAACAGAACGACGCATCTGAAAAAACGAGCTGCATCTGTCTGGTAATACCACGCCGCATTTGTTTGGTAAACTTTTTTGTCAGTTTTTAGGTTTTAATTGCTGAATTTCAGTTTTTTTCTGTTTTCTGGTTTTCTATTTTTCTGTCTTTTTCTGTGTTGGCTATTCCTGCATGTTAACCAGATTAGATATTTTGTGTTACTAATAGTTTCTTGTAGCGTGTGGCGATCCTTTTTTGTGTGTCCAAGACCATCACATACAAGACTACTAACTCAATGTTTGCAGATTTGCATGTCAAAGAAGGAGATAACAAATAGTGTGCTTGTTTATTTCTAGATTAGCAAACTTTGAATTTGGTGCTTTTAAAAAAGAATCATGTCTTTCATGCTTGAGTGTGCTTGTGGAGTGGTAGGTGAGTATGCTCTCACTTGGTGAAAACATTGTGATCAGAAAACCAGACCCATTCTTTTTTGTTAATTTACCCTTCACGATTCGGTATATCGAAGTATCCTCTCCCCTTGCTCATTCGTGCGATCCTAGGTGTAAGAGAAATGGTTACCGACTCTAGAACTTGGGCCTGTTCTGGTGGGAAAAAGTACTCACCCCAGGACGACTCAGACCGGTAGCACCCTGACACCGAGGGACTTCCAGCCGGTATAGAAAAGTGGGTTCTTGGGGAAAGCCCAAGAATCACGAGCGTGGTTCCGACGAGATGGATCTGAAAGGGGACTCTCGCTGCATGGATCATGCCCCACGAATGGAATGCCCGAATTAAACACCTCTTGTCTTAGTGTCCAACCGTTCTATTGGCTGTTGCTTGATATAGTGCAGGGTACAGTATCATGCCTGAAGATTACTCACTACTGATCCCCTTGAGTAGAGATAGCAATTCTTGCGATGTCACTACCCAATGAATCTGAATTTGGTGTGCTCGAATGACGTTAATGAGCCGTGGAGGGGAGCCAATGCCACCAAATTCTAAGCTATCCACTCACGAGAAGGAAAGGTGTTCATCACCAATCCGGGGTATAACTGGTGGGCTATATCAAGTATACAAACCCAAGGCCTAGTGGCCTTTCTAGGATTGTGCTTATCTCATGTGTGTTTGGTTATCCCTTAAAATGCTATGTTTGTCAAGTGCATTCTGGTTTTGTCACAGTCCAAACAAAACAGTCATCCAATCTAATCATTCCACATCATCACCATCACCAACCTAGTCTTGGTCACCACTTGTCAAAATGGTCATAATCATAAACAAGCCAAATCCTAATCATAAGCCCAAAATCATAATCCAAGGGGGCTATCCATCTAAGACAAATCATGAGACAAAACCTAAGCCTGAAGTCATAATTCAAGGAGTCTCTTTCTCTAGTTCAAATCATGAAACAAAACCAAAACATAAAATCAGACTTCGAGGGGCTTCTCCTACCACTTCTAATAATGACATGAATGATGTTGCATACTTTGAGGAACAAATTGATGCCCAAGAGCTTACACACATGTGTGACACCATGCCCACATTCGAACACAAAGCCCTAGCATCCCAACTCCAAAACCTCCTTCAAACACTTCACCAAATACCCAAACCCCTAGACCATCAAACTATACAAAGCCTTCAAACCCTATTCCAAGATTGTCAACAAATTAAATCACCTCAAATCCAACACCTCCTAGCTCAAGCCAATCATTTCATTGCCACTTGTCAAATCCAACAATCACCACATCAACACATTTCACATCAACCCTATGTGTCACTTACATCATCATATCAACCTCATCCATCCACATATCATGTTACCCCTTCATCAACCTATCACAACTCTTCTAATTTCAACTCTTATCCACATTAGTCAACCTTTCAATAGTCATTGTCCTATTCAACCCCTTCATCATCATCACAACAACAAATCATATCACAAGTCCAAATGCCATTCCAACTGCAAGACATTCAACCCCAATCCTATGTGTCACTTTCATCATCATGCCAACCTAACACATCTATCTATTATGACAATGCCACATCAACATGTCCACCCATATCACAACAAGAATATAGGATCCCAAGTCCACCTTGGCAACAACATCAAGATCCTTTAAGTCTTAATGCCACCTTTGACAAGGGGAACACCAATCTAGTCCATGCACCCTTACCACCATCCAATCAAATGTCTATCCCTAAGCCACCATGTCCTAGTCCTAATCCATTGGCCTCTCCACCTTCTAACCCATCAAACTCTTCATTACCCCCACCATCATCTAATCCTTCATCAAATCAATGCCTTACATTTAGATATTTAAAACATAAATTAATGGCATTACATAAATCCACCAATCCACCTACAAAGGATGTGACCCAAGGGCTACAAGTAAGGAATCCATTGTTGCCATGTCATTCAACACATATACTTGAACATACAAAAGAGTCCTCAAACGTCATGCCAAGTCCTTCAAGTCAACCATGTCATCCTCAACCCCTTGAGCCAAGTCAAGAGTCTCCCCTCATAAGTCCAAGTCAACCTCCATCATGTCTCCATGTTGTTGACCATCAAGAACATGTCAAGTCTCTCCAAGAATCATCCCATTGCACTTCCATTCAAGCAACCCAAGATGTATGTCAAGAGCCTAATCCTAAGCATGTGGAAACATCAAGCCCTAGTCCTAATCAAGATCAAATCATTGTCATCCAACCTATCCATAATCTATATCTCTTTTATGATCAAGATGATATCCATAATGATGAAGAGCCTATCCATGAGCAAGATATTCCAAATTCACCTCCACCTAGCACCTTCTATGACCTTCAAACATCCACTTCCCTTGATGGGACACTTGCCTCCCAAGCTAGTATAGAAGATCAAACCAATAATGTGGATCTAAATGAACATACTCAAGATCCTTTAAATCCTCCATCATCCACTATCGACCCCATTGTAATTCCTCCATCATATCCACTTGGTCTTTCCAGTAAGGAACTCGTGTCTAGTGTTCCACCTACACCTAGTCCCATTGTCCATTGCATACCCCAAGGAAACCAGTCTCAAGATGTTGGTACTTCCTCCATGCATTCTAAGTCCATTTTCCACCATAAGCCCTATCATACCCCCAAAACATACATGGCCATCCCCTCTCCATCATCCTACAAGTTTCAAAAGCATGTGACCATACACTTCCCTCCATCCACTCTACCACCATTGCTTCCAACTCCTAATCTCCCTCCATCTGCTTTGCCACCATTACTTCCAACACCTAATATTCCAATCATTCATAAATACCCTAAATATCCTAGTCATGACCAACAAATGCACACATTGTGTAAACATAAAGCTTCCACTTAATCCATCCACCCCATGGGATTCAAAAATAAAAATTTAGATGCCTCTATTTATAAAGTCAAAAATTCTAATGGTCCTAATGCCTTAGCATACAATTGCAAAAAGTCAAAGCCAAGTGCATCCAAAAAGTTATATAAGCCCATGCCTCCAAAAGAAAAGTCTAAAAACAAAATGGTTTGGGTACCTAAGCAAAAAGAAATCAAGTCAAATGAGGCATCTACATCACAAAAATCCCAACCATCCACTTCCATCCAAAATACACATTCCATTCAAAAATTACAAAAATCCCACAAGACAAATAAAAGCCATAAAAATACTAAGTCTATGTGGGTACCTAAAGCACTTCATCACCCATCTCCTAAGCAAACATCTCCATTGCTTTCTACACCTCGTCCACATCAAAAGCTTCAACGTTTATCACAATGTGTGCAACCATTGGTCATGGTTCCCTTCCATTTCACAACAAGCCCTTATACCTCCATCTCGTCACCCCCCATCCACTATCCTACATATCTTCCCCACCACCTTCCTATGGTCCATGCTTTTGGCTAAGCCTCCCCATTCATATTTTGCATAATTCCCATATAAGTCCTATATCTTCCCTACATAATCCTCCATAATACACATCATAATCCATCATCTACCTACTCTATCTCCATTTCATGTCATCCCTTACCAACATCTATGAGCATAATGACATTTGACATGGTCCATGCAATGATATCCATTTCTAGTGGGACTATCACCTTTCATGCAACTAGACACTTGAGTCCCTCCTATCCAAAAGTCAAAAAGTCAAAAAGTAAAAAAAAAAGTAAAGAGAAATCCCTTCATCCAATGGTGAAAACCTGGTAAACAGGCACCTTGGATAAGTACCATGATGAAAACCTGGCAAACAGGCATCATGTGTAGTTTGATCTTCTATGTCACTTACACTTGGGGGCACAATGTCTTATCTATCCAACCTATCATTTTTATGTCATATCATTTCCATCCTACCTACCATCTTTAGCCATCATACCTACCTATCATATTGGGTCCACTTATCCACTCTTCTCCTTTTGATCTTGATGAAGATATAGGGGCAAAGTGTTGAAACATGTTTTTTGGGTATCTCTTGACATACCTCATCCTATCTAAACCAATCATATCATTATCCTATTGTCATCAGCTTTGTCACAAAAAATCCTAAGTCTTGTACCTAGAATGGGGCATGTCATTCCTATGCGACATAGTCTTTGGAGATCACATCCTTGCTCTCTTATGCATACATCCATTTCATCCATTAATCCCATTTATCTCCTTGCACCTAGACTTGGTTTTCCCCTTGTCATTGGTATCTAGCACAAAGGCTACCCAAATTTTCATCCATTGACACCTCAAAAATGTCAAAATCCAAAAAAATCATAAAATGACAAAAGAGACAAAAAAGCATAAAATGTCCTGAAAAAGACAAAAAATCATAAAATGTCTGAAAAAACAAAACATCATAAAAAGTCTTGAAAAAAATCCAAAAAAAATCATAAAATGACAAAAAGACAAAAAACATCATAAAATGTCCTAAAAAAAGACAAAAACATCATAAAATGTCCTAAAAAAATACCTAAAAATCATAAAAGGTCCAGAGAAAAACACAAAAACATTCAAATCAATGTCAAAATCCTAAAAATAGAGTCAAAGTCACTCATGTCAGTCAGTCCATGTCATTTTCGAACTACGTTGTCTCTGCGCATTTGCTACGTAGGCAAGGCCATCAGTCGATGAGTCCCCGAGACATTAGGTCAGTTCTTTTAGGATGGTCAAAATAAAATCATGGAATTTGTCACAATCGTCACATCAGTCAAATAAGTCAGACATAGTCAAAATTAGACACAAGACAGTCATTTGAAACATCAATGTCAAAATTGGTCAAAATTAGACAGCACAGTCCAATCAATCATACAGTCAACATCAGTCAACTTGCCAAAACATATTAGTCAAAACAATGTCAATCTTGTCACTCTTTGGTCCTCTTCAAGATGTGTCCTTCTTGGAGTTAGACCTCGTCAAAATGTCCTTTGCCTTTTCAGGATGTGTCCTTCCTGACAATAGGCCCCGTCAAACTGTCAACACCGTCAAATTGGCAAAACTCTTAAACTGTCAAAACTGTCAAATCAAACAAGAATTCAATCTTTGGCAAACAAACATTGGCAAACAAAATTATATGGCTGTTAATCTTTCTTATCTTTTGGCTATCTTGGCTATTTTGTCTTATTTTTTATTTATTTATTTATTTATTTATTTTTTATTTTTTTTTACTATCTTGTCTTTTTGGTCATGTTACTAGTTACCTCGAGGATGTCCCATGAAGGATTTAGAGGTGCGATGACGTCTCCTGGCCTATTTTATTTTCTTTGACTGCTGTCTGTGGGTTGTCTTGACAAAAAGATTGGGGCAACTTCACCCTTAATATGAGTTAGGAGATTCCTTGTCTGTGACTATCTATTTTCAAGTGGATGACCTTGCACACCTTGGTCTACGTCATACCATTGTGTTTGTTGTCCATTTGTGTCATTTTTACCGCCCAATGATGATTAAGAGCAATAAATATTAGTCCTATGGCAATGTTTTGAAGGATTTGGTCTAGGAACTAACATGCATCTCCTTTAGTCTTGTCATCTTCTCTCGCTCGTCTCATAGAGGTATTGCATCCATATCATCATCCATATCATTTTCATTAACATTTCTTTGTCTCTTCATATTCTAGTCTTCTCATCCATTTCGAGAGCACACCCATGTTCTTGGAACCTGTCTGTCCTCTCGAGGGGGCATACCACAACCCTCCTTGTCATTCTTTCTCATCTTATTTTGCACTGGGGCATTTTTGACTTATTTTCTCACAATCACAAACATGTGTCCTAGGCTTGCAACCTAGATTAATATTCAACATTGCCTTCTATTCTTTAATAATTAAATAATTTTTAATTATTTAATTATTTCTAAAGTCATAATTTTTCATTAATTAAATAATTTTAATTATTTAATTAATTCATTTTTATCTTTTATTCTCCTTGATTAATTAAATAAATTTTATTTATTTAATTACGCCACTAATTAAGTCCTTCTTTCTTCTAAAATTAAATAAATTCCTATTTCTATTTAATTTTTGTCCACTTTCCACTATAATTAAATAATTATTTTAATTATTTAATTATTCATTAGCCTTTTGCTCTCATTAATTAAATAAATTTCATTTATTTAATTTAGTCCACTTCTTCTGAATTTTGAATTAAATCATTATTTAATTCAAAATGATTCTTTTTGTCACATTCCTCTATAATTAAATAATATCTTTATTATTTAATTATTCATTGGTCACCTAAATTAAATAATTTTATTATTTAATTTCTCCAGCAACCTCTTTGTCCATGCCAGTCTTATCTTCCAAATTTATTCTTATCTTTTGACATCTCATTTAATTTCGACCCTTGATTGAATTATCTTATAATTCAATCTTGGCCCTTCATCCTTATCATTTTCCCTAATTTTGACCTAACCCTAATTCTTACTACAACATTCAATCTTGACCATTGATTCTAGGGTATTTGTCATCTTCTCATCCTAGCCACACATTCAAAATTGCAGTTTTTATAAAATGGCAATTTTGTTCTCATTTTGTCCCTCTCTGGCTCTTTCTCTCCGGCTCTTTCTTTCTCTCAGCTCTCTCTCTCTCTCTATCTCTCTCATGCTTATTTCTGTCCATTTTAGGTTATGATCATTGTCATTTGTAGTCATTGTCATTTTAGTCTATTGTCAAGTCATTTCTTTCAATAAAATCCTTCAAAACTTGCTTTGGTCTAGTCTTTAGTCATAGTTGCTCATAAATCTGAGGGCTTTGTTATTTATCTACAAGCTAGGAGGTGTAACAGAGGTTAATCATGGAGGGTGGAGACATAGGGTAACACTATCCCTTTTGTCTTCACATCTCTTCCTTTGTACTTTGTTATTTTCATAGGAATTTAATTGTTATTGTACTTAATAATAATTAGGATTTTCCCTTGATTACACACACAACACACCAAATTCACACACTACACAATTGTCCATAATGCATTCTTCCAGTAGGAAGGATATCAGTGCATTGTACACTACATCTAGGATCCTATCCTTTCCACTGGCTTCCTGCACCATTGGACCTACACCATGTAACGCCCGTCGTGCAAACCCCAGAGAACACACACATAATGCGAATAATTTTTTTTTTTAAATAATAAAAGTAAACATGCATTAACATTAAACCATAATCACATAGCATATCACATAGCATTAATACACTTGGTTCTCTGGGGCACGCGAGGTTACATCGCAACAACTAACCAGAAATAAGATAACGAATATAACATAACCATTTAATTTATGAAAACCATATACACTGATACATCCGATAAACATGATGCGAGTATAATAAACATCGCATAATTACATCCATGATAAATCTTTTAACAAGATCCAAATTAAACCTAACTATTACATCATTGTTTCAATATTACATTACAATCTTCTTTGATACATGAATTTACATTGAATTTCCCAACATGGGAATTGATACAAGAATAATGAACATGAAGTACAACTGATCACTGGTACAACTCCACTGCGGAAAGCTGAGAAGACAAGACGTTGATGGGGAACCCAACGGGTGCGGAGCATGTTCCACCCAACCATGTGAATTACAAGTAACTCACCCCCCGTGCTTAGAGGTGACGAGGAAGTTAACATGACCATGAATGTCAACCGACTCAACAACAACATGACACAAAACAAGTACAACTCAAAGCCTACAATGAACAACCATCAACTTTCACAAATCACATGACAAGATAAAACCAAGAACTCATCACGATAACATGAAGTACTATAACTTAACAATCATGAATCAATTCACAAGAATTCAAAGAAACATCACAAAGAGATAACATCCAGAGGCAACAACACAAAGCAACAAGGGTGTCAAGTGGAGAGTGTCATCGCATAGCTCTCATGGGATTCTCCTGGCCCTTCCTCCAACTGAGGCACCGGCACCCATCTATGGATCTCTTGGCCCTTCCTCCTAACTGAGGCGCCGGTACCATAGGGTAGCTGATGCAGAACCAATAATCCCTCATAAAGACAAGACTATGGCTTTGCCGACCACGGCCTTCTCAGTCTATCACTAGTCTAGAGTAGCCCTAATGCATAGCCGAGGAATCCAAAGTTTTATTATTTTGTGTGTTTTTACTACCCAAACCCCTAAATCTATTGTTTAGGTTATCACTTGTTTACTACTCTTTCGAGGGTTATCCTGGCCCTTCCTCATTCGAGGTGCCGGTGCCCACGAAGAGCCACTTACCCTCCTATGACCCCTAACATACCTCAAAATAGGCAAGGGTTGGACCAAATCATAAAACATAATACTTGAATCCACACATGCGAGGCATTATTCCTCTCGCGACAATCCATAACAAACTATCATAAGAAAACGTCCAACCCTTCCAAGCACAAATTACAAAGCTTCGAAATCAAAGGTATAACCAAGACGAACATGCCTCTGGAATAAGATTTTCACAGACCAAAGCGGTTCCCACATCGACAACACTGAACAGAAGAAATCCCAACATAAAGAAAGAAAACTCAGATGACATTTACAAGGTTGCACCATTACGTTTGATTCTACTCTCGACTATGTAACCCAATACAATTAACTCAACAAGGTCTACAACCACGGTTACAGTTCAATTCTTGTATAACAAATTTTTCTAACTAGACGATTAGAACAGCGTCATTTAAAATACATCAAAAAATGTCTTAAATAATATCAATCATCAAATATTTAATTTCAAATATATAGTTAAATTCTTACAATATAATAAATTAACTTTACATTAAACAGTCAACATTTACATTAAAATAATGATTTTAAAAAACCCCAATTAAAATAAACTCAAATATAATAAATTATAACTCTAATTTAATTAAATATATATATATATATAATATTTATATATATTATATATATTAAAACATATATAAAAACATAAATAAATAAAAACATAAATAAAATTTAAATTTGAAACAAACTAACCACGCAAGTGGCTGCAGCGGCTGGTAAGTACAACAGCCCTTACGGGCTGCTGTACGCAGCAGTCTACAGACTGCTACGCACACTACTGTGCGGCCAGTCCGTAGCCTACCTTGGGGCAGGGACGGGGTACGGCCTAGCCGTCCCCTCCCTAACCCTCATTCAAATAAATTTATTTGCCAAACACAAATTTCAAAATTTCAGTTTTTTTTTTAACATATATAAAATATAAACTGAAACATTAAATCCGCTCAGACATACGGAACGCCGTCGGCCGACTCGGCCAGAGAAAACTAAAAGAATGTAAATTGATTTAAACTAAAACTTGAAAGTAAAAATTTAATATAATTTTTATTAAACTCGAAAACATAAATCCATCCACTGTACAGGACGCCGTCGGCCAATTCGGCTATAGAACATAAAAAATAAAATTTGATTAAACAGAAATCCCCAATATGAAAATTGCTATACACAAAACATTATTTAATAAATAGGTATATACATATATATAGGAAATTTGTATATATATATATATACCCAGAATATACACATTTAAAAAGTACAGAGGAATAATTTTTCCAGTCCCAGGCATAGAGAACAGTAAGATATTATAAACATTATATATATATAAACCTTATATATATATATTATTTCATAAATATAAAAAAAACAACAGAGACAGAATACAGAGAAACAGATTTTCCTAAATGTTAAGAAACACAGAGGAATATACAGAGAAATAACATAGATCCATTATATATTAAAATACTGAGAAAACACCCAATTTTATTTTCTTCAATAACTAATTCATTTTTTCTACAATCCTATCTTTTACAAAATTGGATGTTTCAGAAGATCGAGATTCTTGTTTTGACAGAAATTGGACAGTATATTGACTATGTTTTTTTTTTCTTTATTTCTAGCCTAATAACTTGTTCTAGTTTTTAGTTTTCAACAGTAGTTTTTCCTATATTCACTAAATTCATTTTAATAAAATATATTTTTCCTTTTTCAGAAGCAAACAGATAACACAAGGGTACGAGAAGAAGACTACGAGAGGAACCTGGAGTCCAATGCAAATTTGAAGATGCCTGCTTGACTCTTATGCCCTCGAACCCGATTCCAATCTTTAGTCCAGAACGAACTCCACAATGACTTGAGCAACTTCAACTTTCTGATCTTCTGTGTGTGTGTGAGAACCTCTCAAAAATTCATTATTAAATAAAATATATTGCCCATTCTTCAAAACTCTCCAAAATCCCAGATTAAAAGAAAAATCAATTCTTTAAAACAAGCTTTTTCCCAACTCTCAATCCCTATTGGCTCACACTGTCCTTTTTATTCTTTTATTGCTTTAATTCCTGTTTTGCAACTTTTCTTGCACCTCACATTACATATTTATTTTAAATGATTTATTCACATAATTATCCACCACCAATTTAATTGATTAAAAAAATTAAGCATATTTAATATTTAATTATTAATTAATTGCAATATTTGATTTTCAAAAATAATTAAAATATTTATATATTTAATTACAATTTAATCCAGCATTAAAATAAATAATTTATTTCAATCATTAAGATAGATCATAATTATAAATTCCCTCATAAGTAAAATAAAACAAAACACATAACATGACACACACAATGACGAAAATTACACAAAAATAACTATACCGAACAATGAGACGACCTGACATCATGGAACGGGAGGACTTCATCGTCACCTCTATATAAACATTTATCCGTTGAGTTATTTGGTGCTCGCCCTGTCCTGCCGAAGCAGGTGGAATCGAGACTTGTACCTGCAGTCCTACATACAAATGAAATTGTGTACATGTGCATATATACATATATATCAAAACATTAAATCAAGATACTGCATTGTGAGAAGGAATCGCAACATAACAGGGAACTCGCGAACGAGTGATGTTATATTGTCCTTCGTCACACCTATTCTAACAATAATAACATAATCAATGAATTACATTTCTAACTAACAATCATCTCATAACATATTAAATTAAATCACTGCATTAAATCATAATTCAGATAATCAACTGATATAATCAACCATCGTGTCATATAAAGTAATCATGTCCAAAATGAAATAACAACATCATCTAGCATCTAAGCTAACCATATCAAACAATAATAGTGTCATCATAGTATCTGACTAACCACATCAAACAATAACAGTATCATCATAGTATCTGAGCATCAAAACAAAACACAACACTACTGAGTCCAACTAGCAACCAGGAGGGTTATTACATCCTCCCCCCTTAAATACGGCTTACTCCTGTAAGCCAGAAAACAAGTATGGGTAGGATTCTCGCATACGGGAAGCATCCTCCCAAGTCGCTGAAGCCTCATCATTAGGATCCCACTAGACCCTCACCTGCTCAATATCCCTGCCTCTGAGTACAAGCCTCCTATGCTGCACCATGGCCACGGGCTCTAGAGCTAGTTGCCCGTCCTCGACCTATAGAGCATTCCAATCAAGAACATGAGTAACATCTAGAAAGTAAGGCCTAAGAACTAATACATGAAAGACATCATGAATCTGTGACAGACTAGGTGGCAATGCCAGGTGATAGGCAACAGGACCAATACGCTCCAACACCTCAAACGGACCCACGAAACGGGGTGCAAGCTTAGAACCCTTTCCATAACGAATAGGACTCTTCCGAGGATGAACTCTAAGAAACACTCGATCTCCTATAGCAAACTGTCGATCTACCCTGTGTGCATCAGCAAATTTCTTCTGCCTATCTTGAGCTGCTACCAGATGCTCTCGGATGCGAGTTACCTATTGCTCCATGTCACAAAGCATCTCAGGTCCAAGAAGAACCCTGTCCTCTAATCGATCCCAACTCAGAGGGGTACGACAAGGATGACCATACAAAGCCTGAAATGGAGCCATGCCAATCGAACTGTGATAGCCATTATTGTAGGCAAACTCAACCAAATGTAGGTAATCCTCCCAACGAGACTGCTGGTCCATGACATACATACGAAGCATATCCTCAAGCACCTGATTAACTCTCTCAGTCTGACCATCTGTCTCAGGATGGTAGGCAGAACTAAAATTCAACTTAGTCCCTAAGGACCGCTGAAGGGATGTCCATAATGTAGAAGTGAATACCAGGTCTCTGTCAGAAATAATCCTACGCGGTATCCCATGTAATCTAACAATATCCTCCATGAACACCCTAGCCACCACTAAAGCAGTATATGAAGATCAAATAGGAGAGAAATGGGCTACCTTGGTCAACCCGTCAACAGTGACCATGATAGCGTCGTGTCGCTTGGAAGACATAGGCAACTCGACTATAAAATCCATAGAAATGATGTCCCACTTCCACTTTGGAACAAGATGCGGCTGCAACAAGCCTGCCGGATGATGATGCTCGGCCTTCACTCTCTGACATTCAAGACACCTAGCCACAAAATCAGAAATGTCACGCTTCAATCCTGCCCAAAAGTATAGTGCACGAAGATCAGCGTACATCTTCTTAACTCCTGGATGTGCCGAATAAGGAGCTCTATGAGCTTCCATCAAGATAAGGGTACGAAGACCCTCTACAGGAGGTACATACATACGGCTTGCATAGTGCAAAACACCATCCGAATCCAAAGAGTATCCTGCAAATTTACCTTCCAAAGCTCTACCCGACTCAATCTCTGCCTTCACTAACTGATACCAATCATCAGAAGAAAGAGCTGCAACAATCTGACTCTTCAAATCAACCTCAAGAGTCACAGCGGGTAACTCATGCCTGCGTCTGCTCAAAGCATCTGTAACAACATTCTCCTTACCCTGAATATATTTCACCTCAAAGTCATACTCACACAAAAATTCCATCCACCTCCTCTGTCTTGCATTCAAGTTCGGCTGCGTGAAGATATACTGCAGACTATGGTGATTTGTAATTCCCTCACCAGAAATCACATGACCCCAATACTGAACTTCAGTCTTGTAAAAGTCACACTTTTTGAGATTAGCAAATAACTGATTATCCCTTAAGCACTGCAACACCTGTTTTAAATGTTCTTCATGTTCCTCCATCAACCTAGAATAGATCAGGATGTCATCGAGAAACACTAGAATGAATTTATCCAAGTATGTATGGAATACTCCATTCATTAGACTCATAAATACTGAAGGTGCATTCATTAACCCGAACAGCATCATAGTGAACTCGTAATGTCCGTATCGAGTTCGAAATGCTATTTTGTGAATATCTGCATCTGCAATCCTCAACTGGTGGTACCCCGATTTGAGATCAATCTTAGAGAACACCTTTGCCCCTTTTATCTGATCGAAGAGGTTGTCAATTCTGGGTAATGGATATCGGTTCTTCACTGTAACCTTATTCAACTGTCTGTAGTCAATACACAAGCGAAGAGAACCATCCTTCTTTTTCACAAAAATCATAGGTGCTCCCCAAGGAGAAACACTTGGGCGGATAAAGCCCTTGGCCAACAATTCTTCCAACTGAAGATGGAGTTCCTGTAATTGCTGCGTTGTCATCCGATATGGAGCTCGAGATATTGGCTTGGCTCCAGGTACCAGATCAATCCGAAAATCCACATCTCACTTTGGCGGCATACTAGGAATCTCCTCTAGAAACACATCAGAAAAACCCTTAAGAAGGGGGTAATCATCCAATGACAACCCCTGACTATCCTCAGATTCCAAGTCACTCACAGATACTGCAAAGAGCTGACAACCCTATCAGAAGTGCCTTTTGAGCTGCATGGCAGAGATCATACGTAATGAGATGGGTCTCTGAATACCCAAGATCTCTACCTCCTTACCAGAGTCATCAGTGCCCCGCACTAGTTTACGTCGGCAGTCAATCATAGCCCGATGTGCACTCAACCAATCCATGCCTAAGACAATATCATAAGAACTGAGTGGCAGAATTCTAAGGTCCACCTTAGTTGACATTTCACCTATACACAGATTACAATCCTGCACAAGCTTCTCTACCACAACCCTTGACCCTGATGCTAATTCAACATGCCATTTTACGCCTTGGCTAATTCCCACTAAACCACATCGCTCAACTACTAAAGGTGATATAAAGTAATCAAAAGCACCAGAATCAAAAAGTATAGAAATGTTAGAATTATTCAACACACCTGATGCCTCAACCACAGTGTTCTGATGAACTACCTGACAATTATCCACTGAAGCAAACACACGATGAGATCTCCCTGCATCACCTACTGTCAGCTCTGATGCTGCTAGCCTCTGATTAAAACTGGAAGTGTTCTTCTGAGGACACATCCTAGCAATATGCCCCAGCTGTCCACAAGAGAAACACCCAGTGCCTCTGCCAAAACCTCTGCCCCCTGATGGAGCATTTGACTGCTAAAAACTCCCACGACTCAGTGCTGACTGGAAACTAGGTGCAAGCTGTACAAAATGTTCTTGACAAATCCGGTTCCTGTTCCGATCCCTGCGAAACTGAGAATTGCCACCCTGCTAAGATTGATTGTTCTTCTGTTTTGACTGCTGCTGCTGATAACCCCCTTTTGAGGGTGGGTACCTGTTCTTGGAAGATCCTGCTCCCTGAGACTGCCGTCCATGAGTAACATAACCAGGTGTGGGTGTGTTACCAATCTGTACTCCGATGTGACCACCCAAAGCCATGGCCAAATTCTCCTCCACTAAGCGAGCCTTCTCCACTGCCATCTCCATCATCTTCGGCTCGAAGACTCGTACACCACCACTGATGCGGGAATTTAAGCCCCGAACAAAATGCTGCACTAACATGCCCTCATTGTGGCTAATCCCTGCATACTGCTTCAACTCATAGAAGCGCCTCTCATACTGCTCCACTGACATAGACAACTGCTTGAGATCGTGAAACTCATCAGCCTTACGTTGCCTCCAGTGGTATGAGAGAAAATGAGCTCTGAACCTGTCTAGGAACAACTCCCAAGTAACCATACTGAGATCAAGGTGCAGTTTTTGTTCCTCAAGGCGCCACCAAGTAGAAGCAAAGCCTCGCAAGTGCATAACTACACACCGTGCCTTGGTATTGCTACCGTAGGGGTGCATGGCGAAGCAACGGTCTAAGTCAATTAACCAGGTCTCAGCCTCAAGACCTCCTCCAGAACCATCAAAAGTAGGAGGGTGTGCCCTCATCAGATCTCTCATATGGCCTACTATGACTGCATCTGGAACCACATTTGTATCCCTGCACCTCGGAGACCTCTCTCTCTCCCTCTCCACCTGGTGCACCTCATCTGGCCTGGGTCCCAATCGGTCAAGAATCTCTCCAAGTATATGTTGTAACTGACCATCTAGACCTGGGTGTGCTAGATTCTGGCCACCTGATGGAAAACTATGAAGACTCTGCTGTTCCTCATGCTCAGAGCCATGGGAACTAGGAACTGAGGGGCTTCGCCGGTTTGCTCCACGTCTGGCACCACGGCCTCTTGCACGGCCACATCCTCTACCTCGAGGCATAGTTCTGTGCCACAAGATAAAGTACAACATGAGCACAAGATTTGCACAAACGGTAACCTAATGGACTACACTACCCAAAGACCCTAGCATTTGCAACCTTGGCTCTGATACCAAGTTGTAATGCCCGTCGTGCAAACCCCAGAGAACACACACATAATGTGAATATTTTTCTTTTTTAAAATAATAAAAGTAAACATGCATTAACATTAAACCATAATCACATAGCATATCACATAGCATTAATACACTTGGTTCTCTGGGGCACGCGAGGTTACATCGCAACAACTAACCAGAAATAAGATAACGAATATAACATAACCATTTAATTTATGAAAACCATATACACTGATACATCCGATAAACATGATGCGAGTATAATAAACATCGCATAATTACATGCATGATAAATCTTTTAACAAGATCCAAATTAAACCTAACTATTACATCATTGTTTCAATATTACATTACAATCTTCTTTGATACATGAATTTACATTGAATTTCCCAACATGGGAATTGATACAAGAATAATGAACATGAAGTACAACTGATCACTGGTACAACTCCACTGCGGAAAGCTGAGAAGACAAGATGTTGATGGGGAACCCAACGGGTGCGGAGCATGTTCCACCCAACCATGTGAATTACAAGTAACTCACCCCCCATGCTCAGAGGTGACGAGGAAGTGAACATGACCATGAATGTCAACCGACTCAACAACAACATGACACAAAACAAGTACAACTCAAAGCCTACAATGAACAACCATCAACTTTCACAAATCACATGACAAGATAAAACCAAGAACTCATCACGATAACATGAAGTACTATAACAATCATGAATCAATTCACAAGAATTCAAAGAAACATCACAAAGAGATAACATCCAGAGGCAACAACACAGAGCAACAAGGGTGTCAAGTGGAGAGTTTCATCGCATAGCTCTCATGGGATTCTCCTGGCCCTTCCTCCAACTGAGGCACCGGCACCCATCTATGGATCTCTTGGCCCTTCCTCCTAACTGAGGCGTCGGCACCATAGGGTAGCTGATGCGGAACCAATAATCCCTCATAAAGACGAGACTATGGCTTTGCCGACCACGACCTTCTCAGTCTATCACTAGTCTAGAGTAGCCCTAATGCATAGCCGAGGAATCCAAAGTTTTATTATCTTGTGTGTTTTTACTACCCAACCCCCTAAATCTATTGTTTAGGTTATCACTTGTTTACTACTCTTTTGAGGGTTATCCTGGCCCTTCCTCATCCGAGGCACCGGCGCCCATGAAGAGCCACTCTCCCTCCTATGACCCCTAACATACCTCAAAATAGGCAAGGGTTGGACCAAATCATAAAACATAATACTCGAATCCACACATGCGAGGCATTATTCCTCTCATGACAATCCATAACAAACTATCATAAGAAAACGTCCAACCCTTCCAAGCACAAATTACAAAGCTTCGAAATCAAAGGTATAACCAAGACGAACATGCCTCTGGAACAAGATTTTCACAGACCAAAGCGGTTCCCACATCGACAACACTGAATAGAAGAAATCCCAACATAAAGAAAGAAAACTCAGATGACATTTACAAGGTTGCACCATTACATTTGATTCTACTCTCGACTATGTAACCCAATACAATTAACTCAACAAGGTCTACAACCATGGTTACAGTTCAATTCTTGTATAACAAATTTGTCTAACTAGACGATTAGAACAGCGTCATTTAAAATACATCAAAAAATCTCTTAAATAATATCAATCATCAAATATTTAATTTCAAATATATAGTTAAATTCTTACAATATAATAAATTAACTTTACATTAAACAGTCAACATTTACATTAAAATAATGATTTTAAAATACCCCAATTAAAATAAACTTAGATAAAATAAATTATAACTCTAATTTAAGTAAATATATATATATATAGATATAATATTTATATATATTATATATATTAAAACATATATAAAAACATAAATAAATAAAAACATAAATACAATTTAAATTTAAAGAAAACTAACCACGCAAGTGGCTGCCGTGGCTGGTAAGTACAGCGGCCCTTACAGGCTGCTATACGCAGCATTCTACGGACTGCTGTACACACTGCTCTGCAGCCAGTCCATAGCCTACCTTGGGGCAGGGACGGGGTACGGCCCAGCCGTCCCCTCCCTAACCCTCATTCAAATAAATTTATTTGCCAAACGCAAATTTTGAAATTTTGGTTTTTTTTTTTTTAACATATATAAAATATAAACTGAAACATTAAAGCCGCTCAGACATACGGAACGCCGTCAACCAACTCGGCCAGAGAAAACTAAAAGAATGTAAATTGATTTAAACTAAAACTTGAAAGTAAAAATTTAATATAATTTTTATTAAACTCGAAAACATAAATCCATCCACTGTACGGGACACCGTCGGCCGATTCGGCCAGAGAACATAAAAATAAAATTTGATTAAACAGAAATCCCCAATATGAAAATTGCTATACACAAAACATTATTTAATTAATAGGTATATATATATATATACGAAATTTGTATATATATATACCTAGAATATACACATTTAAAAAGTACAAAGGAATAATTTTTCCAGTCCCAGGCATAGAGAACAGTAAGATATTATAAACATTATATATATATATAAACCTTATATATATATATATTATTTCATAAATATAAAAAAAACAACAGAGACAGAATACAGAGAAATAGATTTTCCTAAATGTTAAGAAACATAGAGGAATATACAGAGAAATAACATAGATCCATTATATATTAAAATACTGAGAAAACACCCAATTTTATTTTCTTCAATAACTAATTCATCTTTTCTACAATCCTATCTTTTACAAAATTGGATGTTTCAGAAGATCGAGATTCTTGTTTTGACAGAAATTGGACAGTATATTGACTATGTTTTTTTTTTCTTTATTTCCAGCCTAATAACTTGTTCTAGTTTTCAGTTTTCAACAGTAGTTTTTCCTATATTCACTAAATTCATTTTAATAAAATATATTTTTCCTTTTTCAGAAGCAAACAGATAACACAAGGGTACGAGAAGAAGACTACAAGAGGAACCTGGAGTCCAATGCAAATTTGAAGATGCCTGCTTGACTCTGATGCCCTCGAACCCGATTCCAATCTTTAGTCTAGAACAAACTCCACAATGACTTGAGCAACTTCAACTTTCTGATCTTCTGTGTGTGTGTGAGAACCTCTCAAAAATTCATTATTAAATAAAATATATTGCCCATTCTTCAAAACTCTCCAAAATCCCAGATTAAAAGAAAAATCAATTCTTTAAAACAAGCTTTTTCCCAACTCTCAATCCCTATTGGCTCACACTGTCCTTTTTATTCTTTTATTGCTTTAATTCCTGTTTTGCAACTTTTCTTGCACCTCACATTACATATTTATTTTAAATGATTTATTCACATAATTATCCACCACCAATTTAATTGATTAAAAAAATTAAGCATATTTAATATTTAATTATTAATTAATTGCAATATCTGATTTTCAAAAATAATTAAAATATTTAAATATTTAATTACAATTTAATCCAGCATTAAAATAAATAATTTATTTCAATCATTAAGATAGATCATAATTATAAATGCCCTCATAAGTAAAATAAAACAAAACACATAACATGACACACACAATGACGACAATTACACAAAAAAAAATATACCGAACAATGAGATGACCTGACATCATGGAACAGGAGGACTTCATCATCACCTCTATATCAACATTTATCCGTTGGGTTATTTGGTGCTCGCCCTGTCCTGCCGAAGCAGGTGGAATCGAGACTTGTACCTGCAGTCCTGCATAGAAACGAAATTGTGTACATGTGCATATATACATATATATCAAAACATTAAATCAAGATACTGCATTGTGAGAAGGAATCGCAACATAATAGGGCACTCGTGAATGAGTGATGTTATATTGTCCTTCGTCACACCTATTCTAACAATAATAACATAATCAATGAATTACATTTCTAACTAACAATCATCTCATAACATATTAAATTAAATCACTGCATTAAATCATAATTCAGATAATCAACTGATATAATCAACGATCGTGTCATATAAAGTAATCATGTCCAAAATGAAATAACAACATCATCTAGCATCTAAGCTAACCATATCAAACAATAACAGTGTCATCATAGTATCTGACTAACCACATCAAACAATAACAGTATCATCATAGTATCTGAGCATCAAAATAAAACACAACACTACTGAGTCCAACTAGCAACCAGGAGGGTTATTACACACCACATAACAACAACTTTTGGGTAGACAAGAGAGATCAACCCAAAAAAAAAAACCATAAACCAACGAACAAAGCACCTAGGTCAACGCCATGGCTCATAGTGCCCAGAGTATAACCTACTCAACAAACAGCTTAATGGGTTCCACATTATCCCAGAGTACCCAGTGTTTAAACGTAGGCTCTGATACCATGTGTAATGCCCCGCCACACAACCCTAGAGGAAGTTGCAATTTACTACTCAAATGTACTATTATTTTTTTGTTTAAGTACAAATAACTTGCAAGAACTTCAAGATTCCATTAAATCAAACAAGTCATTGAAAACACATTAGCCATATTCATTTTGATTGCAACCCTAACCTTTAACAATAATTTAATCACTGCACTAACCTTAATTTCCAAAATACTATAGCACTAGTTTTAACAATCAAAACTCACATAAACAATATCTTCATTGCCCAACACCGAAAATGAAAGAAAATGTCATCCAGGAATCATTTCCAGCAACTAAATAACTTTTGTTAGGATTTCCTAAATCCAATCAACTCAATCAACGTTTCTTGCAATTTCCTCAAAAGTAACTAAAGTTAAACTCGCATGCGACTGATGTAATCTCGTCCCCTTCACCAATACAATATTACTAACTGACGAATCTAACATCAATAATATACCCAAAAGCATAAAACATCGTTACTTTCAAATATCTGATAAGCTAATCCAAAGCATGCCTTAATGATAAATTCAGAATAAAATACCGTCACATCACACCAATAAACTATCGCTCTATAATTATCCATCAAAACGAACACACATGACACAACATCTTAATAACCAAAAGGCACATCAAAGCAAACAAGGACACACTGTCTAGCCAAAACGCAAAACGAAGGGTATTACATAACTTATTTAATGTCGCACTCATGGACTCAAGGGATAGTAAAGACTTGGGATGAGACGAGAAGGCCTGGAATGGCATGATCGATATCTTGTTTTTTGGAAAGATAGTCGGTTCTGCATTGGATTGCATGTTGGGGCCGGGTATCATAAGAGGTCACTAGGGTAACCCAAGATGGGGGCCAGAGCCTAGGAAGATACGCCAGGGTAACCCATGCAACTTTGTGATGACACTCCTCCTATGACAACCATGAGTCAGTTTATTGTTTTGTGCCATTGATCATTGTTATCTGGAAGCTTTGTAACCATTTTGTAAGTTTGTACTTGTGTAGTTTAGTATTGTTTTTTCCTATGTCTAGAGGTTGTAGGTTTTTCCTAGGATGCTCTTTTACTATCTCCTAGCATGGGGGTTGGTCCTTCGGGTACCACATGGTTGGGTGGAACATGTACCTTACACCTTTGGGTCCCCAATTCTTGTTCGTGATGACGAGTACTTCATGATTGGAAAGCTCATGTGTATCAGTGAATTTGTAATTCTATCATGTTATCTCTTGTATCTATTGGATACTTTGTAATTCATAATTGTATCACTCCTCAATTGTATTCAAGGAGAATCTTTGTAATTTGTAAATGTAACACTTTTGTTTAAACTATCTCATCTGGAGATGAGAGTTGTAATTGAATATTGAATGGATGCAATGTATGAATGGATCATTCTTGTACTTTAAATTTTATGTGATGTAATTTAATGTTGATAGATGTATGATCTTTAATTCATGAGTAATACTCTTATGTTATGTTTAGTAACTTTTGTTAGTAATGGGGTTTGTAAGTAAGCGTCGTTGCGTACCTTAGAGAATGTATGTGTAAGTGTAGTTCACTTTACTTGTTTAATTATACTTTAAAAAAAAAAAATTGTTCGCTTTCGTTATGTGTGTGACATTCTCTAGGGTTTCGTGGTAGGCGTTGCAAATTCTATGTTCAATTCTTTTGCATTCAAAACATTGATCGGGGAATGATAAGGCATTTTCATCCATTCCATTATTATGTTCTTCTTTATTCTTACAATCTTTTGCCTTATGTCCAAACTTATTGTAAAAATAACAAACACCATTAAAATATAAATGCCTTTGAGCATTAGGTTGTCTAATGGGAATCCTTTTGGTATTTCTCATTAGATTCCTAAATTTTCCATCATCGATGTAAATCTTCATGTCAAGAGATTGGTTTTCCTTTGAACATTTTCCTTCTTCAAACCCTAAACCACTTTTTTCCATAGTAGGTCTCTAAAAGTTAATCAAGTCACCAAGCATTATAGTGCTTGCCTTGAAATTCTCCTCAAATATTTCTTCTTTTTCTAGATTCGATTTCAAAATTACCCCTTCTTGATCAAGCTTTGCACATTCATCCATCTTCCTTTGAGTTTTAGGTTTTTGATGGGTATGTGCAGGATCATGATGGGCCAAAAAGTGGCAATATGATGGGTATGTGTAGGGTATGTGGCTGACCACTTTTTTTTAATGCAAAATTGATAAAAGATAAAGGTTTTTTAAAGAAGATTCTCAGCTTTCCACCAGTATAAATTATGATTTTATTTGAATTTAATAAATAATTATTATTCATTTTGTATTTGAATTACGATGAAAGTCCTAATTGATAGGCTCATTGAAAAACATTTATAGCATTCAAACGGTATCACATTTTTTGAATCTGAAACATGCGTCACATTCTATGCTTTGTATACTATAGGATTATAGAAAAAATGAATTTCATAAAGTTTTGACCAAGTTAAGGTGGTCAGACATATGGGTTTTAATATTTTTTAAAATTTGTACATAATAAAAAATTCATAATTATTTATTTATTTGGAAAAAAATTATAAAAAAAAATGCATCACATCAGGGTATGAGTCCTCTACTTATATCTAAAATCTTATAAAAAAATATTATCATTTTATTGTGGTTAGGATGGTCAGACATATACCTACTTCTTATTTTTTCTCTAAAACTTAAGTACAAATGCATTGAAATTTCAAATTTTCACCAAATAGATTTTAAAAAATAACCTAGTAGTTTAGAAACTACATTCAATTTGCTATAGATTCTATTCTTACATATTTTTAAAATAATATAGATAACTTATTCATTTTTTTACGTCAAGTTTCCTAACTCTATTTTTTTTGAATTTCATCGCCACTTAAGTGCTTGTTTTTCCCATGATGATCTTGCGCATACCCTAACAATCTCCAATATTTCTTTTTTCTTCCAATTGTTCTTTTAGTTTGGTGATTTCTTCATCTGCTTTGTTTAATTAATCACTGAATTCTCCATATATTTCCCTAAAATTCTTAATATAATCATTTCCTTCCTTTAGCATGTCCTTCAAATCTTCATTGTCTTGTGTATGTCCAGTAGAGATCACTTCTGAAGGAAGAAGAATTTTTTTATCTTACATGTATTCAAAATTTTGAACCTTCCCCAAGATATTAGGATTATTCAAAGGAACCAAGCTTTGAGGCCAATTGTTGAACATCTAGACTACTGAGAGAGGAGTGAATCAATATTTCATAAAACCATTCACATAAAATCCATTTAAACATTATCACAAATCTGACAAAATCAACAAGAGAAAACATGGAACATTAACACATATGAACACTAGTATTTTTACGTGGAACACCCAAAATGGGAAAACCTAAAGTTAGGGTTAGTTCACAGTATAATATATCTAGATATAGAATATTACAAGGTCTCACTACTAAGACTCACTATCCTTGAAAGGATCACAACTTGAAGTAAATACAAAATGATCTGGCTCACTGCAAAGATACAAAAATGATATGGCTCATTGCCAAAAGTGTGAACTAATGAAATGCACCTTCCTTGTGTTGGGGTTTAGTTTTGATGAAGCACAATAAATGAATGACACTCTTATCTACACATATATAATTTTGCACATACACATTCACATCTCTACCTTCAAGTATCTTTCACCCACTCTTCATCTCCACCTCTTCTCCAAAAATGTCTTACATATATATATATATATCCACGTTCACTAATTAGATCGGCCTAATCAACTCTATCAGCATTGTCCTTAAGAAATATTCATCTTTACATATAAGTAGTTAGTGTGGACCTAAAATAGATCCCATTATCATTCAAAACACATATATAAAATTCTCAATATTAATATATAATTAGGTTGGCCAGAATTAGACCAAAAATGCCAAAAATATATGCAAACGATCAAACATGTAACAAAAAAACTTGTTAGGATATTGAAGTCTTTGATAGATGACATCGAGCTACTTATCTTCAACACCACATGGTAAGATAGTCAAATATGAGAAAATACAGAGTCTCCCACATCAGTGTGTTGTATGAAAACTCATTGTAGGGTATGTGCATGATCATCATGGAAAAAATAAGCCCTTAAGTGGCGAAATTTTTTTAAAAAATAGAGTTAGGCAGCTTGATGCAAAAATTTGAATAAGTTATCTATATTACTCCAAAAGTATGTAAGAATAGAATCTATAGAAAATTGAGTGTAGTTTCTAAACTACTAGGTTTATTTAAAAAAATAATAAAAATTATTTGGTGAAAATTTGAAATTTCAATGCAATAGTACTTAAATTTCAGGGAAAAAATAAGAAGTAGGTGTCTATCTGACCACCCTAACCATAATAAAATGATAATTATTTTAGATATAAGTAGAGACTCATGTCTAGATGTGATGCATATTTTTTTGTAATTTTTTTCCAAGTAAATAATTAATTATGAATTTTTAATTACAACTTTTAAAAAATATAAAAAATTGTATGTCTGACCACTTCAACTTGGTCAAAACTTCATGATTTTTTTTTTTTAATCCTATAGTATGTGAAGCATAGAATGCAACGCATGTTTCGGACTCAAAAAATGTGATACCATTTGAAAGCTATAGATGTTTTTCAATTAGCCTATCAATAAGGACTTTAGTAATAATTCAAATAGAAAATGAATAATAACTATTTATTAAATTCAAAGTAAAAGATAATTTATATTGGTTGAAAGATGAGAATCTCCTTTAAAAACCCTTTTCGTTTTATCAAATTTCAGTAAAAAAAAGTCGTTAGTCACACACCCTACACATACCCATCATATCACCACTTTTTGGCCCATCATGATCCTACACATACCCTGTAGTCTACGGATCAGAATATTTTCATTCCTATCTTCCAAATGCATTCACATATCATTATGAAACTCTAAAGTAGGATGTATCTTGTAGTCTCAAATATATATACAAAGTCCTATAATGATATCTTTTTCTGAGATATAATCCAGACCAAAACACTAATGTACAAAACCAGTGTATAAGTATGACACTATTTCCAAAACTACCAGTAACTGTACCTTTCCAACCATACAATCTAGTCATTTGAAACCACGCCAGTGGATGCAACCAATATCAACATAGAGCATATTATTAGATTTTGAGCAGTTCTTACAAAATCGGATAATTTGGACCAAGATACTGGATTAACAGACTTCCATTACTAGAGCGAACAAACACCAAAATTCCACTGTGATGGTTATCCAAATCCCACTGTCTATTCACATCAATGACAACCTCTCAATTTTCAACAAAATAAATACTTAATTTTATTTTCCAATTTTATTTTGATTTCCCAAAAATAACATTAAAATAGGAGAATTATAAGAACAATTAGGTCCATGCATATAGGGGGAAGCTAAAACTAGTGTGAAATTATCAAGGGTGATAATTTATGATGCTATAATTAGTAATTATATGTAACTAGATTTTATTTTTTTTATGGAAATTTTTATATTTAAATTAGTGTAAACTCTTAGAACTACAAGAAATCAATTTATATAATTTCAAATTTTTTTAGTAGTAGAATAAAAATATCAACAACTATAAATAATCAAATTATATAATTTAATTAAATTGTAAAATCTTGAATAAATGAAATGTGTTCATATCCCTTTGTTTCACATGTTCATAACTAACTCTCTTGATTTATTTTTTAAAGAATATCTTGACATGGTAATTCTACTTAAAATTTAATAAAATTGTAAGGAAAAATATGCACCTTTACAATTCTCATAAACTCGTGGTAGATAAATAACTCAAAATCATATATTTTGTAATTCTTGAAGCCAACACACTTAGAGAAAAACTTGATGTCCAACAATTTCTTTTTGAAACAATGACACCACTGTTGATAATATGACGCCATCATGTCACACTTGCACAAAAACATACACACAAGTGTTGTTTCAAACCCAACAATTGACACAATGATGACAACAAGACAAAAATTACCATTTCATAAGCAGGTGAAAATAACAAAATAATTAACACTCATTGTAGAAATCCACCATGATAAACCTATGAGGGAGAGGATGGAATCTACATGATGATCAATTACTAATACATGATAGTGTTCTATTGCAATTCCACTCAAAGAAAAGATGAGGGAATCATCAACTTCTAATCCACACCTACACACATGAAAGTAAACACAAAGGTCAACCTTCATAGGAGATTTCATAACTAGGATGGAAAAAATATCCACTAAATTGAATGATGATAGGTCACTTCTAGGAAACAAAATGCTTTCTAATGTAAGATGATGCCATAAATCTTGATGTATGACACTAAATGAAAAAATGACAACATAGGAAGTTTCACAACACCAAGGGGAACAGATTTTGTAAACAAGATTTTCTCAAGAAATTGAGGGAAGACCCTTTTAATGAAAAAGAAAGGAGAAACTAAGCAACTAAGGACACTAGCACAAAAATGGGATAGTAGGTCCTAGAAGGGACACTAACAACTAATATAACACTAGTGCCTAGGCACTAGCATCCCTATCAAGCACACCATAGTCCCTGTAGAGGCACTATCATCTAAGATAGTGAGAAAATACATGTTAGGGATTGGTCCCCAAGACATTCCAAACACCTAGGAACTACATAAGAGTGCACTCAATAATTGATAGACTTAAAAAGTGAAAAAATGACTCTAGTCAAACTAGAGCATTTTATCTCCTATGCACCTAACACACTAGTAGGATGAAGGAGGTTTATAGGGGTATTTTGACTTCTCTAATACTCCTACCTCATAACCTAAGTAAGGAAAAAAATTGGAAAGGAGATACTCCACTTCCTATGATCTTCAAGAACACACAAGGGACCCATAAATAGTCCCTAAATGTGCTAATCCCCTAAGAGGAGGCATCTACAAAAAAACCTAGACATTAAAGGCCTACAACACAACAAATAACAATATTCTATACACCAAGGTTTATTTAAAACCCAAATAAATATTTCTAAGTCTATTTTAGATCCAAAATCTAATGTGCTCTATTTTTATTTTTATCCAATACATGAAAGCAAAGAAAACATACAAGGTTACATGCATGCTCAGGTCCAACTCCAAGGCATGTAACAAGATATAATAAAATCACCACTTAAATGGCATATTACAATCCATCCCAAGAGGGAGTTTGAATATAATATGACAATTACAAGAGGACTTAAATCTGACATCAATTACATAATATTAACAAAATGGAAGAAATCATAATAAAGCATGAGAAATATTTTCCAAATTGAAGCTATAATCAACTCCAACCAAAATCCTCTAGTACCCAATAGTGGTTTCTATGCCACACAACTTCATGGAATCAAAATATCCATTCACACCATTCTAGGAGATAGTCACATGGGCCATAATCACACGCACACCAAAAACATTGGGAGAAGACTTAAACACACATACCATACACAACATATACACTAAACATGCTCATCATATAAAGCATTCATCCAACATTACAAGTTGGATCAATCACAATTCCTAATTAGACACAAGTAATAATAACATAAAGAAAAGTACTCATATTGGAAATGATCACAAATAAAATATCACCAAGGATCTTGATTAGGAAAACTTACCAATGGAATAACACAAGATCATCATAAGGCCAAATCACCACTTGTAAAGTACAAGGATCATCATTGGGAAAATTAACCAATGATGGAAAACAAAGACAATAATTATGAAGACTTACCAATGACATCATAAAAACAATAGACACTAGGATAAGATGCTAGAGAGCTAGTTATGGAGTGTCATCATAATGCTCACTAGTATGGCATCATGTGGAACTTATTACTCCTCACACATGGATGAACATAATTTATCTTGCAAGACCCAAGCTCCCTGGGCTGACATGTGTTCCCAAAAATTTGTAGTTTGTATGAGTACTCAAGGCATGAGAGGGAATCCATTATCTTGGTTAATTAATTGCCCCATTTAATTGATTTAAAATTTATTAAATGACTCCCCACCCATGATCAACCTACAAGAAAATTTTGGTTGGGGACACATTGTGAGCTGCTCCCTTAACCCTCTTGAGTACCTTCATCCTAGGCTCATCAAACTCACCAATAAGTGTGGTACATAAAATAATGTATAATTTCCATTTTCAAACAAATTCTCACATGATTTTAAAAAAATGGTTTCAACATTTCACAAAGTAAACCTCTATTTGTGCATTCCAAGACATCATAATTGACTTGAAACTTTCTAAAATTTATAACTTTTCAAATGACCAATAACCAAGAGTTTTTTCAAAATACCATTAAAATAGCTTGAAATTTCATCAAATTTTAAATTTTAAAAAACCAAAATTCTAATAATATCATTTAGTTCTAAATAAAAAATAAATAGGGAGACTTCATTTCTTGCATTAAAATTCATCATAAAACATGCACAATTTTAAGTTTTTTTAATTTTATTTTACATTGGAAAACCATAAATTCCCAAAAACTCCATTGACGAATAACTTCAAATTTTAAAGTTTCAATTTAAATTTTGTAAAACCACCCTTTGGCTTTAACTATGCCTAAAAACACAATTTTGTAGTCAATTTTACATTTCATAAATTTTGAGAATTTATTCCATAACCATGGCTCTATTTAGATATTTTTCAAAATTTGAAATAAATTTAAATTCTACTCTAAAACTTCATGTTGCAATCTATAAAGGAATTCCTATGTTCCCTTAAGGGCGATCATGACATCTGAAACAAGAAAAAAATCAAACAATGGAGAGGAAAATAATATTACCTCAAATTCAAATACACATAAAACACATCAAAACTTGGAATTTACCAATTTGGAGAAGGCACAATCATAAACACACAAGAAAGATCCATTTCCTATCCCAATCCATTCAACTCTCAATCCATTCCCTTTCACCCAATTTCAAAATTTTAGAAAGAGGGTTTTTGGAGCATTTTTCCTTCACAAAATGAACTATGAAAAAAGATTAACTCTTTTCCTTTTTGAACCTTTTTTCAATTTTCACTTTTCTAATTTTCTTTATTTAAAATTCCAAAAATTTATATTTAACCAAAAAAATAAATCATTTATTCTTTAAAAATTATATAACAACACAATAAAATTGAATCTAAATACACATTCCCACCCTAGGAATTTTTTGAAACTAGTTAACTATATTTTTCCATTTTTATTAAAATAATTCCTTAGACATAAAGATAGTATTTTAACTCATCAAATAATTTTTTACAATCAAAAGTGGAATTTAAACTATCATTTAAATATTTTACCTTAATCTGATTCATAACTAAACTATGATTAATCAAGAAAACATGTAGCTTAGAGAATATTTTTTATGGAAAAGAAAAATTTAAGAAATCATTTAAATCATGCATATATTGGCATTTCATGACAAATAGGGATTCCCAAGTCACTCCTAACTTAGATCTAGGTCTACACTAGTCAAATATGACATATATCATACTCAATTCAAGTATGATTGAAGAATAATAATGAGATCCAATGTGACATATCCAAAACATAAACCATTTGGGAATAACTTTGACCTATGTAGTTAGGTGGAGAAATAACCCTATACCTATAACCACTCAATGCATGTCAAGGGTACTTGCTTAATGTATATATAGCTAAAGCACATCATTATCACCCAACAAGGTAAAATATCATAAAGCATAAAAGTAACATCCATTATGTAAATTATTTATTTTGAATATCAATGCATAAACAATGTAGATCTCTATGAAATGAAAGTAAAAATAAGCTAGGGATAAAAACATAAAGAATGCCAACAATTGACATGTCAAGGAATTTCATCTCAAAATGTGGTGGTAAAAACATACCAATTAGAGAAAAAGTAACAATCAAAAAAATATCGCAGTGAAATGGTGAAGCAGAAACACTAATCTCACATCTAAAAGATACAAAATGGAGGGGCAATGCATCCCCCTCCACTAAAATTAGGCTTACTCCTGGAATCCTACATAAAGAAAGGATATTGTACACCTAGTACTTGATCCTTAAATGATAACCATGTAAGGTGGAAATTGAGTGTGCAATAAGATCAAACATGAATGAATAGAATATAATCTAATTCAAAATGAAGATCATCATTCATTCCCAATACTCATGAAATGAACGATAAAAGCCACTAAATTCAATGAAAAAATAAAAGTAACTAAGGAACAAAAAATGAATTCATTTAACTGATGTCATTACCCATCCCATGTCAAAGTGTGTTCACAAAGATGTTGGATCATTGTGTTGACCCCTTTGACTTTTGGCAATGTGTTTGTTGGCATTGATGTCAACTTGAGGCTCACCTTGGTCATTATTTGTAAGAGTAAATGTGCAAGAGTTTAGTGGTTCATACACTATTGAAATGCAAAGGTTATAATGTTGATTGACTACTATAGCAATGATGATTTTGACTTAAATCATGTGACTTGGGTAAAAGAGGATAATGTTATTAATTAATAAGGGAGAAACAAAATACTTTGGTTTTCATGAAAAAGAAAAGACATATTGTTGAATCAACATGATGTTAACCCCAATTCACTTATTGTTTCAACTACACTAAAAAACTATTCATTGGTGAGTATCTGTGCTAGGGAATAACATGGAACAACTTGTGTGCTTAGTGGAATGGTGGCAGCAAATGGTTTTCAGGTCAAATCTTATGATTCCAAGCATATTCTACTTTGTTAACCTTTGTCTTGACTATGAATTGGTAACATGTTTTATTTATTTATTTACCTTAGTTTTTTGTCAACTATTAAGGTATGATATTTAGTATGAGGGTATGTATAGGATCATCATGGAAAAAACAAGCCCTAAAGTGGCAAAAAAATTAGAAAAATCAGAGTTAAGCAACTTGACGTAAAAATTTGAATAAGTTGTCTATATTATTTCAAAAATATGTAAAAATAGAATCTATATAAAATTGAATCTAGTTTCTAAACTACTAGGTTTATTTTATAAAAAAATATATCTATTTGGTGAAAATTTAAAATTTCAATGCAGTAGTACTTGAATTTCAGGAAAAAAATAAGTAGGTGTATGTCTGACTACCCTAACCACAATAAAATGATAATTATTTTTTAAAAGATTTTAGATATAAGTAGAGGACTCATGTCTTGATGTGATGCATATTTTTTTGTAATTTTTTTGCAAGTAAATAATTAATTATGAATTTTTTATTACATATTTTAAAAAAATATAAAAACTCGTATGTCTGACCACCTTAACTTGGTCAAAACTTCATGAAATTCAAAAAAAAATTTAATCCTATAGTATGTGAAGCATAGAATGTGCTGTATGTTTTAGATTCAAAAAATGTGATATCATTTGAAAGCTATAGATGTTTTTCAATCAACCTATCAATTAGGACTTTAGTTGTAATTCAAATAGAAAATGAATAATAATAATTTATTAAATTCAAAGTAAAGCATAATTTATATTGGTGGAAAGTTGAGAATATCCTTTAAAAACCCTTTTCTTTTCATCAATTTTGGGTAAAAAAAAGTCATCAGCCACATGGGTCATCACATCAGTTACATATCACCACTTTTTGGCCCATCATGATCTTGCACATCTCCATGTTTTGATTCTAGATATTTTACGGTTAGGGCTTTGTTCCTTCAATCTTATCTTACATAATTTTTTAAAAACTAAAAGGTTTCATTACTTGGAAAACTCCATTTTTTCAAGAAGAAGGGTTTTATGCATTCTACTAGTTGACCCTTGTTTCTTGTACATACCAACTCATCATTTATGTATTATTGTTTTTATTGCTTCATGATATCAAAGGATTAAAAGGAATGAAACAGCTATTTTGATTAGCATTCAAAAGGTTCTTGGTGAGCAGTTATGAAACCTGAAAAAGGAAATGGTTTATTGATAGTTTTGCACAACCAGTTGTTCTTTACAGGTTTTTTGATGAACGGAAATGGAGTTTTTGATGTCTATATATGTGTGTCTTGTTCACTATTGGAAGGGTTCCATGTATGTGACGTTTATTCAATGTTAAGAGTCATTTTTATTTGTGTTGAAAACTTTGATGAGAAATTTGTTATGAAAGATGGAAAGCACTTTAAGTGTTGGTTGTATTTACATATAGATTCTTGAGTCTCCAATGAAAATGAGACAATCAAGAAATGTTTTGTAATGAAGAAAATATCTAGCTCTATCTTTTATTTTTAGAATCATTTTGATGTGAAAAGATTATTTTCTAGGGAGGCAGTTGCTAACCTGAAAAGGCAGTGAGGCTTTAGCAACATTAAATACCAGTGAGGTTGTGTTTTTCCAATGAGGTAGTATTTTCCAGTGAGGCTTTTCTAGTGAGGCACAAATAGTAGCCAGTGAGGTATTTTATCGAGTGGTTTTTTATGCCTATGAGGACTTTCCACTCATGAAATTACTATGTTATGGTTCTTTTTGTGTTATGCCTCTTTTGAGTTTTTCATGTTGTTTAAAATATGATATTGGTTGTCACATTTGAGTACATTCTTGAAACTAAAATTTTCATAATTATAAAAAAGTTTTGTGTCTTGAAAAACAATTGAATTTGAGTTTGGTTATTGAAATACCGATTCACCCCCTCTCAGTGTTTCCTGTACTCCAACAAGTGGTATTAGAGACATACCCTTGCCAAAAAGTCTAACCAACCTAGGGGATTCCTGGTGGAGTACTTTTCATGGAAAATTAGGAAGGTTTTTCTACTTCCAGAGCACCATTATTTGATGGTACTGGCTATTCTTTTTGGAGATATAGAATGCAACATCATATAACTTCTCCATGCTATGAGGTTTGGCATGTAATTGAGACTAAGTATACTGCCACTACAACACCCTCTACTACAAATGAGAAAAAGGCATATGAATGTGATGCTAGGGCTGAAAATGCTATTTGTTGTGGTCTGACTAATGATGTGTTTGTTAAAATTGTGGACTGTAAAAGTGAAAATTCTATCTAGGATAAACTATCTAGTATTTATTAGGGTGATGAAAAAGTTAAAGAAGCTAAATTACAAACTTTTAGAGACAAGTTTGAAGGCCTAAAGATGAATGGGGAAGAGAAGGTATTTGATTACCTTCTAAGAGTCTAAGAAACTATAAACTCAATTGGTGGTCTTGGTGAAACGTTAAAAGAAAGTGTAGTTGTCAAAAAGGTGTTAAGGTCACTGACACCTAGATATGATCCTAAAATATTTTTTGTAGAAGAGAGAGACTTAAAAAAACTCACTTTAGATGAAATTCATGGTGTCTTTACAACCTATGAAATGAGGATGTGTAGTGATAATCCTACTTCCAAAGAAGTTGCTTTTAAACCTATAAAAAGGGACAATGACACAAATTTTGACTCAAAAAAAATAGAGAATAGTGAATCCATCTTTGTGAGAAAACTAAGAAGAGGCTCAAGTAGATATAAAGGGAAGCTTCCATTTAAGTTCTTCAACTGTGGAAAATTGGGCATTATGCTACTCAATGCCCTAATGATGACTCTAAAAGTGATGAAGAAGATAATATGAGGGAAGGAAAGAAAAAACAAAAGAATTTTTAAAAGAATTTTTTTTTTCAAAAAGAAGAAAAGCCTATTCATCAAAGATGTTGATGTAACATATAGTGGTATAGATGTATCCATTGAAGAAGGAGAAGAAACCCTATTTATGAAAATCATTATTCCAAATTATAATCAAGAATAAAATATTGTAGATCAATCTAATCTTGAGGTAGATTTTGAGGGTGATTTGATGATGTAGAGCAAGAGATTTCATACCATCAACTTTCTATATTCTTGGCAAGAATCAAGTACACAACTGAAATTCTTCATTCTTGAGGCAATCTCAATCCTTTAACCTTGAGCAACATGGGCTCCAACTTACACAAATGGATTCCAATCTCTATCAGACTTGGTAAATGATTTCAACATGCTTAGATTCATCCCAAAAACTCATTACAACCATCCAAAGATCAGACAACAATTATTTAAGGACAACCATAAACAAACAATGCATAGCTTTGTTCAAACATCTAGAAAACCATGTTTCTTTTACCACTCTCCACCAAAATGAAACACACAATCTACCATAACTCATGCAAATGAATAAATGAATCTTTTTCCTTTAAAGGTTTTTTAGAACATACAAAAATAGAACTTCTCACCAATTTTATCACTTTTTGATGGTGGAATTGGAAACCCTAGTTTTAGAATTGAGTAGTCTTCACCAAACATGTCATAAATCACTCAAAACCCCATGAAATTTGATCAAACCAAGTGAAAATGAAACTATATTTCACATATATAACATTTACAATAGGTATGAGGTATTTATTTGATTTTTACAATTTGTACCATTGTCTGCAACATCCTGCAACTTTCAGAGAAAATAATCCCATAGGGCCGCCAATGGTAAAATGATCATAACTTTCTCCAAACTCAAGGAAAAAACACCAAAAAATTTGAAAATGAAAGCTAGTTCATTCCTCTATCAATAAAAATCAATTTTAGATCTGTAAACCTTCATACAAAACCATACCATGTAAAAGAACATGGCAGAACATTTCAAATTTGTAGAAAAAATCATCTCTTCATTCATAAGTTCTTGTTCAATCTACATTGCAACCCCCAATTGGATTTGGATGCCCATTTTTATGCTTGTAAAATCAAGTTATGCCCCAAACCAACCTACAACTACCATTTAACAACTTTTAACAAACTTCTAAAAAGTTTTCATTTAACAAGAAGAGTTGTTATGACAACATTTGACAACTTTTGACAATGTTTTCATTTTTCAACTAAATGACACCTAACCTTCATCAATGACTCCAAATGACTTCAAACATATATAAAATGGCTCATCCAACCTTATTAAAACATTAAAATACCTAATGTAATGAATTTATACAATTTGGTATCATGGAGGCTTGAATGCAACAAGGTGCTCCTACACTAGTTGAGAAGTGTTGTAGGAGAAATTAAGAAACTCAAAAGGGAGGCTATGATATAGAAGAATCATATTAAAAAGGACACTAAAAACCTAGTAAATAAGGTGAATAATTCTAAAAAATAAATTATTGATCTAAAACTTCAAATTGAAATTCTAGAACTTACTAAAATGCAATTAGAAATCAAAGAAATAGAATGTTGTACTTTAGAAGAAAAAATTGTTGACTTGAGGAAAGAGCTTGACATGTGTGATAGTAGTAACAAACTAGTAGATACTATAGGTAAAAAAAGATAATATAAAGATAAAACTAATCTAGGGTTTATGGAAGGCCAATGCTCTAATTTCAACGAACCTCAACATGCCAATGTGACAAGTGAAAAGTTTTTGAAACCATAAATTGGGGAAGGTATATTCCATTTAGAAGTAATCTGCATTTCTTTGGCTATTGCTTCTTTTGTAAATAATATGATCATAAGGAAATTAAATGTAGGGTTATGTCTAAAAGGAGCTCTAGCTCTTAGAATGAAAAAATCTTTCAGACATAACAAAAGAGAACTAACACACTTTCCAAGACAAATGTTGTTAAAAAAGTTAATTTGGAAGCCAAAGAAGGTTGATGAAAAGACATGAAATATGCTTGATCAAATAGCCCTATATGCCAAAAAGAAAGAGTTGTGGGTTGTAGACAGTGGATGCTCTCACCACATGACAGGGGATAAAAGAAACTTTATCAAATTTGAATATTGTGATGGTGGTTTAGTGTGGTTTGGAAATGATGATTGTATTTAGATCATAGGAAAAGGTACCGTGTCTTTGGATGATAACATATATTTGCATGAGGTGTATTATGTAGAGGGTCTCAGGCACAATATCTTAAGTATGACTCAAATTTGTGATCAAGGTATTTATATTCTTTTTGATGCTTTTGGATGTGAGATTAGAAAGAAAATAGGTGAACTTGTTGCAGTAGGTTTGAGGACCAAAGGAAACATTTATAATCTGCAAGAAACCAAATGTATGAGTACAGTTGATCAATTGAGGGAGAGATTGGATGATCTTCCTCATATTCTCTTCACTAAATTTTTTTATGTGTGTTTTCAGGGGGAGCTTCAAGTGTCATTTTAT
>VDFB02281492.1:1041750178-1041771618 GCA_007258455.2 Sequoia sempervirens
CATTGATTCACTCCCCCTTGCAGTGTTTCCCGTACTCCAACACATTGTTGTGTCAATGTGAAGCCTCTATTATGCATAGCCAAAAGCTTCAAAGATGTGAGAAGTTTAATCAAATATATATGTATGATGTAGTCAAGGTAGGGGGATCCAATTAAGGACTGTCCCACCTTGCAACCAAAAATTACTAACTCCATGATCACAATAGATATGCAACAAAAATTAATAGCTAATCCACAGAAAGAACAAAGATATTCATGAACACCAAACACAAAAAATGAGATATATCCTAGGAAAACCCTAATAGGGAAAAAACCAGCCTTCAAAGCTCATCCTCATTATATTATAATCTCAAGACTCATTACAAATGCCACTCGGGCTTATAGATTCTAGGTCATAGCCTAGGGATTACAAATAATTTATACAACAAATTTCCATCAACTTCCTTTCCTACTCCACACTTCCTCTGCTCTGTGGATCCTTCTGGATTAGAATACCTCATCATCGTGCTTCATACTTCACACTATCAAGCACCTTGTCGATCTACCTCCTTCTACCTATCTCAATAATTCCTCTCTTTTCTATATATATCATCCATGAATCGTCCAACCCTCAATATGTTAGCCCAATTACAACAACAATAAATATAATGTGCCAACTCAAATAGGTTGACCCCAAACAATAACAACTTACAATGTGAATCATCCAAGGTCAGCCACAACAAAGCCATGACCCAAAACATCCTCGATCATGAAAACACCTTTTAAATTATTCCTCAAAGATCCACAACATGCTCCAATTCCCTGTTAGCCAAGATCATGGAAAACATAAAATCTCAAAAGAAAATAACCCACCGCGGGCATACAGATCAATGTGTACCAACAACACATGATCTAGAAACATCTATAAGCCTCATGAATCACCATAGAAATTTCCAAAACAACTCCACGTACTGGAACCACGATGTCTTCCCTCAGGAACACCAACTGGAATAACTGAACAACTATCAGCACACATATCCTCACAACTCGATCGATCCTTCATGAAAATCTCTGAAACTTAACATGGTTAAACTACATACCCTCAATGAAAAACCCTTTAATCCACAACTTCTATTCATCAATACACTAAGTTGGAAAAGCTAATGATTGAACTGAACTTAATTGTCAATTGCCTCAATTTTTTAAGGACTTTTGGATGCCCCTGCATCAGACTCTCAGGGTTAATTGAAAAGTGAACCTCTTCACTTTGGTCTATACTGTATCAAAACCAATTTTATCTCTTTGAATTGGTTCATCCATATGTCCATAGGTACTTGAAACTACCTCAAGGTCAACAATCTATTCAATTCCACCCTGCAAATAGCCTCAAGCTCTCCTAATTGGTTTGATGTTCTACTTGTAGACCTTGCACTACCTCACTGGTCGGCGATCTGAGCAAGCCCACCCTGCAAGTTGCCTCAAGATCATTCACATTTTCTTCACTTTGGTACATAAACTTTCTCCAGAAGATCAAAGATTCACCTTCTTCTAGTTCCACTATGAAATATGATTTCTCCAAAGGTTCCCCTTGCTTTGATAAATTAATTCAGACTCTTCTTCATCTGCACAAACTATCTTTGCATCCTTTACTGTTGCTTCTTTATTAGCTTCTCTAACATCAAGCTCTTGATGACACTCAACACTTGATTATTTCTTCCTCCAAACCCCTCTATGCTCTGCATAAGGTCTTCTTTCTCTGCATCTTGATTCCTCTTTTCCTCCAACATATGAGTTCTTCCATTTGTACAATCTTATAAGCACACAAGTAACATGTTTCCACTTTGCTCCATCAATCCACCCATAATCCATCTGCTCATAACCTATCATAGGATTTCCCCTTCTCATCTTATTCCAAAACATCTTCTCATAATGGTTCCTCAATCCACATAACTTACAAGGATGTAGATCCCAACATACTTTATTTTCATTTCCATGCCTATTAGAATGTGAAAAATACATACCTTCTCTTCTTTGATTCAAAATTGCAATAACATTCTTACCTCTGTCATATCCAAGGCCTTCACTCTTTGATCTCATGACTAGCTCAATAGGTTTTGTAATTCCTTGTTGTTGTTTTCCCAATCCTTATCCTTCATATCCCATTCTTTGTATGATTTTGAAACCAATACCATCACCAACAATTGCAGGCTTTATTACCTTGTTACCTTCAACTTCACCTAAAGAAACTTCTGCAACATAACACAAATCATAAGTATCACATGAAACATCACACACTTCAAATTTAGATCTCAAATTCTCATTCTCCTCCTGGCATGCAATAAGTGACCTCTCCAACTGAGCAAAATGTTCCTTCAAGCCAGATATTTCCTTCTTCTACAATATCTTCTCCTTATTCAACTCTTTCCAACTTTCCTTTAGAATAGTCTTGAATTCTTCTACAAATTTGTTTTCAAGGTCTTCAAACATATCCAACTCTTCTTCTAGTTCTTCATTTCTCTCCCTCAATTCTACATTAAACTTGATTTCACAGAATTCTTCTTCCAAAGTATCCCTTTCGCTCATTAGGGTTTCATTTTTTTTCTTCATCATCTTCCCACTCTTCCCCATTGAATTAAATTAGGCTTCAATAGATTCACAATCAGACTCGCAACCAACTCTGATACTAATTGATGTAGTTAAGGTAGGACGATCCAATTAAGGACCGTCCTACCTTGCAGCCAAAATTACTAACTCCATGATCAAAATAGATATGCAACAAAAATTAACAACTAATCCATAGAAAGAACAAATATATTCATGAACACTAGACATAAAACACAAGATATATCCTAGGAAAACCCTAACAGGGAAAAAACCAACCTTCAAATCTCATCCAAATTATATTATAATCTCAAGACTCTTTACAAATGCCACTCGGGCTTACAGATTCTAGGCCATAGCCTAGGGATTAAAAATAATTCATACAACAATATATTTCCAATGAATTATTTTCCTACTCCACACTTCCTCTGCTTTGTGGATCCTTCTGGATCACAATACCTGATCACCATGCTTCATACTTCACACTATCGAGCACCTTGTTGATTTACCTCCTTTTTCCTGTGTCAACAAATCCTCTCTTTTCTATTTATATCATCCATGAATCATCCAACCCTCAACATGTTAGCCCAATTACAAGGACAAGAAATGTAACATGCCAACTCAGATAGATTGACCCCAAACAATAACAACTTACAATGCAAATAAGCCAAGGTCAGCCAGAACAAAGCTAGGACCTGAAACAACATCCTCGATCATGAAAACACCTTTTAAATTATTCCTCGAAGATCCACAACATGCTCCAATGCACTATTGGTGAGGAACATGGAAAACATAAACTCTCAAAATAAAATCACCCATTGCAGGCACACAAATCAATGTGGACCAACAACACATGATCTGGAAACATCTATGAGCCTCGCGAATCACCATAGAAACATTTGCAACAACTCCATGTACTGGAATCACGTCTTCCCTCAGGAACACCAACTAGAATAACTAAACAACTATCAGCATACGGATGCTCACAACTTGATCGATCCTTCATGTGGATCTCTGAAACTTAACATGGTTAAACTAGGTACCCTCAATGACAAACCCTTTAATCCACAACCTCTATTCATCAATACATTGAGCTAGCCAATTTGATGGCTAAATTGAAATTCAATGTCAATTGCCTCAATTTTTTGAGGACTTCTAGATGCCCCTGCATCAATATAAGAGCTTCAAAAGGTCGACTATGATTTATGCATTACTTTGTCATGCAAAAGATGTTGATTCTCTAATTGTTTTTGAGGAAGAAGATGGTTATTATATAGATTTTTTTTTTTGAAATGAATGATCGAGATCGCGTAGTAGGATATCCTAATCAATGGTTCAAAAATATTGAGAGGATTTAGATAGGAATAATTAGTGGATTTTGATTACGTAATTGGTGTGATTGAAGAAATTAATTTGAGTGTTCAATGGAATTGAGGAAATATATTGAATAAACTATGGAATTAAAGAATAGATGAATCCATCAAGAAATAAATGGATTAGTTAGCCAATCAGAGTGAGAAATTGGGGGATCATAATTTTCTCAATCATGAAAGTGGGTGAGGATAATTAATTAATTGATTTAATTAATTAATCTTTTTTATTTGAACGTGCAAATCATGTTTGAATTTTGCAAAAAAAGTGGTATTTGTTTCATTTGACCTTTTTGCTAATGTTTTAAATAATTTATTCAATTATTCAAATTTAGGGGAAAGAAACATAGCTAAACTATTATGTTTTAATAATTTAATTGACTTAGGGGAACAAAGTGAACTAGCAACATAATTAAATAATTGACATTATTTAATTAATCAGAGGAATAAACTTAGATTAGGAATTCATTAAATAAATGAAATTTATTTATTTAGTCAAAAATGATGAAAAAGTGAATTAATGAAATAATGCAATATTATTCAATTAATAGAGGAAATTAGGGTTTTTGATGAAAATTATGTGAAATCTAGTGATATTAGGTGATAATGATGCTAATGATGAGAAAACATATTTTAGGATGTGCAATAAGTGTTAGGTCAATTTTGCATGTCTACATTTTGCCCCTCTTTAAGACAAAGTATCAGTTGCTTTGTTTCAAAGATTTTGATATTGAGATCAAGATTTTTAAAAAATTATATGCCCCACTATGCTTCGATGATTAGTGAAATGATGGTAGGATGTTGGGTTGCTCCCTCGAGAGGCTGGCTGAAAATATCAATTTTTAGGTCAGGCTCACGACACTATTTCATTTCAGTTCAAATGGATAGAGGACAAATAATTGAGCCTATAGGTCTCTCCTTGATAGTTCATATGTTCCTAAAAACTCCTAATTTCGACCTAGGAAGGCTTCCTAGGTAAAAAAATTAGGGTTTCAAGGGTTAAAATAGGTAATTAGGGCTTAATTCTCCTCATTTGCAATCTAAGATTATAGAAAATTCTTGCCTTTGGATTTTGTGATTTTTTGATTATCAAGGAGATATGGTGAGGATTCAAGGAGCTCCACATCATGCTATGCAGTTCACAAGTTCGAATGTCTTGTAGGCATCGATGCCATGATGTATACCCTATTTTTTTCACATTTTTAACTTTTTGTTTTGTGTAATTAATGCATGAATTCAAAGTAGTTGATAGTGGTAGGATTATGTTTTGTTCACTTTTGCATCATTTTTAGTGCTTTTCATGTTTATTTCCATTTCTCTTTTGATTTTTTCTATTGCACTTGACATAGTTGTTTTCTTTTGACATATTTTTTCGCTTCTTTTTTTTTCCCTTTCCTGAAATGTTCTCTTTTGATTTTCTATCCTATGAACTAGCTGTTATTGTAATATGTGCACTTTTGTGACAAGTTTACACTCTTTTTTTCAACGCTTTTGAGTTTATTTACTACTTTCAATTAAACAGTGATTGCTTGTGCCTATTTTTAATGCTTTTTTCAAATAAGTTATCGCTTTTGACAAAAAGTAGCCACTTTTTCTTTGCATAGAATTTTGAGTCAGGGTGTTAGTAATTTGAGGTTCATTTTGCATTTTCATAGGGAATCCTTAACATCATGGGTTGAATGGTTGTAGGTGTTTCTTAATCCACTTATGTTGAGGGAGCGACGATTGCAAGAGTTGTTTGATTTGATCACTAGATTCCATGAGCTAGAGCTAGATGTTCTAGATGTTGTGGGGCTATGACACCTATGTTACATGTCGACTATCAGATGCTAGCAAGTTATGATGACTGCCCTTTTTGAGAGGTGGCATTCGAAGACATTTTCTTTTTACTTACCTACTAGGGAGGCCACCATCACCTTGTAGGATGTGTGGAGGATTCTTCATGTACCTATTTATGGAGAGTTTGTGACCTATTGCATATGTAGGGGTACATGTTCTATGTGTTGAGTACTTGGTGTGAGGAATTTGCATGTTTGTGAGGTAGAGATAGACCTATCTCCATTCATGGGTAGTAATGATCCTATTTCACTTGTTTTATGTCCTTTGGTTATGAGGATTTTCATTCATGATCAATGAGGCAGGCAGTTTCTCATTGGGTGGGGCATATGTATTTAGGATATGTTTGAGAACAACACTAGATATGCATGGGGCCCATGTCTCCTTGTGCATTTATATAGAGATATGCATGAGGTTGTGTACCATGGAGGTAGATCTTTTTTTTTTTTGTGTCTCTCTACTGCATGTATGGGCATGGGAGCATATCCCAGTTACCAAGGCCAATGGAATTTTGGATCAGGATCCATAGGATCCTTACTCTTATAGATACAAATATTTTCTTCATTACACTTGGCCTAGATAGCTTCCCTATTGGCATCATGTTATAGATGATATGCCTAGTTTTATGTGGAGACCATATTTGGATTGCGAGACATGGCACAATGATCGGGAGAAGTTGTGATATTATAGAAAAAATTGATGGATTATTTGTCGTGTTCACTCATTCTTAGAGAGATATCTACTTGATCAGTTTTGTCATCAGTTCAGTGAGAGATAGGGCTGATTTGTAGATGCCTATGAGGCTTATTTTTGTAGGACCACTAGATAGGTCTAGGTATGGGGTTTATAAGCTGGTCAAGATGTTGTTGTTGCAGATTTTAGGGAACTTGTGCTAGACAGATGGGGATGGCCTGTTGGTTTAGTAGATCCTACGATGACCCCATATTTTGGTCAGTGGTGGGCTAGGTCTATTCCTTTGAGGTTTACAGATACTATTGGTGTGGTAGCCATGGACAGAGTGGGTATTACTTGTCATAACCCAATTTTATTACACATTTATCATAATATGACAAATTGAATTATTGAATAAATTCAAATAAATATTAAATGGAGATTCTTGAATATTTTAAAATTTAATGAAAGAAGTTGACTGACATTGACTATGTGAACTCTTGAAAATTATTTTATATGTTATGAAAAATTGAACATTACTAATCAATTTACAAGTGCAAGTGTGTGCAATTGTATAGTGACATATTGAAAGACAAGAATAGGGTTGAAGTAGAATTTTTTAGCCAGATCAAATGGTAATCCAGTTGGAATTTGGGTGTACACACCATGAATGGCATGATGAATTACATTTGATTGATTTGCATATATATAAAGATGCTCAAAATGAAAATTCAACTTCTTTTAAATGATAGTCTATGGAACTTATAAGCCATTCCAAAGCAAGAAAATTTTATATGAATGCATATATATATATATATATATATATATACATACATATATATACACACACATATATAGATATATAGATATATAAGATATGTACATATATACTATATATATATGTATACATATATATGTATATATGTAATACATATGTATGCATGTATATATGCATATATATATATATATATATATGCTTAATAATAATATGCTCTTTATATATATATATATATATATATATATATATATATATATATATGTCATATATATATATATATATATCTATATATATATATATGTCTATGTAATATATATGAATGTATCTATATATATATGTATCTATGTAATAATAATACATGCATAATAATATGCATGCATATGTAATACATTGTATATGTATGTAATGTATATATATATGTATATATTAATGTGTATATTAATATATGCTCACATGCATGCACATGTATGTATATATATGTATATATATATATATATATATATATATATATATATATATACTTTAATTGAATACATGGTAATTGCGAATAAAATCATTCAAATGCATATAGATATACAAATATATAAATATATATATGCATATATATTACATATATATATATATACATAAATATGCATACATACATTCATATATATTCAAATTCATATTGAATTGAAAGTTGATAACCAATACATTATGAATCATATTATGGAAATCAATGAAAGATATTAAGGAAAACCCATGATGGGCATGGTTTTCCATGAAATAAATAGAAAATTTCACAATTAGAGGCTGATGGCATGGACATAATTCCATCAGCCCAAAAAGAATGCAAAAATAGTGTTGTTTCCATTTTGAAGAGGAGCATGGGCGAAATAGTAGAAAAGAAGAAAGTAACTTGGGAAATTTGAAGGAAAAAGCAGGGATGAACTTGAGACTAGAAAAATTTGAGGTAAATGAGAACAAAGTTCAATTTGAGGTAATTCAATCCCATTATTTTTTCCATAGAATTAGCTTTATTGCTAGTATTGAATCATCTAATGAAGTTTTTCCTTCATTTCAATTGAATGTTATCATGGCATCATAGGAATGAGGGTGTTGATCTGTATGTAAATTGGCTTGAATATGAATGTATTTAAGTATATTGATTATCACCTCATGAAGGGAGCATGGCTTGTGGAACCTGTGCAGTAGAGAAGTTGACATAATTTAGAGCCTTCATGGCTATTATATAGAGCTAGGCCAAGGCTCAAGATCCCCCAATGGCTCAGCCTTCATTGTTATTGTTAGCTCTCAAAAATGCAGGCGAAAAACCTCAAGAGGCTACTAATCTCTTGGTACATTTTACAGTAATAGACAAGGTCAGATGTTTTAGACCTTTGACTCTTCAGGTGCTACTAGACCTAGGTGGGTGTACCTACTTGAATTGAGTAGACTTAACTTATTATTATCTTTCTTGTAGTGATTTGTCCACAATGGCGGATGGAAGTGAACAAATGAAATCAAATTTGGTATAAATTGTATATGAGTTCTAAAACTAAAACCTAATATGTTCAGTTAACAGATGTAAAGAAAATGAAATGAATCCAACTGGTGAAATACAAAGACTAGTGCCTTATTGGGTATGTGGAGTCAAATGAAATCAAAATGAACAACACTTCTTTTGAGAAAACTCAAATTATCTGGCATATATTATGCTCATAACTTTTATAAACATGCAAAACTATGACTACTAAGATCTTCTTTAATAATCCAAATGAATCTCTCTGATTACTATGATCAACTAAAAGGATTTAATCTTTGCTTGAAAGAACCAATCAACTAACCACACAGATACAAAAAATGTGCACTGATAAACTGAATATAAACTTGTTATATCAATTTAAATAACCAGAAAACATCCATCTTGGAGACAGCTTAGCAATACTTTCATTAAATTCAACAGACAATTGACAACAAAAATGTGCAGCAACATCAATTGATTTTCATAAAAACCTCCATTCTGAAATCATGCAACCATAGTCTCTATTTTGAGAATTTTACTCTACTGTATCCATCTCTAATCTACTTATTGTATCCTTCCTTTTTTTCTGTTCACAATCGAGAATGAATATTTATACATTTCTATCTGAACAGACATGTCACTTCACATTCCAAATGTCGGCCAACAATATTCGGGCTCATTGCAAAATAGTCACCGACACACTCCATAGCTATGCCGAAGGAAAAAGTATCACTGTCAGTCATCCTGTTGTCCATCGTGTTAATGCTATGTCATCTCGTCGACACATTGAGTCTCGCCGACAGTCACCCATTGTCATATGTGTTTCATCATGACCTTGTGATGTCGATCAGATGTCCCATATATCATAATAGTCTTATCGAAAGTTGTTCCTCCATCCTGTGTGTCACTGAGACAAATTTTAGTCAGGGAGATATCATATCGATCACCCTGTCTTACCAAAGGTCTCCTTAAGTTTTCTTTTGATCGCCATGACAATACCATTCTCTCACTGATAAAATTTCTTTGTATTCTATTAGCAAGATTGGAACCACGCATTAAGAGCTTACCCCAAAAATGCTTTAGTCTAGCCGAAGTGTATATCTTTATTAGCGGTTGGCAAGACATATCAAACTTGCTATGACTTCATAACGAAAACCTTTAGTCTGGCCGAAATGTTTGCCTAGACCCCGATAGTCGGTGAGACAATAAGAGTTCACCATGACATTACATCGATGAAAAGATCCTTCACCGAAACGTTCCTTCTACTGCCAGTCGGTGAGACAATACGCAATCGATAAGACCTCACCCCGAAGTCATTGTCTGGCCGATAAACCTTCTATCGCTGAGACAATGAAATTTTCCTATCGAATGGTGCCTGCATATGAATTTTGATTGCTATGACATCAAAAACGTCTTGCCAATAGACAACACAGATGTATATCAGCAAAAATGTATTATGGGTTGGGGAAACCTTGACAATCTCATGCCGATATGGATCACAAAGTGAAATACTTAGACCTAGATGGATTTTATGGGATCACATGGCCAAATATGGGGAAAATGTGCTCACAGTAGGATTTATTTGGAAACTTATGAGTATGAACAAAATGTAAAATCATCATAATTTTACAGTTCTAACAGTGGCTCCATCTGGGGATGAATGATTGTGAGATCATTGCAAGGATCCAGATCTTTGGGTGAGCAGACCAAACACAAGATGAGAAAAATGGGAATGGAAATGGAGATGAACAAAACCCTAAACTATTGTGCATGGAAAATAATTTTAAAGAGGATCATCAAGATTTTTCCATGCATTGGCAACCCTTAATCCTCTGTGTTTCAACTTCAGCAGTTTTGAACTATTACAGTATAAAACTCAAACCACAGATGAGGGTTCAAGGTCATCCAAAAGAAAGGCTCATACTTTCCTCTATCAAACACCTGGTTTTTCCTTAAGTTCATCATATTCTTCTTGAAGATATTCATGCAATCTTCCTTGTCATTGTTACTAAATTTTTTCAAAGAATCATTATGCCCAGCTTGGTCCAACTTCCCTTCATCATTCAGTTCAAATTCTCCATCATCATGAGACAAATCTCTATTATCCTCAACATACAAAGTACATATAAAATCACTAGAAAATTTATGATTATCTTTCTCACTATTATTTATGATGAAAGACTCTCCTAGTTGTATTGAAAATTCACCATCAAAATGCTTCTCTTGAGAAACAAAAAATTATGTCATATCAATGTTGTTTGAAACAAACAAATCTAAAACCTTTTTCTCTTCCTCCATATCATCATTAGGAAATGATAGTGGATTATGACTCATATCTTCAATATCATGCATATATGAACCAATTAATGTTGGAATTCTATCATCCTTGGTATGCAAATAATTTTTTTCTCCATATGAGTTAGAAATTTCAAAATCAAATACCTCATCATGAATGGACACAGATTTCTGATCAACTTCAAAGGTTTCTCCATCATTTCAAAAAATGCACTGGGAGTCATATGAATCATTGCCAAAGGACCTTCACTATCAAAACAAATGTAAGCTGGACACAAAACTTCAAAGTCATCCTTGTGTGCACATCTTTGGTACTCAATAGTTAGCAAATCTAAAATTTTCTCACTACTGAGGGAACATGTTTCTTCTTCCATATCTTCTAGTATTTCTCCCTCTTCTTGATCTCCACAAGAGCTGGAAATATCTCCTTGTTGAAAATCAAGATTCACATGACTACCCTCAAACTCTTCCTCATTGTGACATGATACACAATCCCCCTCCATTTCATTTTCCAATTCATCAACATGACAGTTTTCAAGATCATTGTAGTTGTTCTCTTCACATGTTGATGTACTCTCCTCTTCATTTGAGCACGTTCCATCCTAATCCTAGAGTGATTTAAAAAAGAGAGCATTCTGTAGCACAACTTGGTTAGATGTTACCTAAGATTCTTTTGGTATTTGATCATACAATAGTTCTGAAGAAAAATTAAAACTATTTTCAAATGTGCAATCTTGTTGTTCATCAATCATGTCCTCATGGTTATGAGCTGCAACTAAAGGGTTCATTTGTTCACTTTCAAATGGATCCACATTTGTTATTGCTTCTTCTTCTCGATTATCACAAAAACTGCAAGAATCCCCTGACTGTAAATCAAAATCAATAGGTTCATCTTCACAATCAAAATACTCATGGGATCCCTCATAACACACACTACTTTCCTTGTCACAATCTATTATGCAAGAGAGATCTCTTGTATCTTCATCTTCCTTATGCAAGCTACCATATGAACCATATTGACTTGCACTTGTCTCATCTTCTTCTTCTTCAAATTGTTGATGCTGGTATACATATCGCTGCAAGCCCATATTTTCTTGAATCTCTAATAACCCATGGGAAGCCCAATTTGGTGTAGACAGACTTCCATATTGCTCAAGAAATTGATCTCGAAATCCTTGGAGAGAATCAATAGAAGCTACTGGTAAGGTGTTAAACCAATCCCTAGCTTCATGAATGAGTGACATCAAAAATAACCTCATATGTAAATCCTCATATGGCACATCCAAGTCTTCGATGAAATCATTGAAGCTCCTTAAATGATCCTCAGCAGTGATTGCACTACCCCCTATCAACTTAGGAACAAGGCTTCTCCAACTGCTATCCATATGGTAAGGGTACCACTAAAACCCTGTCAGGTCGAATTGTTTGATCATTGTTATGCACTGATGAGGGGGAGGGTTAGGTGGGTACTGATATTGGTACATAGGGTTATTGTATTATGTATTATGTTGAGGGATATAATGCCGATCATGAGGTGGCTAGACATTTGTATGCTGTGTGGGAATATGAGGAGAATGATTTGGATGTCTGTGTTGATTCCCTGTCTGATGGTGAGGAAACCTTTGTTGATCAGAGGGCCTCACACCATGGTTACCTTTCTTATTAGGTGGCACATACTTTTGGGGGCAATCATTTGTCTGAACAATGTTGTGATTCCACTGTAATTCAACTTTTAATTTTTCTATCTCCATCCTTCGAGACTCAAACAGTGCTTTGACTTCCTCATAAGTTAAAGATTCATAATCATCTTGAGGAGTTTCATGATCAATAGGTCCGCTCTGATTACCCTTCATTTTCAGATTATTGTGTGTCCACAAACTGTTGCTAGCAGGAGCTCCAACATGACCTCCCCTATATTGAGATCTTCTTCTAATCATGTTTGAACAAATGTAATGTTTCTTTCAGAGTCACCACTCACTTTTTTCAAAAGTCAGAAAGTATTTTGAAATTTCTTATTCCCAGCGGAGTCTGTACAAGGTTTCAGACTCTATGATTAAGGCCTTGATTCTGAATTGATTTATCCCCAGTAGAGTCACCAATTTGTTAGCTCTCAAAAATGTAGGCAGAAAACCTTAAGAAGCTACCAATCTCTTGGTATGTTTTAGAGTAACAGACAAGGTCAGATGTTTTAGACCTTCTACTCTTCAAGTGCTGCTAGACGTAGGTAGGTGTATCTACTTGAATTGAGCAGACTTAACTTATGATTATCTTTCTTGCAGTGATTTGTCCACAATGGCATATGGAAGTGAACAAATGAAATCAAATTTGGTATAAATTGTATACGAATTCTAAAACTAAAACCTAATATGTTCATTTAACATATGTAAAGAAAATGAAATGAATCCAACTAGTGAAATGTAGAGACTAGTGCCTTATTGGGTATACAAAGTCAAATGAAATCAAAATGAACAACACTTCTCTAGAGAAAACTCAAATTATCTGGCACATATTTTGTTCATAACTTGTATAAACATGCAAAACTATGACTAATAAGCTCTTCTTTAATAATCTAGATGAATCTCTCTAATTACTGTGATCAACTAAAAGGATTTAATCTTCGCTTGAAAGAACCAATCAATTAACCACACAGATATAGAAAATATGCACTGATAAACTGAATATAAACTTGTTATATCAATTTAAACAACCAAAAAACATCCATCTTGGAGACAGCTTAGCAATACTTTCATTAAATTCAACAGACAATTGACAGCAAAAATGTGCAGCAACATCAACTGATTTTCATAAAAACCTCCATTCTGAAATCATGCAACCATAGTCTCTGCTCTAATAATTTTACTCTACTGTATCCATCTCTAATCTACTTACTGTATCCTTCCTTTTTTCTATTCACAATCGGGAATGAATATTTATACATCTGTATCTGAACAAACATGTCACTTCACATTCCAAATGTCAGCCAACAATATTCAGGCTCATTGCAAAACAGTCGTCGAGACACTCCGTAGCTATGCCAAAGGAAAAAGTATCGTCGTCAATCATCCCATTGTCTATCGGTATAATGCTATGCCATCTCGTTGACACACTGAGTCTCATCAATAGTCACCCATTGTCATATGTGTTTCGCCATGACCTTGTGATGTCGGGGAGATGTCCCATATATCATAATATTCTTATCAAAAGTTGTTCCTCCATCCTGTGTGTCGCTGAGACAAATTTTAGTTAGGGAGATATCATATCGATCACCCTTTCTTACCGAAGGTCTCCTTAAGTTTGCTTTTGATCGTCGTGACAATACCATTCTCTCACTGATAAAATCTCTTTGTATTCTTTCGGAAAGACTGGAACCACGCGCTGAGAGCTTACCCCAAAAAATATTTAGTCTGGCTGAAGTGTATATCTTTATTGGCAGTCGTCAAGACATATCAAACTCACTATGACATCATAATGAAAACCTTTAGTCTGGCCGAAATGTTTTCCTATACACCAATAGTCGGTGAGACAATAAGAGTTCGCCATGACATTACATCGATGAAAAGATCCTTCACCGACATATTCCTTCTGTTGTCGGTTAGTGAGATAATATGTGATCCGTAAGACCTCACCTCGAAGTCATTGGTTGGCTGATAAACCTTATGTCACCGAGACAATGAAATTGTCCTACCAAATGGTGCCTGTATATGAATTTCGATTGCTATGACATCAAAAATGTCTTGCTGATAGACAACACAGACGTATATCGACAAAAATGTATTATGGGTCAAGGAAACCTTAACAATATCATGCCGATATGGATCACAAAGTGAAATACTTAGACCTATATGGATTTTATGGGATCACATGGCCAAATATGGGGAAAATCTGCTCACGGTAGGATTTATTTGGAAACTTATGAGTATGAACAAAATGTAAAATCATCAAAATTTTATAGTTCTAACAGTTAAGTTGCATCTTAAAGCTTAGCCTTATGTAGGCTATTGGATTTATTCTAAATTACTATATGTTTTTGTAAATATAAACCTTGAGAAGGATCAATTTTGATCCTGTGGGAGGGGAATTTTCCCCTGCATTTTATTTGTATTGTTTCTAAATCTTATTGTCGATTGTTCAATACTTGTAATCATCTTGGAAAAAATATCTTAGAAATTTTCTTATATTTATTTTTTCTTTTAATGGAAAGCCAATCTATTATGTAGGAATGATGGAATGGTTTCTAAGTTAGAGAAGCACCAAGCCTTACTTGGTTTGAACTTAGTATTGATGAGCTAACCCCTAATTTTTAAACGTACAAATGAAAGCCCACATGCTTAATACTATTGCATACATAAAATAAAATAGAAATACATCATGGGTGATTTCAATATATGTCTTAGATCTGCTTAGAAGAAAGACACCCGACCATTGAGATTGTTCAATCTAGAGCAACTATAGTTTGTTTTGTTGCAACTCAAAAAGGCATGTGTATTATTGAACCTAAAGCTTCTATACTTTCTTTGACCGATATATTTTCTCAATTAGTTCATAAAAAAACATTTCAAACATATTTTTCTTTATGCTATTTAATTTCTTATTGAATTTCCAGTGATGAGAGTTCTCATGAATTTGAATAATAGACATTTTGTCCTTGGTGCAAGAGCACCTAGTGGAATTCATGCCTCCATCAGGCCATTTTATAAATATTTGATTTACATGGTATTTGGGTCATTTCATAAGATCATTTAGACCATATTTAACATGTTTGAGTCATTCAATAGGTTATTAGGTGATTATGAGTTCATTTTGTCAAAAATTGTAAAAATTGTCAAAGTTATCATATTGTCGTATTTTGCAAAAAAATTGGAAAGTTGTCAAGTGAAGGTAGTAGGTTGATTTTATATTTTCAAGTCTTGTTTGAAGGTGAATAAGGTCTATATAGACCATCTTTTATGTTCTAGGTGATTAGGGGGTCAAAAAGTGCAAAAGTTGCAATTAGGCAAAAAAATGTCATAAAAAATTACACAAAATGCAACTTTCAAGAATATGAAGAGTCATGATAGCATAAGGGTTAGTTGTGAATGCATTTTTAGTTGAAACAAATCTGAAAAGGAATAAAATATCCTTAATCCATCATTGGAAGGTGGAGAGGGATGCAAATAATGAAGAACCAATAATGAAACCCCAATTTTTATGCAAAATTTCTATGTTTTTCTAATATATTTGAGTTTCAGATCATTGTACAGATTTTTATGGCCATATTTTTGTGTTCAAGTAATTTTTAATGATTAAGATATGATTCTATAACATTCTCCTTTTTTTTCACTAAATTTCATGCAAATTTGAGTAAGTTGTGGTGATTTTATTTATTGCAACTTTTCATATTTCTCTGTTACAGTCATGTCGTAACAAATTGTACGACCTCCAAATAAACTAAATATTATATGGTTGGATATAGGAATGAGTTATCTTTCTGTTTGGTGTTGGTTTGAGGTCGTTTTACTGAATATTATGAAATTTATGCTTATTTTGGTGAAAACAGTCAAGTTTAGATTTACACAGGATAACAAACATTCAAAAATGTGTATCTCTTATTTTAATCATTGAAATCTCCTCAAAATTGGTATGTAAGGAGTTTTAGATGTATTTTAAAAGATTCCAAAGTTGCAGGCCTTGAATTTTTTGAGTTTTTTTAGATGATATTGGAGATAAGTTGTCTTCTTCCTCTCTATTGCATCAAATTGGTATCAGAGCTCAACAAAAGGTCTGGGCTAGTGTTGGTTTGTGGTTTTGGTTTTGTGGTTGTGTACAGGTTGAGAGGAAACCTGGTTGCTTCCAAGAGAAGGTAGAGAAAATTTGAGTTGAAGCAAGGAGAGACTTGCTTAGAGACCATCTAAAAGATGGAAGTGATAAGATGTTTGTAGGCAGAGGAAGAGAGGAAAAAGAAGAAGAAGAAGCAAGAGGAAAGAGAGAGAGAAAGAGAAAAGAGGAAGAGATGATTGAACAAGAAATAAAAGAGTTGAAGCAAATGATGCAAAGGAACATGGAAATGATAGAGAAGTTGCACAAAAGAGCCACAAGTTGGCACTTGACCATGAAAAAGAAAGTTGAATGGCCTATACAAAAGATTATTCAAAGAAGGAAAAAACAAGCAAGGACAACAACACATGAGGTAGAGGTAAATTTTGTTGAGCAAAGTGATATTCCAATTGTGTTTGAATATGAACAAACTTATTTTTTTGATGAAGAGCATATTAGTCTTGAGATGAATGATATGGTTGTTGGTAATCAAGTATTTGATGAAATTGTTGATGAACAAGTAGAGAAGGTTGTTGAGGTTGTTGATAATAAGGTTGATAATGAAAATGTTGTAGATTTGTTTGCTAATGAGTTATATGCAGATTTTCAAGGTTATGATGTAGGTTATATATGGTAGTCTGATGATGAGAATGAATGTATAGATGATGTTGTTGAGGTATATGCACAAGAAATAGAGTTTTGGAGCCTAGAAGTTGAGAAGATGATGGATAAGGGATGGTTTAAGAAGAAGAAGAGGAAGAGATACAAAGAAGGACAAGTTGCAAAAGAACTGGAAGATTAGAAAGAAGGAGCAGACCAACATTCAATGGGACTTGAATTTTCTTTTCTCCAGGAGTATGGTATAGGAGCACCTAGTGGAATTCATGCCTCCATGAGGCCATTTTGTACAAATATTTGATTTACATGGTATCTGGGTCATTTCATAAGGTCATTTAGACCATATTTAACATGTTTAAGTCATTCAATATGGTTATTAGGTGATTATGAGTTCATTTTGTCAAAAATTGTAAAAATTGTCAAAGTTATCATATTGTCATATTTTGCAAAACAAATTGGAATGATGTCAAGTGAAGGTAGTAGGTTTATTTTATATTGTCAAGTCTTGTTTGAAGGTGAATAAGGTCTATATAGACCATCTTTTATGTTCTAGGTGATTAGGGGGTCAAAAAGTGTAAAAGTTGCAATTAGGCAAAAAAGTGTCATAAAAAATTGCACAAAATGCAACTTTCGATAATATTGTAAGGCCCCTTCCCCCATATCATAGTTACAAACCATTTTATGCTAACATTGGTTTTAATGAAAGTATATTAGATAAATGATATATTAGGTGAAATGTTGTTCTAATAATTTGGATGTCTAACGCATGGAAGGTATGTCGCTAGTATGTCCTTATGATTCAATTTTATTTTTTTTCCTTCATCACGTGGAAAATATAATTAGGATGATAATAAAATTTATGAGTGCAACTAAAACAACATTAAGTTCTAATCCTTAAGGACTTCTAGGAGGAATACTACATAAGGGGGGGAGAATGTAAGGCCACCTAGTCAACTCATGTTCAATAGGGAGAAGATTGTTTTTATATGAGATATTCATTTTATAAACTTTTGGACTTTAATAAATTTTCCTACCAAAGACTGCATGAGGTATCTTTTTTATGCTTGTCACATTATATCTATTGGAATCCTTTAAACTTTAGTGATTATGAAATAAAATGCATATTAGCAAAATGACACTCTTTTTAGGTTTATTTACACATGTTATAGTACAAGGATTTTATGTCTTATAGTCTTCCTTGAGTTGGTAATATGGTTTAGCTTGTACTTATTTATAGTATTGGGGTTAACAAGCTAATACAACTATTGGATGATGAAGTTGTGAATGAATATCAAATATTTTAAAAATGCTTTATAAGTGAATTTTTAATATGGTATGGAGTATGGTCTAATGGTCAGGGGGTGGATTGTTCTTATATAGTGATAAATTATCACATGTATCATTATGCATGGTTTTAAGTGGGTGCTTTTGATCATAACAACATTGTATTCAAGGTACTCTCTATATTTTGTTTTCAATTACATTTCAGGTATTGTTTCTCCATATTTTATCAATTTCTTGTATTTTATGGATTAAACCAATGGTTAGAAAGGATATATTATTTTAGTAGAATTTATATTTATTAGATACAAAAAAAATAGTTTATATGTATCTAAATCCTTGTGTGCAAATTCATACAACACATTTATTCTAATCCTATAAAGTAAACTAATCAATTTAGATTATAAATAAGACCAAGCTTTCTAATCCTTAATTTAAAGTTAAGTAAGCCTTCAATTATCGATGTATGGAGATCTCCGTAACATATGAATATTAGATCTCATGGTTCCATACACATCTTGTCATACCCCATGCATGGGATTGTGTAGTAAGAGATAAGTGAGTTTCCGCTAAAGGTATTTTGTTAACAATGATTTGATTGTTTATGCAACTACGATTCTTTTATAAGATACTACCAGTTAGAAGGTTGGGATTAAATTTCACACGAGTTAGTGTAGGTGCAGTAGCATCTTAGCATGAACTGATCAAACTATGCTTTAGGCATGCATAATGGGAGGGAAAACACGAGGAGAACTAGGTTGAGATACATAAGAATTGAAGATATGTATGAAGGATCTTATTTGCTGTTTTTTTTTTGTTTTTTTTTCAATACTCTTCTTTTTCAGTTTGTTTTAAAGCAGAGTAAAACTACAAATACTATTTGCATCACTCATAGTTTGGTCTTTCTCAGATTTTGTGAGAAGGTGCAACATATCATGACCCTTACTTGAGTTTGAGAGGTTTTATTTTTATTTTTAAAACCAAATTTTATGAAAGAGTCGAAGGTTCCACAACAAGAAATCAAGGAAAAATCTAGTTTTTGATGAAAAAGAAAGCGGGTTAGTTTATGGAAGAAAGAGGTCGAGCATTTGGATGAGGATCTATATATTATAGTCTATTCGAATGGAGAGGGAGGACACAAAGCATGAAAATATTTATTCCTTTAATGGATTACCATGCCCTATTCAAGGAGCCCAATTTTTAGCATAGGCAGGGAGGATGTTGGAAAAAGTGGTAGAATTCGGACTGTACACTTGCCATATGCATGGTCATGAAAGAGAAAAGGAGAAGGTATAAGAAGGCGAGCAGTGGGGAAATAGAGAGGGAGTCTGGCCTTTTACATAGAGAATGTGTGCCCAAAGTTTTGGTCAAATCCCATCATAGAATACACCACAATGCTATAGACGAGTGCTTGAATCAACACATGTGGAAAACTCAATTATTACCTATAGAGGCAAAAGAATGAAGAATAATTTCTATTGTACATTAGTTGGAGATGCCTGTATATGCAAACCTAGTTGTTTGTTGATGGCGACTCAAGAATTTTCTCAATGGAAATGTGAAGACATAAACCAGGTATGAACATTCTCAAAATTTTCCACTCTAGTTACTACGTGTAAATATACCATCACAATACTAATATAAATTTTATGAATGATTAAGTGTTCTATTCACAAATATTAAAATAATAATAATAATAATAATAAAATTAGACTAGATGTATGAAGTTAGATTTATGTAGCTTGTACATCCTTGACAGTTAGAAAATATGAGCAAAGGAATGCCACTTTTTTATACTAGAGAGATAGAAAATGCACAAACAAAACATGATTAGTTCCATCCTCAGAAACTATTGTTTGTCACTCTACCCACCTTAATAGGAATTTAGCTAATGAAAACATTTCCTGATGTTTGAAACTCAACCCATCCTTTAAGGTTAATTATATATGTCAGATTTTATGATTGCATTGTTTTATCTATTACTCAATGCTCTTGAAAACATATAGTTTATGCAAAGTGTTGCTTCCTCAATCTATGTTGGTGTTATGTTGTGTATCATTTTGTCTTTCCATTACATGGTTGGACATTATCCCTTAAAAAATGTTTTATACTTGAAAACTATGAGATTATTACTAGAGAGGAACTGTTGTTCTAAGTAGGAATAAACAAGAAAGTGAGTTGAGTTGCAGAAAAAGCTGCTCCCCCATGTTTTAAAATTATTTCAAAGGCTTTATGGGTTTTTTTTCCTTGTCCTTCCACCTTTCCAAAACATTTTGAATTTTAAAATTTGGGTAAGAGAAGTAAAAGTTATGACTATTCAAACTCTACCATTTTTCTACTAAAAACAACAAGCTAAAAAATATTAGATAATTTAAATATTATGGTTTTTTTGTTTGTTTGTTTGATTTTTTTAATATAATTTTTTTGTGTATTAAGAATATCTCAATTGTAATATTTTCTAATATTTGTATAAAGGAATGAGGTTGATTAAAAATATTGAATTTGTAATGTATTTGTTTAATATTGTAAACCAAAATAGAAAATATGTTTCATGAATGTAATAGGGTCTTAAATGCTATTGGTAACTCATGCTAGAGTGTAATATTTTGATTAGTATTATATGATAGGTTTGTATTTAAAACTTCACTTGATGTATTCCTTATTAAAATATTACTTAAGGTATCGTTAAGATATAGGCTTTTATAATGTGACAA
>VDFB02281492.1:1041771718-1041936351 GCA_007258455.2 Sequoia sempervirens
AATGTGGATCAGACACCATTGGCCAATACCATGATGTTACCGAAAAAAACATCCTCAAGTGTGCAAAACATTCAAAGTTAAATCTTTAAGGATCCACAACATGCCACAACCATCATGTCAGCCAAGAACATGAAAACTAAACATACTGAGAAAAATCTTCAACGACAAGCACACCAATCAACACAAACATGCAACAAAGATAGAGCACAATAAAGAAACATCCATGAGCACCAAGAAGCAATAGAGAAACATCCACAACAAATAGAATTACCAGAATTATATCAACTTTAATCAAGAACACTGACAGAACCCACAAAAATACTATCAGAACACAAATCTTCATAAATTGAACAAATCTTCATGTAGACCTCTCAAATACGGTGAATGAAATAGATACACTCATTAGAAAACCCTTTAGTCCATGTAGTTAATCTTCAATGTACAAAATAAGGAACCTTCATGACCTTCACAGCTCTTGGGAACCTGTAATACTTTCTTTTACAATTTTCTCAATATCCTTGACATATACAACCTTTAATAAATCTGATGCTAATAGTGTTGACATCAATGACAGCCACATATCAGCAACATGATCACAACATCCAACATGGATGACATAAATTTGAGCATTCAGTCTGAGAATTTTGTACAAAGTTGCAATGCTGATGAATCCTCCTGTTGCAGTAATGATGATAACATTGAGTATGGTCAAATCTTGATTAAATGTCATTATCCTTATGAAGAAGAGATAGAATCATTTGTTGCAAATGAGAAATGTGCTAACAATGTTTTAAGCACATTTGAAAATATGTCTGCTTGTTCTTCTAATGATTACAATGATTTTGTATACTATAATGAATTGGGGGAATTAGACATCCATGTTGAGAAAACTGAGGCTCTCATGTCAAGTATGAATGTAATGGAAAATCCATTGTATGATGAGCCTCCATCTTCACCAGAAATGAAGAATAATGATCTTTATAGGTGCAGAGATAATCCACTCTTTGTTGAGGATTCTGATGATGCATCTGATATAGGATCAAAATGTGATCTTGAGAAAACAAAGCAGCACATTGATGAGCCCCTTGAGGGCATCACTTATGAATGTATTATCTATGATGTAGGTGTTTCAGATAAGGTTGAGTATCAAGATGCCAACTATCTAGAAGAGTATGAATGTTTTTAGTTTCTGGTCTAGTGGGAAGGAATTTTGATGAAGCATGACAATGGGATGAATAATGAGAAATGGTATTTTCAATATGGACATAACATATATGTGTCATGTGATGATGAAAATTTGTAGTTCATGTCTAACTTTTCATTATAGGATGATGAAAGTTACAATGGTAGTTTTATGCTCAGAGAGGTTGTGATAAATGTTGATAACAAAGATTATGATAAGACAGAATCTCACTTGTTAAAAAGTGGCCTAATATTTGTTCTCGCAGGATTGAAATTTCTCTTACTTCAGTGGTACAATAAGGACAAATGTGAATGGAAAGACATCAACTCTTTTAGAAGACTGTTTTTAGACAGAGGCATAAACTTATTTAGTGTTTTTGTGGCTTCATGCCACCAATTAGGAGGGTAAAACCTGGTTGAACTAAGGGATGCATAATACAGTTTGCATCTTTGAAATTTTCATGTTGGTTGAGTGGAGATTGGATCTCCATTTTTAGGTCTTCTTTGCCTATGTAAGTTTTGTAGTGCCCCTCGTTGTGACCTTTCCGGATTTTGTGTAAGTGTTTAATTGCGTTATTGTTGTTTTATGTGTGATTAGTTTATGCAGTTAACATAATATTTGATGGAATTTGTACTCAATTAATTGAAATAGCATTGAGTAAATAAAACTAGAAATTAAGATGAAAATTAAATAAATTAGTTTTATAAAATAATAAGTATAGAGTTATTAATAAATAAATAAACTAATTTTTTTGTAAAAGTATTCTTTAAATGATATTCGATAATAATTAATAATTTATTAGTTGTTCAAAGATAATTATTATGATAAGGAATTTAAATGGATAGGAAGCTGAAGTGTTTTAAAGCAGGGAAAGCGTTTGGAAATTGGAAGGTGAATAGTTATTGCTAAATAAATAAATAATAATAAAGCATCATGATAAGGGGGTTGGGAAGAGTAAAAGGCAAGAAAAGCTGGAATGAAACTGCACCTTTAGGAGCATTTTGGGAAGTCGAAGAGAACGATCAGGGAGGAATTCAAGATTTATCTCCTGGTCACATGAATTGGAAGGATTACCTCTGCGTTCGAGATTCAATCTCTGGAAAAATGTTTAATCTTGTGTTGCCGCCTCCAAATCATTCTCGGGTAGAAGGGAGGAAGCCGCCTTGTTGCATTGTTGATATTTGGAGAAGAGTTCTTTGTTCTTCTTCGAGCTACAATTTCATTTCATTCAGGCACGTATTAGGAACTTTAATGTGTTTAAACCTAGTAATGAAAGAACTTTATTTTCTTTTAAAAATCTTCAAAATGGATTATACTTTTCGATGTATCACTTGCTTAAGGAGAATGTTTAGTATTCTTTTCTTGCTACCTATGTACATGGCGATGAAGGAATTCTTATCATGAATTTTTAGAGTGGCAAAGCTTGCTTACATTATGCTCTTTCCTGATCATTGTCGACCCTTTGATGCTTTTTCGAATCTCCTTATTAACACCCTGTTATCTGAAGCTGAAAATAGTTTGAGACATCTTGAAATCTCTTGCGAAATTATCTATCATGACTAAGCTGAGCCCTCTCCACTCTTTAATTTTGTGAGTTGGATAGAAGCATATCCTCTTCCTCTCCAAGATCCTTTTCTAGCATTTGAACCTAGCAGGAAAGTCTAAAGATTCTTATAATCTGCGTGATTCTTCTGACAATCTATTGCAGTTGCAGCACATGAAAATAATAGGAAATAGCCTCCTTGATTATCATCAACCTGTCACAACGACTCACTTGAACATGGTAGGGTGTATAGATTTAAATAAACTCTCTGATTTTATTATCATATCCCAATTGTTATCCGCAAGAATGAAGGAAAATGGCTTCTCACGTTTTTTTGCAACCGTAACCATCTCAAACTTGGAGGAAGCTTGGTTCGTGTGTCTTCTCTGATGTCGTCAATGAGCAGATTGTTCAAGTGAAGAAATTGAGGACCAATGAGCAGATTATTTAATTCTCTTGGTCTGCACAATGTTTCAAGCCTTTGCCAATTACCTCCGTTCAGTCAAAGCTGAGAGAAATTGATGTTATTGGATACAGTGTTTAGATGAGCTCCTTCGCATAGTCTGGTAATCTAAATTTATATAATCTCCCTGATACCATTGGCAACTTATCACAGCTGTAGCTAGGAAATTAAATAAGCTCTCTGATTTCATTATTAGCCTGTCTCAACCGCGCACTTTTGAAAACATAATAGGAAGTTTTAATCTCTCTGATTCCATTGTCAATCTATCACAGCAGATGCATTTGACTTTAAGTTGTATTTTTCACATGCTTGTGTATTTTTATAATGTTAGTATTTAAGTCATTTACTACGAAGGAGAATTAGTTATTAAACGAATAAATTGGTCTAAGTTGAAAGAAAAAGATGTCTATATTTAATATTATCTTGAGGAAAATTTATTTATCTATCATTCATTAATAAAAGGTTCTGATCTTAATAAATAAATATAAGTGTGGGGGCTAAGACTAGGTAATAGGGAAATAAAGTTATGTGTCCTTTCAGATGTAGGTATGTGGATATAGGTAGATCAATGAGTCTTTCTCCTTTTTATTATATGAAGTTTTATCTTAGGTACGCTTATCGTTATGTTATGGTATATTTTAGTTAGGAATGATACCTCTATTAGGATGGAATAAATGAGTTATAATTTAAATGATATAAATGGGGGGATCAGTGCTATCATCCACATCTCTTTGACCTCAGACTAAAAGGTTGTGGTCGTATAGGGGTAGAAGTGTTAATTGATCTTTATGTAGATATTTGTGATAATTGTGGGGTATGGTGATTGTACTAGGTAATAACGTTATAGGTGATATTTTATCAAGTTAAGTTAGTGCCATTAGTTTAAAGTATATTTCATATAATCACATCGTCGTTTTCTAATCTTGTGTCATGGAGTTTATTACTATTAAGTCAATATTTTGAATAATTGTGTTGTAGAGAACATGAAATGGGATTTACTTCTCTTAGTCCTTAGTAAAACATATACGATGACTTATAATTATTGGATTATGGAGGAAGCATGTATTGGAACTTCTTTTGTTGTATGAACTACATCTTCTTAAGCAAATGGATAAATTGTATTTGAAAGTTGACATTCTTTAGTGAATTAGCATTGAAGGTATATGTATGTTTAAGGGTTAATTTGATGTTTCCAATTGGATGTGTCCTCCTTTACGTTTTCTTGGTTTTCAAAAATGATTTTTATTCCATTGGGTTTGTGTCGATTTATGAGTGATTTGATGGACCCTTTCATTGTGAATTTTCTTGAGTTTGCGTGAGTTGGGAATCCTCTTTAATTTAAATTGTATTGTTATTCGTTTAATCCCTGCGTGGTGAATTCTTGGTTTGTGTGGAGTTGTGGGGGTCTTATTAATTGTTTTTTTGTGATGGAATTTATTGGATACTTATGCGATGCTTGGTTGTGATAAGTTTATGCTTCTTATGGAATGCAGTCTTTCCACTTTTATTATTTTGGTGAAACATTAAATTATATTGTTGTCATGGTTGTTAATTTTGACAAAGGTCATTTGTTTACCAACTGTATGGGTATCTTGTTGCATGCTTTTACCTCTATTGTTGAAGGTTTGTTTCTAGATGGTTCCATGTTGGTGTGAATGCCTTTGGAGATTAATTTTGATTCAAGGAATCCTTTGACATTTAATTTATGTTGCTATTGTTCTTTACCCTAAGTGGTAAATCGGTTAATGTTTTTATTGTCGTGATTGATGGTTCTGTTTGAGTTGTTAGTGAGACAAATTGAAAAGTTCTTTGAGTTATGGGTATTCCGAGAGGAGAAAATAGAGGTTTCCCTTGGACTTCCGATTTAGTTTGTATCGAAGTTGTTGATGTTGTTTGAATGGAGTTGTTGATCTTATTTTGATGTACTCTCTTATTATATTTGAATCACAATTAGTGCTTGTGGCCTTGCAATGATTGTTGTCAGTTCTTTGATGGGGAAACCCTAGTGTTAACTTTTTTGTGAATCTTCCAGAGGCTTGTTGTTTTATTGTTCGTTAATGTCTCTCCTTTTATGTGCCCTTGAAGTGGCAAGTGTTTTGGTATCATTATTTTGAAATGGTTGTACGAAACTTTGTGAGACTCTAGTTTTGTACTGGTTAGCGAGCTGGGTAATGCCTCGCACGCTTTTATGATTCTTTGTTCAAATTATGATGGTACAACCCTTGGTTTTTATGTTGTTGGGTCTCTAGGGAGAGTGGCTCCTTGTGGGGGCCGGTGCCCCGTTTAAGGGGAAGGGCTCAGGATAACCCACGAGTGAGTTAGTAAACAAGTGAAAACCTAATAATTAACTTAGGAGGGTTGGGTAGTAGTATCATTATAATATTTAAAAATGGATGCCTCGTCTTCATTAGTGCTTTCGCAGACTAATGGAAGGTTGAGAAGGTCGTGGTTGGCAAGGTCGTGACCTCGTCTTCACGAGAGGTCTATGGCTCCGCATGAGTCACCCTATGGACCGACGCCTCTAGTTGGGAGGAAGAGCACAGGACAGCCATAGATGGGACCGACGCCTCCAGCTAGGAGGAAGAGCACAGGATAGCCCATGTAGGACTATGCGATGACACTCTCCCCTAGTTGCCCATGTGTTTTTCTTTATTGTGTTCCTCTAGAAGTAGGTTGTGGGAGTTGGTTTAGATTGTTGATATATGGATTTATATTGATTTGTGATTATCGCCTTGATACGTCTTTGGTGTACTTTGTGGTCTTGTATGATCTCATTGATATTTGACTTATGACCTTGTACTTTTATGGTACTGTGATATGATGTTATTGTATTGTTTAGTTGCAATTTGGAATTGTATTATGTTTATTAATTCAGTTTAATTTGGAAGTGTTTTATGATCGTCCTTTGGTTACTTGTTTATTGGTTATTGCTTTGATTTATGTGATGAGATCTATGACTTTAAGTTATTATGTTGTCTCTGGGATGTTGTTGATTTTGTCACTGTAATCTTGAGTTTTATGATACTATTGTATGTTGTTGAGTCTTGTGGTTTCGTGTTTGGATGTTCTTGGTTGAGGTCTCTTTCTTGTTAGCTCCTTAGCATAGGGGGTGGGTCTTCGGACTCACATGGTCGGGTGGAACGTGCTAAGCACCCCATTGGGTCCCCAGTCGAGGATCGAGAGGTGCGGATTGGTGCTGTTGCAGCGACTCCAGAGTTGTATCTGTCTTGGAGCCAGTTTTGATATTGTGCATCATGTTATCTTGTTGTATGGTTTCCATTCATGATTGGAAACACTATTGGATCATTGTACCTCTTGAACATTGTACTATAATGTAATGTTAACTCGGTGTGGATATTGGCTGTGGCAATTGTTATTCAATGTGTTAAGTTAATTATGCATATGTTGTATTTATGTACTCAGATGGTTTCTTTTCAATGATTATCATGTATGTGTTATAATTGTTAATGTTTATTTTGTTATGGATTATAACTTTGGTTTTATTCTTTATTGTCGTTGTGTGGATCTAAGTTCGTAATGACTCCTCGTGTACCCCAAGGGATGTATGTGCTAATGAATCTTCTTAAATGAAATTCATGTTATGATTTAATGTGTATTACATGTATGTTATGTTTACTTTAAAAAAAATAAAAAATTGTGTTGTAATTATTGTTTATTTGTCCTTTGGGGTTTTACGTGAGCGTTACAAATTTTGTACATATGTTGTTTCTTTTGTTTGTTTTTTGCTTGGTCTACTTCACCTGAAATTATGAGATCTCACCATGCCTACAAGAGGCATGTGTCCCCGATCGAACCATTGATGGAATCCTCAAAAAAAATTCCTTGTTCCACGTTAAAACCCTTATTGCATTTGGATATAGGGTTTGCTATCTACAAAAGTTTATAGTATTCTATTGGGCCATTGACTCCCAATTACCCATTTCCAATTATTTTAATGCATCTTTAATCATTCATTGTCACATAGTAACCAACCCTTCTAGCCTAGGTTCAAACCTTTCTATTTTATAAAATTGGGTAAGGATCTTTGAGCCCTTTCACCTTTTTAATTTTGTAACTTAGAAGTTTTCAAGTTAATTATTTTCCTAGGGGGTCCCCTTCATTAAAAGTGACTAATGAGCACGTGCTTAAAAGGTTCCCACTTATGTCCCAATGGCCTTCATAGCTATATCACTCATCGTTGATTTATTCATTGATTCATACTTTTAATTAGAGATGAGCGAAGAACTAATGTTTTCCTTTTAATATCGCTCATCGCTAATGGATTTTAATTTTTCAAAATTGTAATAGCGATAATCGATACTTCTATCTTTATGTTCTTATTGCTAATCATGGATGGGCATAAAAAAGATAAACTTGGAATAGCAATGAACGATGTCATTGCTTAATCGTAGATATGTTTTGAATGTAAAATCTCACATCAACGATACATGATGGACATTACAAAAGTTCTAAATCTTCTCATCGCTAATTTCTTGCAAAATATATGAGGAGAATTAATGATGAACGAAGACCTTATGTAATAACCTCATCGCTCATCGCTGATTTGATTTGGAACCTGGGTTTTGAATTAGCGATAAGAAATAGATGTCCTCTACAAGGTGTTTCTCTTGCTAATATGATATGATCCTATGAGAAATGTCTTTTGTGATGTTTTATGTAGGTTGTACATGTCCAAATATAGTGTTGACACAACATCTCCCATCGCAGATAGAGTCTTCAAAGAAAGGTTTGAATTAGTGATGCACGACAAAGGGATAAGTGTGACCAACAGTTAGGCCATAGAACCAAGGGCCAAAGACCATCGCTAGGATGTCTACATCGCTGATAAAGTGGGAAAAATAAAAAATAGATCAGCAACAAGTGATGGTCACTACATGGAACAGGCTATATGAAAAAATCCTGGAGATTTAGCATAAAACAAAAGGAAAGTAGCGAGAAGACTGAAGAACCATTGATAAAATTTTAAAGCAGGATAATCCAATGGACTGAGAATCACCACATTAATGCTTTAATCAAAATTTAGGATCAGTGATGGAGCGATGAAGTGTATAAAGAAAGTTTCCCTTTAAGAAAAACTAGTCTTGTGTACTTTGCCGATATTAATGAAAGCACAAAATTGGTTGATGATACATGTTGATTGATAGATCACAACAGTTGAATTGGCATCACTGTTTTCTATGAGAAAGTTGCTAAGGACATAAAAAAAAAGGCTCATATCACCATGGATGAAGTTTTAAGTGCTTTAAAAGCAACGACTTGGATTCAATCTTGAGCTGTAAGTTATCAACTTGCTCGCATAAGGAGATTTTGAGTCATTAATCTTGCATACTTCAAATTGCCTATTTAATGCAGATTACTTAAGTGATCTTCCATGTCATAATTCATTTTACAGTGAATGAGGGTTGAAGGCTGATAAAGAAGTGTGTGGGAATTGAATTCTCTTGAGAAATGTGTAGACATTTTAGGCAAGTAGGTCTTTCATGATGTTTCATTAGTTTGAGGAGTTTAGTTTGTTTGAGCCTAAGGGAGGTCTTGAGAATAAAAGTGGAATACATGGAGCTCCTAGCACACCAAAAATAAGAGTAGGATTTGAGAAATTCAAGGAGTATAGTACCAAGGAAAATTACCATCCAGGAGAGTAGATAGTTTCAAAAGAATTAGTCAAACATAGAGAGATGAGGATGGTAAAATATAAAAGGAGGGCATAGATAGAGAGTGAGCATTGTAAGGCCTATCCGAAGGAATGCAATTCTCCATGTGAGGTTTTTAATAACCCTTCAAATAGTGAGGGTGACATTGAATCAGAGGGTGATTATTATCGCTTCCCTGGTACTAAGGAATCTTGAAAAAGAGGTAGTGATGGTTTATCCAGTCCCACCATGAGTAAAACATGGGTGAATATCCTCTGAGATTGATGACTTAGAGTGATGATTGTGCCTTATTTTTTTTTTGATGATACCATGCCCTTTCTGTTAGGATTTTCCTATTCAACACTCATGTGATTTCTTGTTTCATGTGTTGAGGTGGAATGTTTTAGGGCTGGTATGTAGGAGAAGTGCCAGACTAGCTAACCTTGGCGACACATATATTGTATCTAGATGATATATAGGTTTATGTGGAAGCTACTATTAGAGAATCTTCTTTGGTCAAAAAGGATGAGGATTCAACACAGTTACAAAAAATTCTTCCTCTCGAGAAGCTGGAATGTCTTCATTTAGGGAATATGGAAAGTGGTCTTTTACTCTTCCATTCTCTTCAAATGATTGCATGTAACAAACTAGGGATATCTCAAATTCTAGTACAAATGAAATGAAATGTAAATGTAATTAAGCCTAATGCTTGTTGCTCCCTTATCCTATAAAAGGGATTTCAGGGCTTATTACAAAGGTCAGATTCTGAAGTCTTAATAGGGTTCTAGGTAAAAGCTAAGTTCAAGAAAATGCACTTAGGATAGAATTCTGAAGTAGGCCAGTATTTTATCTTCTATGATAAGTCATGTATGTAACAATCTTAAATGAGTTTTACAAAAATTACTGATATCGAAAAAAATATCAGTCAAGAAGTTGATACTCTCCTATGTATATTCATTTTAAAGTCATGAATGAGAAATACTAACGGTGTTATCATTTGTCTTCAAATATTTCATTTGAATTTATTGGTCTATTTTCAACTTTAATTCAAGGAATTAATTAAAATACTTGAATAGGGTTATAAACTTTGTAAGGAATGGCTTAGGATTGCTAACAAGTGAACATTTTGTTGCACATTGATTTTTTGTAAACGCAAAGCAATACAAAAATAGTTTGTTTGTCCCTTAAATAAAAAATTTGTAAATTAGTGATCCTCTTGTGTACTTGACTCTGTTGCTCCAATTGATTAGACATTGGTCATTTTATCAAAAAATCTTGCATAAGATGAGCAAATAGTGTTTCTGGCTCTAGAATTAGAAAAAGAACAATACTCAAATATAAAATCTCTCCAAAGGTAGTAGAAATGGAATTAATCTCAAGTCCTAGCAGATAGCTAATTCTTCATTTGAAAATCTGTGAAATTTTTAGTGAAATTGATTTTATATGCCATAAAAGGAATTAATCTGTGTATAAATGTGTTACTAATTTATTATGTTGCCTGAAAACACAATTGGGATTACCCTCCTAGGTTTCACAAAGCTTGAAGTGAAGGAGTACGGACTTTAAAATCCTATGCTCATTGTTTTTGGCCACTAACCTAACAGTTCTTCATAATAGGGGTTGGATACCTCTTAGAGGATTGTTTGGTTCTGGTAGAAAAATTACCAACAGAGCCCTCGACACCCTAGGTTATTCCCCTAAAAAACAACATGAACAACATCATAAAACATAGGAAAAATCAAAAGGCCCTATCTCCATCATCACAATCCAAAATAAACTTTTCATCCATAATAAAAAAATCATCACACTCACCCATTTTGACAAAACAAACAAAGCAAACATCAAAGGCTAGAAATTTCAAGAAAACAAGAAAAAAGATTTGATTACAAATAGATGAAAATAATAACAAAGTGTTAACTACCAATGTATTGAAAATTCACCAAAAACATCCTCAGATATGCCTTAATCGATCCATTCCTACAATTGACATGATCAACAATGGATAATAGTCGAAAACCTCAAAATAGATATGGCAAGTGATACGACAACATTATTTTATCTTTTTATAGTATAATATTTCTAATTTAGTTTATTGACTCATTCTCAGGATCTCTCAAAGGTGTACATAAGGATTTAGAGAAGGAATGGGGGAAATTGAGTGTCATTTAGGTTTTTTGTTTGTAAGATGTTTCTGTGATACTACCATGGTGGATATCCGCTTTATTTGGTGTATGGAAGTTATTTTGAGACAATTCTTGTAGCAGTTGCATGTTAGGTATTCCATGTACATTTTTGTGTAACTGGTCCAAGTTTTTTTAATACAAAGCCACCATATATCCTAACAAGGTTTTCATATGTCTAGTATGAGCATGAATATTCTTTTTATGCTAAGTCAAAGTTGAGGCAATGGATACAAAGACACCTTGTTTATTAATACCCTAGTGCATTGTATTTGTTTGCTACATCAAAAAGGATTGTTAAAGATACGAAGCCTCTATGCAAAGAGAAATCAACTCATCAATAACTAACAATATCAAATTTCTATCCATCGTCCAAAAATTTCTTCTAATAACATCCATCCTACATCAAAATATCATTTGTACCAAATCCATCCTACATCCACAATATCATCAATACATATTAAGATGATAATAAAGTAATAAAAACATCATGTATCATGTATAACCATACATCCCATAGATAGATATCAACATCAATTACATACATAATAAAACATCATATATCGCATAGATATATCGATCATCCATCCATCCACATCATATGCATACATCAAAAAAGTACAAAAGTATGTATAAATCATACATCATCATCCATAATCATCACATAACACATAATGAAGCCGAATCGAAGCATGTATATTTCATATATATCATCATAAAAAAAGAGAATGTTAGTTATATCATTATATAAATATGTTTCCTATCATAATACAAAAAAATACATATGTACAAGGCCTCAATAGGGCCAATGAATATATTTACAAAATCATGTCTACAACTATGTCTCTAAAATAATAAAACATCATTAAGGTCAGAGTAAAAATTTCCTACTACCTAGCTAGAGGAGGAGACCTCTGAGGACTTTAGCTATGATGGGGAGAAGGATGTGGTTGATGAGGATGTCTAACTAAATGCCCACCTGACTTGGCACCCATAGTAGTACTCGAATCTTCAAAGCATGGCCACTACTAAGCCTTGGGTACAAAGGCCTCTAATAGTATGTAACCCTCTATAACAATTTCTCATACTCAAATTGATGTTGAGGGATAGGAATAGAGGCTACTAGGGAAATCTCTGTAGCTTGTCTCTACTGATGCTTGATCACTAACCCTCTTCTGGAAAAATCTCTCGCCTATCTAGTTGTATCTCACTCTTTAGTTAGAATAAAAATTTGAGCCTTTTTGGATTATCATTGCATGATCTCTATGGCTCTAGTAGCTACCAACTAAGCTATCTATGTTGTTGTCACTATATCACTAGGTGGTGGAGGAGGACCTGGAACTTGTGCCTAATCCTACTACATAGGATCATCCTGTACATCCTGTTAACCATCCTATCTAGATCTATCCAATTGCTTGACAATAATATAAAAATGTTTTCTCTCACCACAATCACCAATAATATAATAACCAATTCAAAATTATTACTTAATTAATATCATTGTAAATGACACACGAATATACTTCAAATTAAAAAGACATAACTAGTGGTTAAAGTCAATCATAGCTACACATGTCCATTTAAAATGAGTCAAAGATTCATATATTCACTTCAAAAGTCAAATTACAATATCAGGTTTGACTTGGCTCCTAAGGCCAAAAAATCATCATATAATACACTTTTCATCAAGTACATGAATGAATTACATCAAGTTACATCTTAGACTATAGTAGTCTTGTGAATGACTGTAACACCCTGTCGCATAAACCCCAAAGGAACAACTAAGAACATAATATATATTTTTTTTAAAACATAAGGAATGCACTTTATGTTTTCCAACATAACCAATGTTTCAAGTTGCACATCAAAGTCCCTTGGGGTACACGAGGTGACATTACCTAAACTATCCCATAACAAAGTTAACAAATGAACATAGAGTTACCAATTGTGTAATTCATTCATTAACGATAACCAAAATGATAAGAATAATCCATATAAAACCATACATGCAAATACAATAAATTAATCATAAAGATATTAAGTACATATTTCCATAGATACAATATAACATCAACAGTGTTAACAAATGGTAATTCAAGAATGATTTACATGGTATGATAATACATTACATCAGTTTGATAGTACATCTCAATGAACACATATACAAAATTACATTATAAGTCTTCCCAATGCACGTGGGAATGATACATCAATACATAGAATACATTTGGAGTACAAATATACATCTAATAACATATGAATCCTGGATCAAACTACATCATAAGGGGACCCAACAAGGTGCGAAGCACGTTCTACCCAACCACTCCCATGCTAGGAGTAAACAAGGAAGGATACCTGACCAAGCACATCCAAACAATAAGACAAGACTACTCTAGAAATGAAAAGCAAGAGAACACAAAGAAATATCTCATAACAACAATAAATCTCTAAGACATAACAATAGACCACTTCCAAAGGATTTCAATAAAAAAACTCAAAGGGAATGCTAGGGGAGAGTGTCATCGCATGGCCTTACATGGATTATCCAGACAACCTATCACAAGGTGTCGCCTCCATCTATGGTTATCCTAGTTGCCTATCTCAAGGCGCTGCTCCATAGGGTAACTCATGTGGAACCGTTAACCTATCGTGAAGACGAGGCAATGATCATGCCAACCATGGCCTTCTTGGCCCACCTTTAGTCTATGAAATCCCTAACAAGTGGACGAGGCATCCATAATTATCTTATTAATGTTTAACCACCCACCTCCTAATTAATTATTTAGGTTATCACTTATTACTCTAACTCTAACGTGGGTTATCCTGACAGCCCCTTTGTGTGCCGGTGCCCACATAGAGTCACTCTCCCTAGAAACCCAAAACATAAAATCCAATACCAAGGGATTGTACCAACAAAAACACTGAACCAACAAATGGAACATCTACGAGGAAAAACCATCTCACCAAAATCATATGAAACAACATCCATAAATGGTACAACCCATGTGTAAACTCAAATTACAACCATAGCTGAAACATAGGGCTAAATATGAATTTACAAGATCAAATGTAAACATCAATTTACCCACCTCTTGAAGTCCCTAACCAACAACTTAAGCTCCTATAGAAGGATAAACTAACTCAAGGGCTTTCCCACATGACATAAATCCAATAAAGAGAAAAACCACAATTGATTCAATGAATAATCTCAAGAATACACAATTACGTAAAACAACACCATATAACATGTTTTAATACACTAATTTCACCAAGAAATAAATAAATTAATTTACTTGAGAATATTCAACTTAACTTAAATCACATAGTTTAATTTCTAATTTACTCAATTACACTATAACATTGCAAATTTAACATTATCTAATTTATTCCATAAATTCCACATATATAACCATTTATATATATATATACATACACATATATGTATGCTTTTAAGCATATAGACATATATACGTATATATAAATAAAACATCTACTAAAAATCATGCTTTTAAATCATATTATAAAAATACCTTTATACATCACTGTTATTTACTACAGTATATATATACATATATATATAATATATATATATCAAAAAGAAACAAAATAAAAAAAGAATGAATTTTAAAAAATGAAGTAATTTGAAACTCTACATAGTCGGGTACTACGTACCTCCCTGTGGAGAGGCCGCAGCCCCCACACAACTGCGTCTAGCAGCCTCGGCTTTTGTGTGTAGCCTGTGGGGGTTGTGTACAGTCCCATGGGGAGTGGAGGTGGTACGACCACTGCCAACCACTCCACCCCAACTCAAAAATAAATATTATTATTATTATTTTTATATATTTTATTTTATATTCCATTTCATTCAAAAATGGCAAACAAGGAACTCAGAAATGTGTATACATATATATATATATGTATATATATATGTATACATATATATATATATATATATATATATGTATATAAATATGTATACATATATATATATATGTATATATATATGTATATATATATATATATATATATATATTTTCTCACATAGTACAAAATAAATAATATGAATAACAGTCCAATCCATTTTTTTTTTCTCTAGACACAAAATAAATCTGAGCACACAATTTTAATTCCATAATAAATTGATTTTCTTTTCAAACAAGAATTTTGTGCAACTATATTTATTGAAGAAAACTTAGAAGGTTTCACAATAGATTTCTACAGAAGATTTAAAGGTTAAACACAAGCAATTTTTCAACAACAAAGCCTTTTTCAGAACATATTTATATTGATTTTTGAATATGACAAACATGATTTTTGTTTCCCTTACATAACAATGGATTAATAAATTAAAAGAACCTGGAGTCCTTCGTTTGATGAAGAATCCAAACAATGCAACCTTCTTCCTTTTTCGAAAAAGGAATCCCTCTGTAGTTCCTTCTCCAATTCGTTCTTTCAGCTAACTTCTAGATCAATATTCTATTTTTCCTTCCAAGAACAATTTTAATAGAGAAGCACAACCTATATTTTCTTCAACCTTTTTTACTTCTTATTTTTCCATACCAAACCAAAAACCCTTGTGTGTCTATAGAAACTTCCCTTTTCTCACAATAAAATAAGGAAAACATAAATAAAGATCTTTTTTTTTCCAAAAATCCAACCCTTCTATTGGTTCTTTTTATTGCTTTAAAATCTCACACTTATCTCACAAATTTTAATTAAAAATTCATTAATTTCACATTTATCCTCACATGATATTATCCTTAGATTTTATAATATTAATATTTTGAAAAAGACAGTTACAATTATCACAAACATTATTTATTTAAATTAATTACTCTATCCTTTTTTAATTAATTAAATATCTTTTAATTTACAATATTTTAAATCCAACATTTAATTAAATTACAATTACACCTTCACCCATTCTATCCTTACTGGGTGTTTTCCAATGCTTACATCGTGTGAACGTGAAGTTTGGCTATATATTGTTTACTCTACTCATTTGTTTCAAACAATTCTGCTCTTGGTTATTAACGTTCTGGAGAATTCGAGAGTATGAAATTGGTAGAGTTTAAAGTTCACAATTAAAGAGTTCCTGTTAAAGTTAAATCTTGGGAGGAACCCTTTTCGACTTCAATCAATAAGGATGAATTGCAGAAGGTATTAAAGTTAAGTGTAGATCTATTTTAAATTGCATCAAAGTTATCATTGGGGAGGATATTTTACAAACGAAGTTGCAAAGGATAATCTTTCCTATGAATTTTCTTTCTATTTTCTTATCGAATATTTTGGACCTAGTTCAAAATTTCGATGTTCTGAAGATTATTGCTAACAAGTTTGTTATTAGTGCATATTTGGAAAATGATGCCCTACTAAATAGTGTTCAATAGTATGACTTCACATTGGGAGATGGTTTGATAGGTGGTCTGTTTCCACGTCACCTCTTGTTCCATAAGAAGAGGTATGCAAAGATTTTTCAAGGCATGTTATTGTCCACAATGCATGATACTTCTGTGCATCTATATCAAGTTCTCAATAAATATAGATTGACTATTTCTATGGAAGAGATTGATGATTTCAAAAGAAAGTTCCATGGAATTTCTTTTTTGAGAAGTCATGTCTATATTCATGATCTGCAACTCCCAGCCACTTCACAAGCTACTAAAAGAATGTTATGCTACCATTATGTTCTTGACATTAAAAAAATAGTTCCATCTTATGATTGTCAACATAAAGAAAAGCATGTGGATATTGAAGAAAGTTCGGTTAATGGCTTTCAAAGAGATGGAAGCAAATCTGCATCTTTTTAGCACAATGTATGTTGTAAATGTGTAATGGGTTGAATTTTGGCTTAAGGGATATTGATATACATAGAGTCTGTATATTTGTCTTGGGTTTTTTGTTCATCAATGGGGATCTAGTTTAGTTGTATCGGGTAGGATAAAGAATTGTAAATTATAAATGACCATTTTGGTCTTTATAGTGATTTGTAAAAACTGTTACTCAGACTATGAGTGGGGGTTTTCTTGCTGGCTCTTCCCCGCCAGTATGTCCGCCTGAACCAACAATATGTATTAAAATATTATAAACAAAATTATAAGTGGGCTACCACTTTTGGCTTAAAAAAAAATTACAATTACATACAATTAATCATATCAACAAAATAACATTAATTAGTCTCATAAAATAACAATAAATTAAATAACAACTAACCACAAATAAAATAAACAATTCAACCACCAAACAATACAAAGACAAGGACAAGGTCAAAACCACGGCACCGAAAGACTCACAACAAGGTGATGGACTTGGGACGGGGACACTTCCTTATCAACTCCCTTTTTCAACATCATACCCATTGGGTTTATGGGACACGCTCAAACCTACCAAGCAGGTGGAGTCAGCGTCTTGTACCTGCATCCTACATATAAAAAAATGTCAAATAGCATGTAAATCTCCATTGCAGAGACATCGTGAAAGGTAATCATGGGGTAGTAGGGCACTCACAAGCGAGTGATGCTACTCCGTCCTTTCACCAAGACTCACTAGAAAATACATTAGAAACCATAGCAACATAGAATCACAACATCACCACATATAATATTAAAGAAAACCATAGCATAACCAAATAATATAACTACCACATAATGTATCATCAAACACCATAAGTAATGTCAAGTGTAGCAAACCAACCAAACTATGAATCCACACACAACCAAGTTGGTGAACTAATCACCATCACAAATGAAGTACCAAACCAAGACATAAGAGTACCAAAGAGTATCAAAGAGTATCAACAACATGAGGGGTATTACAATAACTAAGGTTCTTCTTCAATGCTTACCTCCACTAGTGGAGGAGAACATGGTTGAAGTGCCTTACCACCCAACCATGAAGCTTATGCTTCCTTAGTATTCTCGATATGTGTAGGATCATCATGGAAAAATCAGGCCCTTAAGTGGCAATGAAAATTCAAAAAATTCAGAGTTAGGGAATTTGATGTAAAAATTTGAATAATTTATCTATATTATTTCAAAAATATGTAAGAATAGAATCTGTAGCAAATTGAATGCAGTTTCTAAACTACTAGGTTTTTTATAAAAAAATAAAAATTATTTGGTGAAAATTTAAAATTTCAATGCAATAGCACTTCAATTTCAAGGAATAAAATAAAAAGTATGTGTCTATCTGACCACCTTAACCATAATAAAATGATAAAAAAATTTATAAGATTTTAGATATAAGTATAGGACTCATGTCCTGATGTGATGCATATTTTTTTGTAATTTTTTTCCAAGTAAATAATTAATTATGAATTTTTTATTACAACTCTTAGAAAATATAAAAACTTGTATGTCTAACAACCTTAACTTGGTCAAAAATTCATGAAATTCAATTTTTTTTTCTAATCCTATAGTATGTGAAGCATAGAATGTGACGCATGTTTCAGATTCAAAAAATGTTATACCATTTGAAAGCTATAGATGTTTTTCAATCAGCCTATCAATCAGGATTTTCACTATAATTCAAATAGAAAATAAATAATAATAATTTATTAAATTAAAAGTAAAATATAATTTATATTGATGGAAAGTTGATAATCTCCTTTAAAAACCCTTTTTGTTTCATCAATTTTGGGTAAAATAAAGTCGTCAGCCACATACCCTACACATACCCATCATATCATCACTTTTTGGCCCCATCATGATCCTACACATACCCTTCTTCCAACTTGGAGAATTCTTGACCCTACATGGAAAGTTTAGTAAGAGAACAATCCACAAGGTGGAATCTGGTGTGTGCCCAAACATTAACATGTAATTTATATCTCAAGTTAAAAAAGAAAGTACAAGATCTATGCTAGGAATCAAAGAGAGTGAAATTACAGAGTTCATACATGTATAATGAAACAAAAAGGATAATGTTATAAAATCATAGCTTAATCATTCCAAATGACTTTCCCATGAAAATATGGCCATAAAAATCCATACAATGATCTGAAACTCAAATTTATCAGAAAAACATATAAATTTTGCATAAAAATTGGGGTTTCATTATTGGTTCTTCATTATTTACATCCCTCTCCACCTTCCAACGATGGATTGAGGCTATTTTCTACCTTTTCAGACTTGTTTCAACTACAAATATGTTCATAACTAACCCTTAAGCTATCATGACTCTTCACATTTGTAATGCCCAAAAACCTAAACACCAAATTACAGCTAAGGACATAACACAAATACCAAAAATTTGACCAAATCCCAAAGTAAGCTTTCAAGAAAGTATAGTGGAACCTAAGGGGCCAGACTTAATTCCTCGGGGGCTCATCTATGATGGCCTTGCCTATGTACGTGCAACACAGAGGAATCGTAGTTCAACAACATGGACTTCAACCATCACACACATGGTTGACTAACAAAGGGGGATAATCCACTAGGTTAAAAAAAGACATAACACCAATCTTAATCATAGCGCTAACCCATACACTAAATGTACTCTTAACAATTTAAAAGAAGACTCATAATCCAAAGAACCTTGATTATAATTGTTGGATTAATGTTGATGGAAGATTTCCCAATTGTCACATTATAAAAGCCTATATCTTAACGATACCTTAAGTAATATTTTAATAAGGAATACATCAAGTGAAGTTTTAAATACAAACCTATCATATAATACTAATCAAAATATTACACTCTAGCATGAGTTACCAATAGCATTTAAGACCCTATTACATTCATGAAACATATTTTCTATTTTGGTTTACAATATTAAACAAATACATTACAAATTCAATATTTTTAATCAACCTCATTCCTTTATACAAATATTAGAAAATATTACAATTGAGATATTCTTAATACACAAAAAAATTATATTAAAAAAATCAAACAAACAAACAAAAAAACCATAATATTTAAATTATCTAATATTTTTTAGCTTGTTGTTTTTAGTAGAAAAATGGTAGAGTTTGAATAGTCATAACTTTTACTTCTCTTACCCAAATTTTAAAATTCAAAATGTTTTGGAAAGGTGGAAGGACAAGGAAAAAAAACCCATAAAGCCTTTGAAATAATTTTAAAACATGGGGGAGCAGCTTTTTCTGCAACTCAACTCACTTTCTTGTTTATTCCTACTTAGAACAACAGTTCCTCTCTAGTAATAATCTCATAGTTTTCAAGTATAAAACATTTTTTAAGGGATAATGTCCAACCATGTAATGGAAAGACAAAATGATACACAACATAACACCAACATAGATTGAGGAAGCAACACTTTGCATAAACTATATGTTTTCAAGAGCATTGAGTAATAGATAAAACAATGCAATCATAAAATCTGACATATATAATTAACCTTAAAGGATGGGTTGAGTTTCAAACATCAGGAAATGTTTTCATTAGCTAAATTCCTATTAAGGTGGGTAGAGTGACAAACAATAGTTTCTGAGGATGGAACTAATCATGTTTTGTTTGTGCATTTTCTATCTCTCTAGTATAAAAAAGTGGCATTCCTTTGCTCATATTTTCTAACTGTCAAGGATGTACAAGCTACATAAATCTAACTTCATACATCTAGTCTAATTTTATTATTATTATTATTATTATTTTAATATTTGTGAATAGAACACTTAATCATTCATAAAATTTATATTAGTATTGTGATGGTATATTTACACGTAGTAACTAGAGTGGAAAATTTTGAGAATGTTCATACCTGGTTTATGTCTTCACATTTCCATTGAGAAAATTCTTGAGTCGCCATCAACAAACAACTAGGTTTGCATATACAGGCATCTCCAACTAATGTACAATAGAAATTATTCTTCATTCTTTTGCCTCTATAGGTAATAATTGAGTTTTCCACATGTGTTGATTCAAGCACTCGTCTATAGCATTGTGGTGTATTCTATGATGGGATTTGACCAAAACTTTGGGCACACATTCTCTATGTAAAAGGCCAGACTCCCTCTCTATTTCCCCACTGCTCGCCTTCTTATACCTTCTCCTTTTCTCTTTCATGACCATGCATATGGCAAGTGTACAGTCCGAATTCTACCACTTTTTCCAACATCCTCCCTGCCTATGCTAAAAATTGGGCTCCTTGAATAGGGCATGGTAATCCATTAAAGGAATAAATATTTTCATGCTTTGTGTCCTCCCTCTCCATTCGAATAGACTATAATATATAGATCCTCATCCAAATGCTCGACCTCTTTCTTCCATAAACTAACCCGCTTTCTTTTTCATCAAAAACTAGATTTTTCCTTGATTTCTTGTTGTGGAACCTTCGACTCTTTCATAAAATTTGGTTTTAAAAATAAAAATAAAACCTCTCAAACTCAAGTAAGGGTCATGATATGTTGCACCTTCTCACAAAATCTGAGAAAGACCAAACTATGAGTGATGCAAATAGTATTTGTAGTTTTACTCTGCTTTAAAACAAACTGAAAAAGAAGAGTATTGAAAAAAAAACAAAAAAAAAACAGCAAATAAGATCCTTCATACATATCTTCAATTCTTATGTATCTCAACCTAGTTCTCCTCGTGTTTTCCCTCCCATTATGCATGCCTAAAGCATAGTTTGATCAGTTCATGCTAAGATGCTACTGCACCTACACTAACTCGTGTGAAATTTAATCCCAACCTTCTAACTGGTAGTATCTTATAAAAGAATCGTAGTTGCATAAACAATCAAATCATTGTTAACAAAATACCTTTAGCGGAAACTCACTTATCTCTTACTACACAATCCCATGCATGGGGTATGACAAGATGTGTATGGAACCATGAGATCTAATATTCATATGTTACGGAGATCTCCATACATCGATAATTGAAGGCTTACTTAACTTTAAATTAAGGATTAGAAAGCTTGGTCTTATTTATAATCTAAATTGATTAGTTTACTTTATAGGATTAGAATAAATGTGTTGTATGAATTTGCACACAAGGATTTAGATACATATAAACTATTTTTTTTGTATCTAATAAATATAAATTCTACTAAAATAATATATCCTTTCTAACCATTGGTTTAATCCATAAAATACAAGAAATTGATAAAATATGGAGAAACAATACCTGAAATGTAATTGAAAACAAAATATAGAGAGTACCTTGAATACAATGTTGTTATGATCAAAAGCACCCACTTAAAACCATGCATAATGATACATGTGATAATTTATCACTATATAAGAACAATCCACCCCCTGACCATTAGACCATACTCCATACCATATTAAAAATTCACTTATAAAGCATTTTTAAAATATTTGATATTCATTCACAACTTCATCATCCAATAGTTGTATTAGCTTGTTAACCCCAATACTATAAATAAGTACAAGCTAAACCATATTACCAACTCAAGGAAGACTATAAGACATAAAATCCTTGTACTATAACATGTGTAAATAAACCTAAAAAGAGTGTCATTTTGCTAATATGCATTTTATTTCATAATCACTAAAGTTTAAAGGATTCCAATAGATATAATGTGACAAGCATAAAAAAGATACCTCATGCAGTCTTTGGTAGGAAAATTTATTAAAGTCCAAAAGTTTATAAAATGAATATCTCATATAAAAACAATCTTCTCCCTATTGAACATGAGTTGACTAGGTGGCCTTACATTCTCCCCCCCTTATGTAGTATTCCTCCTAGAAGTCCTTAAGGATTAGAACTTAATGTTGTTTTAGTTGCACTCATAAATTTTATTATCATCCTAATTATATTTTCCACGTGATGAAGGAAAAAAAATAAAATTGAATCATAAGGACATACTAGCGACATACCTTCCATGCGTTAGACATCCAAATTATTAGAACAACATTTCACCTAATATATCATTTATCTAATATACTTTCATTAAAACCAATGTTAGCATAAAATGGTTTGTAACTATGATATGGGGGAAGGGGCCTTACAATATTATCGAAAGTTGCATTTTGTGCAATTTTTTATGACACTTTTTTGCCTAATTGCAACTTTTACACTTTTTGACCCCCTAATCACCTAGAACATAAAAGATGGTCTATATAGACCTTATTCACCTTCAAACAAGACTTGACAATATAAAATAAACCTACTACCTTCACTTGACATCATTCCAATTTGTTTTGCAAAATATGACAATATGATAACTTTGACAATTTTTACAATTTTTGACAAAATGAACTCATAATCACCTAATAACCATATTGAATGACTTAAACATGTTAAATATGGTCTAAATGACCTTATGAAATGACCCAGATACCATGTAAATCAAATATTTGTACAAAATGGCCTCATGGAGGCATGAATTCCACTAGGTGCTCCTATACCATACTCCTGGAGAAAAGAAAATTCAAGTCCCATTGAATGTTGGTCTGCTCCTTCTTTCTAATCTTCCAGTTCTTTTGCAACTTGTCCTTCTTTGTATCTCTTCCTCTTCTTCTTCTTAAACCATCCCTTATCCATCATCTTCTCAACTTCTAGGCTCCAAAACTCTATTTCTTGTGCATATACCTCAACAACATCATCTATACATTCATTCTCATCATCAGACTACCATATATAACCTACATCATAACCTTGAAAATCTGCATATAACTCATTAGCAAACAAATCTACAACATTTTCATTATCAACCTTATTATCAACAACCTCAACAACCTTCTCTACTTGTTCATCAACAATTTCATCAAATACTTGATTACCAACAACCATATCATTCATCTCAAGACTAATATGCTCTTCATCAAAAAAATAAGTTTGTTCATATTCAAACACAATTGGAATATCACTTTGCTCAACAAAATTTACCTCTACCTCATGTGTTGTTGTCCTTGCTTGTTTTTTCCTTCTTTGAATAATCTTTTGTATAGGCCATTCAACTTTCTTTTTCATGGTCAAGTGCCAACTTGTGGCTCTTTTGTGCAACTTCTCTATCATTTCCATGTTCCTTTGCATCATTTGCTTCAACTCTTTTATTTCTTGTTCAATCATCTCTTCCTCTTTTCTCTTTCTCTCTCTCTTTCCTCTTGCTTCTTCTTCTTCTTTTTCCTCTCTTCCTCTGCCTACAAACATCTTATCACTTCCATCTTTTAGATGGTCTCTAAGCAAGTCTCTCCTTGCTTCAACTCAAATTTTCTCTACCTTCTCTTGGAAGCAACCAGGTTTCCTCTCAACCTGTACACAACCACAAAACCAAAACCACAAACCAACACTAGCCCAGACCTTTTGTTGAGCTCTGATACCAATTTGATGCAATAGAGAGGAAGAAGACAACTTATCTCCAATATCATCTAAAAAAACTCAAAAAATTCAAGGCCTGCAACTTTGGAATCTTTTAAAATACATCTAAAACTCCTTACATACCAATTTTGAGGAGATTTCAATGATTAAAATAAGAGATACACATTTTTGAATGTTTGTTATCCTGTGTAAATCTAAACTTGACTGTTTTCACCAAAATAAGCATAAATTTCATAATATTCAGTAAAACGACCTCAAACCAACACCAAACAGAAAGATAACTCATTCCTATATCCAACCATATAATATTTAGTTTATTTGGAGGTCGTACAATTTGTTACGACATGACTGTAACAGAGAAATATGAAAAGTTGCAATAAATAAAATCACCACAACTTACTCAAATTTGCATGAAATTTAGTGAAAAAAAAGGAGAATGTTATAGAATCATATCTTAATCATTAAAAATTACTTGAACACAAAAATATGGCCATAAAAATCTGTACAATGATCTGAAACTCAAATATATTAGAAAAACATAGAAATTTTGCATAAAAATTGGGGTTTCATTATTGGTTCTTCATTATTTGCATCCCTCTCCACCTTCCAATGATGGATTAAGGATATTTTATTCCTTTTCAGATTTGTTTCAACTAAAAATGCATTCACAACTAACCCTTATGCTATCATGACTCTTCATATTCTTGAAAGTTGCATTTTGTGTAATTTTTTATGACATTTTTTTGCCTAATTGCAACTTTTGCACTTTTTGACCCCCTAATCACCTAGAACATAAAAGATGGTCTATATAGACCTTATTCACCTTCAAACAAGACTTGAAAATATAAAATCAACCTACTACCTTCACTTGACAACTTTCCAATTTTTTTGCAAAATACGACAATATGATAACTTTGACAATTTTTACAATTTTTGACAAAATGAACTCATAATCACCTAATAACCTATTGAATGACTCAAACATGTTAAATATGGTCTAAATGATCTTATGAAATGACCCAAATACCATGTAAATCAAATATTTATAAAATGGCCTGATGGAGGCATGAATTCCACTAGGTGCTCTTGCACCAAGGACAAAATGTCTATTATTCAAATTCATGAGAACTCTCATCACTGGAAATTCAATAAGAAATTAAATAGCATAAAGAAAAATATGTTTGAAATGTTTTTTTATGAACTAATTGAGAAAATATATCGGTCAAAGAAAGTATAGAAGCTTTAGGTTCAATAATACACATGCCTTTTTGAGTTGCAACAAAACAAACTATAGTTGCTCTAGATTGAACAATCTCAATGGTCGGGTGTCTTTCTTCTAAGCAGATCTAAGACATATATTGAAATCACCCATGATGTATTTCTATTTTATTTTATGTATGCAATAGTATTAAGCATGTGGGCTTTCATTTGTACGTTTAAAAATTAGGGGTTAGCTCATCAATACTAAGTTCAAACCAAGTAAGGCTTGGTGCTTCTCTAACTTAGAAACCATTCCATCATTCCTACATAATAGATTGGCTTTCCATTAAAAGAAAAAATAAATATAAGAAAATTTCTAAGATATTTTTTCCAAGATGATTACAAGTATTGAACAATCGACAATAAGATTTAGAAACAATACAAATAAAATGCAGGGGAAAATTCCCCTCCCACAGGATCAAAATTGATCCTTCTCAAGGTTTATATTTACAAAAACATACAAGTAAATTAGAATAAATCCAATAGCCTACATAAGGCTAAGCTTTAAGATGCAACATAAAAGATGAAGGCTGAGCCATTGGGGGATCTTGAGCCTTGGCCTAGCTCTATATAATAGCCATGAAGGCTCTAAATTATGTCAACTTCTCTACTGCACAGGTTCCACAAGCCATGCTCCCTTCATGAGGTGATAATCAATATACTTAAATACATTCATATTCAAGCCAATTTACATACAGATCAACACCCTCATTCCTATGATGCCATGATAACATTCAATTGAAATGAAGGAAAAACTTCATTAGATGATTCAATACTAGCAATAAAGCTAATTCTATGGAAAAAATAATGGGATTGAATTACCTCAAATTGAACTTTGTTCTCATTTACCTCAAATTTTTCTAGTCTCAAGTTCATCCCTGCTTTTTCCTTCAAATTTCCCAAGTTACTTTCTTCTTTTCTACTATTTCGCCCATGCTCCTCTTCAAAATGGAAACAACACTATTTTTGCATTCTTTTTGGGCTGATGGAATTATGTCCATGCCATCAGCCTCTAATTGTGAAATTTTCTATTTATTTCATGGAAAACCATGCCCATCATGGGTTTTCCTTAATATCTTTCATTGATTTCCATAATATGATTCATAATGTATTGGTTATCAACTTTCAATTCAATATGAATTTGAATATATATGAATGTATGTATGCATATTTATGTATATATATATATATGTAATATATATGCATATATATATTTATATATTTGTATATCTATATGCATTTGAATGATTTTATTCGCAATTACCATGTATTCAATTAAAGTATATATATATGCATTCATATAAAATTTTCTTGCTTTGGAATGGCTTATAAGTTCCATAGACTATCATTTAAAAGAAGTTGAATTTTCATTTTGAGCATCTTTATATATATGCAAATCAATCAAATGTAATTCATCATGCCATTCATGGTGTGTACACCCAAATTCCAACTGGATTACCATTTGATCTGGCTAAAAAATTCTACTTCAACCCTATTCTTGTCTTTCAATATGTCACTATACAATTGCACACACTTGCACTTGTAAATTGATTAGTAATGTTCAATTTTTCATAACATATAAAATAATTTTCAAGAGTTCACATAGTCAATGTCAGTCAACTTCTTTCATTAAATTTTAAAATATTCAAGAATCTCCATTTAATATTTATTTGAATTTATTCAATAATTCAATTTGTCATATTATGATAAATGTGTAATAAAATTGGGTTATGACAAGTAATACCCACTCTGTCCATGGCTACCACACCAATAGTATCTGTAAACCTCAAAGGAATAGACCTAGCCCACCACTGACCAAAATATGGGGTCATCGTAGGATCTACTAAACCAACAGGCCATCCCCATCTGTCTAGCACAAGTTCCCTAAAATCTGCAACAACAACATCTTGACCAGCTTATAAACCCCATACCTAGACCTATCTAGTGGTCCTACAAAAATAAGCCTCATAGGCATCTACAAATCAGCCCTATCTCTCACTGAACTGATGACAAAACTGATCAAGTAGATATCTCTCTAAGAATGAGTGAACACGACAAATAATCCATCAATTTTTTCTATAATATCACAACTTCTCCCGATCATTGTGCCATGTCTCGCAATCCAAATATGGTCTCCACATAAAACTAGGCATATCATCTATAACATGATGCCAATAGGGAAGCTATCTAGGCCAAGTGTAATGAAGAAAATATTTGTATCTATAAGAGTAAGGATCCTATGGATCCTGATCCAAAATTCCATTGGCCTTGGTAACTGGGATATGCTCCCATGCCCATACATGCAGTAGAGAGACACAAAAAAAAAAAAGATCTACCTCCATGGTACACAACCTCATGCATATCTCTATATAAATGCACAAGGAGACATGGGCCCCATGCATATCTAGTGTTGTTCTCAAACATATCCTAAATACATATGCCCCACCCAATGAGAAACTGCCTGCCTCATTGATCATGAATGAAAATCCTCATAACCAAAGGACATAAAACAAGTGAAATAGGATCATTACTACCCATGAATGGAGATAGGTCTATCTCTACCTCACAAACATGCAAATTCCTCACACCAAGTACTCAACACATAGAACATGTACCCCTACATATGCAATAGGTCACAAACTCTCCATAAATAGGTACATGAAGAATCCTCCACACATCCTACAAGGTGATGGTGGCCTCCCTAGTAGGTAAGTAAAAAGAAAATGTCTTCGAATGCCACCTCTCAAAAAGGGCAGTCATCATAACTTGCTAGCATCTGATAGTCGACATGTAACATAGGTGTCATAGCCCCACAACATCTAGAACATCTAGCTCTAGCTCATGGAATCTAGTGATCAAATCAAACAACTCTTGCAATCGTCGCTCCCTCAACATAAGTGGATTAAGAAACACCTACAACCATTCAACCCATGATGTTAAGGATTCCCTATGAAAATGCAAAATGAACCTCAAATTACTAACACCCTGACTCAAAATTCTATGCAAAGAAAAAGTGGCTACTTTTTGTCAAAAGCGATAACTTATTTGAAAAAAGCATTAAAAATAGGCACAAGCAATCACTGTTTAATTGAAAGTAGTAAATAAACTCAAAAGCGTTGAAAAAAAGAGTGTAAACTTGTCACAAAAGTGCACATATTACAATAACAGCTAGTTCATAGGATAGAAAATCAAAAGAGAACATTTCAGGAAAGGGAAAAAAAAAGAAGCGAAAAAATATGTCAAAAGAAAACAACTATGTCAAGTGCAATAGAAAAAATCAAAAGAGAAATGGAAATAAACATGAAAAGCACTAAAAATGATGCAAAAGTGAACAAAACATAATCCTACCACTATCAACTACTTTGAATTCATGCATTAATTACACAAAACAAAAAGTTAAAAATGTGAAAAAAATAGGGTATACATCATGGCATCGATGCCTACAAGACATTCGAACTTGTGAACTGCATAGCATGATGTGGAGCTCCTTGAATCCTCACCATATCTCCTTGATAATCAAAAAATCACAAAATCCAAAGGCAAGAATTTTCTATAATCTTAGATTGCAAATGAGGAGAATTAAGCCCTAATTACCTATTTTAACCCTTGAAACCCTAATTTTTTTACCTAGGAAGCCTTCCTAGGTCGAAATTAGGAGTTTTTAGGAACATATGAACTATCAAGGAGAGACCTATAGGCTCAATTATTTGTCCTCTATCCATTTGAACTGAAATGAAATAGTGTCGTGAGCCTGACCTAAAAATTGATATTTTCAGCCAGCCTCTCGAGGGAGCAACCCAACATCCTACCATCATTTCACTAATCATCGAAGCATAGTGGGGCATATAATTTTTTAAAAATCTTGATCTCAATATCAAAATCTTTGAAACAAAGCAACTGATACTTTGTCTTAAAGAGGGGCAAAATGTAGACATGCAAAATTGACCTAACACTTATTGCACATCCTAAAATATGTTTTCTCATCATTAGCATCATTATCACCTAATATCACTAGATTTCACATAATTTTCATCAAAAACCCTAATTTCCTCTATTAATTGAATAATATTGCATTATTTCATTAATTCACTTTTTCATCATTTTTGACTAAATAAATAAATTTCATTTATTTAATGAATTCCTAATCTAAGTTTATTCCTCTGATTAATTAAATAATGTCAATTATTTAATTATGTTGCTAGTTCACTTTGTTCCCCTAAGTCAATTAAATTATTAAAACATAATAGTTTAGCTATGTTTCTTTCCCCTAAATTTGAATAATTGAATAAATTATTTAAAACATTAGCAAAAAGGTCAAATGAAACAAATACCACTTTTTTTGCAAAATTCAAACATGATTTGCACGTTCAAATAAAAAAGATTAATTAATTAAATCAATTAATTAATTATCCTCACCCACTTTCATGATTGAGAAAATTATGATCCCCCAATTTCTCACTCTGATTGGCTAACTAATCCATTTATTTCTTGATGGATTCATCTATTCTTTAATTCCATAGTTTATTCAATATATTTCCTCAATTCCATTGAACACTCAAATTAATTTCTTCAATCACACCAATTACGTAATCAAAATCCACTAATTATTCCTATCTAAATCCTCTCAATATTTTTGAACCATTGATTAGGATATCCTACTACGCGATCTCGATCATTCATTTCAAAAAAAAAAATCTATATAATAACCATCTTCTTCCTCAAAAACAATTAGAGAATCAACATCTTTTGCATGACAAAGTAATGCATAAATCATAGTCGACCTTTTGAAGCTCTTATATTGATGCAGGGGCATCTAGAAGTCCTCAAAAAATTGAGGCAATTGACATTGAATTTCAATTTAGCCATCAAATTGGCTAGCTCAATGTATTGATGAATAGAGGTTGTGGATTAAAGGGTTTGTCATTGAGGGTACCTAGTTTAACCATGTTAAGTTTCAGAGATCCACATGAAGGATCGATCAAGTTGTGAGCATCCGTATGCTGATAGTTGTTTAGTTATTCTAGTTGGTGTTCCTGAGGGAAGACGTGATTCCAGTACATGGAGTTGTTGCAAATGTTTCTATGGTGATTCGCGAGGCTCATAGATGTTTCCAGATCATGTGTTGTTGGTCCACATTGATTTGTGTGCCTGCAATGGGTGATTTTATTTTGAGAGTTTATGTTTTCCATGTTCCTCACCAATAGTGCATTGGAGCATGTTGTGGATCTTCGAGGAATAATTTAAAAGGTGTTTTCATGATCGAGGATGTTGTTTCAGGTCCTAGCTTTGTTCTGGCTGACCTTGGCTTATTTGCATTGTAAGTTGTTATTGTTTGGGGTCAATCTATCTGAGTTGGCATGTTACATTTCTTGTCCTTGTAATTGGGCTAACATGTTGAGGGTTGGATGATTCATGGATGATATAAATAGAAAAGAGAGGATTTGTTGACACAGGAAAAAGGAGGTAAATCAACAAGGTGCTCGATAGTGTGAAGTATGAAGCATGGTGATCAGGTATTGTGATCCAGAAGGATCCACAAAGCAGAGGAAGTGTGGAGTAGGAAAATAATTCATTGGAAATATATTGTTGTATGAATTATTTTTAATCCCTAGGCTATGGCCTAGAATCTGTAAGCCCGAGTGGCATTTGTAAAGAGTCTTGAGATTATAATATAATTTGGATGAGATTTGAAGGTTGGTTTTTTCCCTGTTAGGGTTTTCCTAGGATATATCTTGTGTTTTATGTCTAGTGTTCATGAATATATTTGTTCTTTCTATGGATTAGTTGTTAATTTTTGTTGCATATCTATTTTGATCATGGAGTTAGTAATTTTGGCTGCAAGGTAGGACGGTCCTTAATTGGATCGTCCTACCTTAACTACATCAATTAGTATCAGAGTTGGTTGCGAGTCTGATTGTGAATCTATTGAAGCCTAATTTAATTCAATGGGGAAGAGTGGGAAGATGATGAAGAAAAAAAATGAAACCCTAATGAGCGAAAGGGATACTTTGGAAGAAGAATTCTGTGAAATCAAGTTTAATGTAGAATTGAGGGAGAGAAATGAAGAACTAGAAGAAGAGTTGGATATGTTTGAAGACCTTGAAAACAAATTTGTAGAAGAATTCAAGACTATTCTAAAGGAAAGTTGGAAAGAGTTGAATAAGGAGAAGATATTGTAGAAGAAGGAAATATCTGGCTTGAAGGAACATTTTGCTCAGTTGGAGAGGTCACTTATTGCATGCCAGGAGGAGAATGAGAATTTGAGATCTAAATTTGAAGTGTGTGATGTTTCATGTGATACTTATGATTTGTGTTATGTTGCAGAAGTTTCTTTAGGTGAAGTTGAAGGTAACAAGGTAATAAAGCCTGCAATTGTTGGTGATGGTATTGGTTTCAAAATCATACAAAGAATGGGATATGAAGGATAAGGATTGGGAAAACAACAACAAGGAATTACAAAACCTATTGAGCTAGTCATGAGATCAAAGAGTGAAGGCCTTGGATATGACAGAGGTAAGAATGTTATTGCAATTTTGAATCAAAGAAGAGAAGGTATGTATTTTTCACATTCTAATAGGCATGGAAATGAAAATAAAGTATGTTGGGATCTACATCCTTGTAAGTTATGTGGATTGAGGAACCATTATGAGAAGATGTTTTGGAATAAGATGAGAAGGGGAAATCCTATGATAGGTTATGAGCAGATGGATTATGGGTGGATTGATGGAGCAAAGTGGAAACATGTTACTTGTGTGCTTATAAGATTGTACAAATGGAAGAACTCATATGTTGGAGGAAAAGAGGAATCAAGATGCAGAGAAAGAAGACCTTATGCAGAGCATAGAGGGGTTTGGAGGAAGAAATAATCAAGTGTTGAGTGTCATCAAGAGCTTGATGTTAGAGAAGCTAATAAAGAAGCAACAGTAAAGGATGCAAAGATAGTTTGTGCAGATGAAGAAGAGTCTGAATTAATTTATCAAAGCAAGGGGAACCTTTGGAGAAATCATATTTCATAGTGGAACTAGAAGAAGGTGAATCTTTGATCTTCTGGAGAAAGTTTATGTACCAAAGTGAAGAAAATGTGAATGATCTTGAGGCAACTTGCAGGGTGGGCTTGCTCAGATCGCCGACCAGTGAGGTAGTGCAAGGTCTACAAGTAGAACATCAAACCAATTAGGAGAGCTTGAGGCTATTTGCAGGGTGGAATTGAATAGATTGTTGACCTTGAGGTAGTTTCAAGTACCTATGGACATATGGATGAACCAATTCAAAGAGATAAAATTGGTTTTGATACAGTATAGACCAAAGTGAAGAGGTTCACTTTTCAATTAACCCTGAGAGTCTGATGCAGGGGCATCCAAAAGTCCTTAAAAAATTGAGGCAATTGACAATTAAGTTCAGTTCAATCATTAGCTTTTCCAACTTAGTGTATTGATGAATAGAAGTTGTGGATTAAAGGGTTTTTCATTGAGGGTATGTAGTTTAACCATGTTAAGTTTCAGAGATTTTCATGAAGGATCGATCGAGTTGTGAGGATATGTGTGCTGATAGTTGTTCAGTTATTCCAGTTGGTGTTCCTGAGGGAAGACATCGTGGTTCCAGTACGTGGAGTTGTTTTGGAAATTTCTATGGTGATTCATGAGGCTTATAGATGTTTCTAGATCATGTGTTGTTGGTACACATTGATCTGTATGCCCGCGGTGGGTTATTTTCTTTTGAGATTTTATGTTTTCCATGATCTTGGCTAACAGGGAATTGGAGCATGTTGTGGATCTTTGAGGAATAATTTAAAAGGTGTTTTCATGATCGAGGATGTTTTGGGTCATGGCTTTGTTGTGGCTGACCTTGGATGATTCACATTGTAAGTTGTTATTGTTTGGGGTCAACCTATTTGAGTTGGCACATTATATTTATTGTTGTTGTAATTGGGCTAACATATTGAGGGTTGGACGATTCATGGATGATATATATAGAAAAGAGAGGAATTATTGAGATAGGTAGAAGGAGGTAGATCGACAAGGTGCTTGATAGTGTGAAGTATGAAGCACGATGATGAGGTATTCTAATCCAGAAGGATCCACAGAGCAGAGGAAGTGTGGAGTAGGAAAGGAAGTTGATGGAAATTTGTTGTATAAATTATTTGTAATCCCTAGGCTATGACCTAGAATCTATAAGCCCGAGTGGCATTTGTAATGAGTCTTGAGATTATAATATAATGAGGATGAGCTTTGAAGGCTGGTTTTTTCCCTATTAGGGTTTTCCTAGGATATATCTCATTTTTTGTGTTTGGTGTTCATGAATATCTTTGTTCTTTCTGTGGATTAGCTATTAATTTTTGTTGCATATCTATTGTGATCATGGAGTTAGTAATTTTTGGTTGCAAGGTGGGACAGTCCTTAATTGGATCCCCCTACCTTGACTACATCATACATATATATTTGATTAAACTTCTCACATCTTTGAAGCTTTTGGCTATGCATAATAGAGGCTTCACATTGACACAACAATGTGTTGGAGTACGGGAAACACTGCAAGGGGGAGTGAATCAATGTTTCAATAACCAAATTTAAATTCAATTGTTTTTCAAGATAGAAAACTTCTTTATAATTATGAAAAATTTAGTTTCAAGAATGTACTCAAATGTGACAACCAATATCAAATCTTTAAACCACATGAAAAACTCAAAAGAGGCATAACACAAAAGACCCATAACACAGTATTTTCATGAGTGGAAAACCCTCAGAGGGATAAAAAACCACTTAGTAAAATGCCTCACTGGATTAATCAAAAGCTATTGATTATAGAGCCTCACTAGCTACAAAAAATTGCCTCATTGGAAAATGTTGCCTCAATGGCAAAAAATAGCCTCACTAGCAAACAATATTATCACATCAAAATGATTCTAAAATAAAAGATAGAGTGAAATCTCTATTTCATTACAAAATATTTCCTAATTGTCTCATTTCATTGGAGACTCAAGAATCTATATGTAAATACAACCAACACTTAAAGTGCTTTCCATCTTTCATAATAGATTTCTCACCAAAATTTTTAGCACAAATAAAAATGAATCTTAACAAAGTATCAATCTCACATACATAAAACCCCTTCAACAGTGAAAAATTCACACATATATAGGCATAAAAAAATCCATTTCCTTTCATCAAAAAACCTATAAAAAACAACTACTTGTGCAAAACTGTCAATAAACTATTTCCTTTTTTCACATTTCATAATTGTTCACCAAGCACCTTTTGAATGATAATCAAAAAATTTGTTGTATTCTAAACAAAAATCCTTTTAATCCTTCGATATCATGAAATAATAAAAAAAAAAATCATAAATGATGAGTCAAGATGTACAAGAAACAAGAGTCGACCAGTAGAATGCATCAAACCCTTTTTCTTGAAAAAATGGAGATCGACAAGTAATGAAACCTTTTAGTATTTGAAAAATTATGCAAAATAAGCTTTGAGGAACAAATCCCTAACCATAAAATCTTTGGAATCAACACATATTAAATCTCATACCTTAATAGTTAACAACAAACTAAGGTAAATAAATAAATAAAACATGTTACCAATTCACAGTCAAAACCAAGGTCGACAAAGTAGAATCTACCTGGAAGCATAATCTTTCACTTAAAATACCATTTACTTCCACCATTCCACCAAGAACACAAGATGTTCCATGGTATTCCCTAGTACGACTACTCAACAATGAACCATTTTTTAGTGTAGTTGAAAAAATAAGCGAATTGGGGTTAACATCATGTTAGTTCAACATTATGTCTTTTCTTTTGCATGAAAACCAAAGTATTTTATTGCTTCCTTATTAGTCAATAAAATTATCTTATTTTACCCAAGTCACGTGATTTAATTCCAATGCATCATTGCTACGGTAGTCAATCAACATTATAATCTTTGCATTTCAATAGTGTATGAACCACTAAACTCTTGCTCATTTACTCTTGCAAATAATGACCAAGGTGAGCCTCAAATTGATATCAATGCCAAAAAACACAATGCCAAAGGTGAAAGGGGTCAACAAACTCCCCCTTTGGAATTGATGTCAACAACCAATCTTTTGTTGCTCCCCCTTTGAAGATAATCCTAGAAATGCACTTAAAAATCACTTGTCATGGAGAAAATGGTAACCACTAACAAATAAGCACTACAATTGTCATTGAAATAAAAAATGAAATCACCACATAGCTATTATTCTGAACACATTGTTAAACACATTGTCACTTGTTCTTCTCCCCCTTTGATAACAATGCCAATGGAACAAAAGCATATGGCTAGACTGTCTAATATAGATACTACTCTCAAATCAAACATAGCACCATCAATAAATGAAGCAACTACAAAGAAAGAAGAAGCCATCACTGTTATATGAAAGCATAAAAAAACACATAGTAAAAATCTCATGATAAACAATAACATGGATGCTTCACTATTCAGCAGAAGAAGACAACAAAATGTGTGCTACTATGACACATGCTACAATGTCAAAGTACAAACCCATAAAGAATTTCTTGGGCATACAAAGTCCACAGATCATATCATGATAGCGGAAAATCATCCAATGAATGTAAGACACAATTTATGTCACAAGCCACTATTACTTACCATTGAAAGGGATAATCACCTTCACCACCCATATCATTGTCAAAATGATAACACACATACCACTGTGCTTCTAGTCATTTGATTGTAAATTTCCATTTCAAGTAAAGTCAAAGGTAGATCCAAGTTCCATAGTCACTGCACAAGTGTCATTATTAATTCATTTTCATGTAGTAAGCATTCATTCAAAATTGTCGAAATAAAAAAACTATCAACTCAAAAACATCCACTGTCATAGAAAAATTGCTATCAAAAAGATAAACTTGTTGTCAAATCAAATGAATATTATAACAAAGATACCATGTTGTCACACTATGAAAAACCAAAGATAGCATGTTGTCCAGGTAAACCAATTAAGTGAGGTAAGCACTAAGAAGGTGAAGTGGCATGCAAAAGATAAGATGATAAACCAAGGAATGAAATCAAGATTAAACCATTATACTCTCGCTAAATTGTTCATCAAGGAAAATTAATGTACTATCAACAAAGTACAATGTTACCAAACTGACATGAAGAAGACTGCCATTAAAAGTAAAATTATTGACACTTGTACCAACACTAAGCTTGGATGCACCAACATGATGTGAACAATAAAGAATTACACAAGGAAATCACCATTTAAATTGAAAGCAATCACTAGATTCCATTACCAAATATAGAAGCACTATCATGAGTAGTGACTTTTAAACCAGAACCTCGAATAAGAGCCATTGTCATTATGTCTTCCTCACACATCACTATCTAAGTTTTCCATTAGGACCTAGGTGATTCATCAACTAATGCACTAAAAAAAACATGTACCACAATTCAAAACACTATTAGTGGAAAATGTCATTGTAAAAGGATATATTAACATTGTCACTTCAGTTCCCAAAATATATCGCTCTCTAGAAATCAATAAAAATCACAATGTATGTTGTTAAAGGTGTTAAAAACATGTTCACAAACCAAACAAATGTTGTGTTAAGGATCAAAAACTTTAGTGTCATCAAAATATCAAGCAATATGTCACTTAAGCACTGTCAAATCCAATAAACAATTATCAATTTAAGCATCAAAGTGCAACTGTCTACCACTGTGCAGAAGCGAGAAGCTTTCAAGACACTGCCATAAAGATTCCAAACCATGAACTATCTACAAACACCAACATTAAGATAATAATCTATATGTGCACTACATACTCCACATTGTCCAAATTTGAAGAAAAGAACAATCCAATAAAAAACAAACTCCACTTATTATCATTCATTGTCCTTAGTGCAATCCATGCAACAACAAATCACTTTCAAAGAACCAATGTCTCAAGTAAGAGTTGAGATACCAACGAACTGTCAAGGAATTTCAAGCCATTGTCAAATGACCAAATAATAGATTACCAACAACAAAGTGTCAATATTACCAATATGCATCAAAAATCTTGAAAGCATATTCCAACCGTGAATTGAAAATACAAAGATACCAACTGTGTCAAATTAAACATTGCCATCTTATCAATTGATACCAACATAGAAACCTTAGCAAAGTAAACCAAGAAAATCCATGTGTACTTCAACCATCAATAAGATTATCTTGAATTTCTTAAGGAAAACATTAATAAATATTTACATTGAAAAAACTCTATAAAGTAAAAATCATGAACACAATTTTGACACTTTCCCACCAATATCATGAAGCATCAACATCAAGAATTGTACCATGAACTGAGTTAAGAATCACACCCATTACAATCACTAACTAGGATCATTAGGTTCATTATGCAAGGAAAGACAACACTACACTCTTTTATCTATGACGATCCCATAATAGTGGCTTACACTTTTTGGGAGATCCTGATTTTTGGTAAAATCACATATTTTTAGAAAATATAATGCTTTTAGCCTTGAAAAGTTCCATTTAAAGGATTCCAATTGAAGAGGGTTTGATCAAACCACCTTAGATCAAACCCCCTTGGACATAACCCCGCTAGTTTTAAACCATTCCTATAATGAAGTCTCCTTTACACCTATCAAAATGCTGATAAAAAACCACTTTTGATTGACCTTTTGGGGGATCAAATGAATTCATTAAAAAAATATTTTTTGTAAATATGTAGTCCTTATTATAAGCTTCCCAAAAAGTATAATTTTAAATAAATTTAATTTGATTATTATATTTATTTTTTATTTCTTGTGAATATAGGTTTTTCACTAAAAATCAAGCTCTCTATTCTTCACATGTGGAAAAATAGTAGATTATCACAAAAAAATATGAAAAATATATATGCACTAGATATTGATGTCCTTGATCCAACAAAAAACTAAAATTGAATTTTGATACATACAAAAAACTTTATGTTTTAGCTAGTAAATCATGTAGCACCCCTTTGATTTGTTTATGTTTTCAAATAGTGCTTTTACTTTGATAGACTGGGATACTATGTTGTTATTTGATCACTGACATTGGAGCGATGATGGTTTTTATATTTAGATGTGATGGTACACTTTATGGATGATTATTGATTATGATATGATTTCTGGTTAGCATAGTTGATTATTTGAGTTGATATTGATATATGCTCATCTATAGTTAATTGATATTTTAGTTTTGTTAGTTTTGATGTGACATTGTATTGGTGAAGGGAATGAGATTGCATCACTCACTTACGAGTGCCCTACGATTCCACTATTTTCTCCTCACGATGTGTTTGATTCATGATTTATATATATATATATGTACGACATATGTTTTGATTACATGATTGTAGGTACAGGACATCAACTCCACCTAGATTCATAGGTTTGAGTGTGTCCATTGCCCAACATTATAGTTGATTGGGAGATAGTAATGGGGTTTCCTTGTCAAGCCACAACCTTAGTCACAGCGTGTCATCAGTCCTTGTGTTGGTATTCTTTGTTGTTATGTTGTCCATGTTTTCCTTGTCGTTTATTTATTTTTCAAGGTATGTTCTGTGGGAAATTAATGTTAATTAACACTTATAATGGCTTTTAGTGATTATTTAATTAATTTTGATTAATATTGTTAGAAGCTTTATATTTGATTTAATTAATTAAATTTAATTTATTTTGTAAAGTGATTTAATCTTTGTGATTAAATTTATTTTATAAAGTTATTAAATTAATTAGATTACATTTAATTAGAAATTAATATTTGATTTTGAATTATTAATGCACAATTATTTTGTAAATATCTAGAGGAAATATCTGTGATTTAATTTGAAAACGATATTTTGTGTGACATGTTTTAGAAAAAATAATTAAATGCTGTAGTTGGGAATGAATTCTAAGAGAGAATAATTGCATAAACTGAAAGAGGAAAGAGGTTACTTCATGGGAATGAGGAAAAAGATATTTTGGGGAGGCTGTTGAAAATTGGGGAAGAAGTTCTCAAGAAAATTTGACTCTGGTTTTATTTTCAACTTTCTAGAAAAGAGGATTATTTTGGAAGAGGCTTTTGATAATTTCAAAATCTGAAGGTGAGGCTCTACTTCAAAATTCAATTCTTCAAGCATCTGAAATAGGTTCTTTATTGTTTTTACTGAATTACAAATTGGAAAAGGCTATTAGAATTAGTTATTGTCTTGGAAAAGATTGGCATATACAAGAAGAATATATTATTTGTGTAAAAGCTTTAATTTATTTTGTAAATTTGAAAGATTGTTGTATTTGGAAAATTGTCATGAAAATTTTAAAAGCTTTTGTAGAAAATGATTTAAAAAAAATAGAATACCTAAAAGAATTTTATAGTGAAATTTGAGAGCCTCTCTAGAAATTGTTTTTAAGCAATAGGAATCCCAGAGGGAAAACAATAGAGGATTTGGAAAATCTCTATAGGAATGGATATAAGTTCTTCATGTCAATATTTTCTGGAAATTGAAAACCTTTGGTAAATTTGTAAATCTCTTCCTATAGAAAACTTTTGTGAAAATTATAATCCTCTAGTGAATTTGAAAATATCCTCTTGTAGAAAACATTTGTTAAAATTTTCTCTTCTCAAGCAATCAATATGATTTATTTGTTTTGTATACATATTTATAGGTATATATATATATATATGTATATATTTTAGACTATATACACATAAATACACATATAAATATATGCTTATGTGATTATAAAATCCCTGTTAAAATTTATATTTTAAAAATCTTGAGATGAAATTTTTTCGTACGACAAATTTGTAGAAATTGCAGGTCTAGTGATTTTTAAAATCACAGGTTTGGAAAATTTATTGAGGGTCTAAGGGGCTAGCCCCCACAACTACCCCCATATAGAGGGAGGCAGATTATGAGGTAGTGCCCATCTCTTCCTACATGGCCACGCCCCTCTGTGGGAGTGGCTGCAAAGGAAATACCCCACAACAAGCCATAAAATGGTTGTAAAACCTCCATTCACCTAGTTATTTCATCCACCTAGTTTTTAATTAATTTTTATTATGTTAAATATAATATATATATTATATGCATAATATATATATATATATATATATATATATATATTTAAATATGTATTTTATATATATATATATATATATATATTACTATTTATGTGTTGGAAATTGGATTTAGGAAATGCTAATGGTAGCTTTATTTCTTGCCTGAATTGCTTATTGAATTGAGATTTCTTCTATTCACATAAGTTGGGGAATTTGGCTAGTTGTCTATGTAAGTCTTCCAGATGATGTTATTTTATGAGGGGGTTGTTGTGTTTTGAGGTTCAACCCTTGATATTTCTTGGGTAGTGCACTTGGTTGTAATTTAGTTAAACACCTGATTACTACAAACGGGATGTGTTGCCTCTTGCATTATGTTTGATATTTATTATCTGATTTTGTGCACTTTTTCTACCCTTGGTTTTGGATTAGATCCTTGTGTTGTTAGTAGAGGAGTGGCTCTCAATGGGGGGAAACACACAAAGTGGTTCCAGGGTAACTCATGTGAGATTTAGTTAATTCAGTGGAAATTAAATAAATGTATTAGGGGAAAGGGTAGCTTAAACCATATAACTTATTAATTGTTCCTTGCTCAAGGGCTCAAGGGCTTGTTTAGACTTGGGATGAGACGAGAAGGCCTAGAATGGAAAAATCATTATCTTGTCTCTTTGAAATATATTTGATTCCACATTGGTTTGCATGTGGGGCTAAGGGTCGTGAGAGGCTATGAAGGTAACACAAGATGGGGCCTAGGGCCTAGGAAGATTTGCCAAGATAACCCATGCAACTTTGTGATGACAGTCCTCCTATAAGAACAATCAGTATGTATTGTGCAGTTGATGTACTTGATTCTCTTACTTTGGAAGCAATGTAACCTTTATGTATGTATTATGCAGTATTGTGTGTTTCCTGTGTCTTGAGATTGTTGGTTTTGCCTAGGAATCCTTTTACTATCTGCTATCATGGGTGGTGGGCCTTCAGGTACCACTTGGTTCAGTGGAATGTGCACCTTACACTGTTTGGTTCTCATTTCATGCTCGTGATGGAGGGATCTTTCAGATTGGAGAGCTCATTTGTACCAGTTGCTTTTTACTATTTCTTATGTTATTTTATATCAGTTGGATATTTTTTGTATGTACTACTCCTTTGTATTTGAGGAGGATTCTTGTATCATTGTTACTGTAACATTATTGTATGATCTTCCTCATTTTGGAAATGAGCTTAGTAATTTCTATATTGAATAAATGTAATTTTATGAATGATTCTTTAATGTACTTTGTATCTTTTGAGATGAGTTTAATGCTTTGGATGAATGTTATTATTTCATGAGTATTATTTATATGCTATGGTTTAGTTTAATTTTATATGTTATGGGAATGTAAGCATTGTCACATACATTAGAGGATGTATGCATTAAGTGTAGTCCACTTTACTTTTTATTAATTACACTTTCAAACAAAAAATGTTATGCTTTTGTTGTGTTTGTGTCATCCTCTAGGTCTATGTGGCAGGGCATTATAAATCATGTCTAAATTATAATTGGTTTAACTTTGAAACATAATTAAAAAAAATATTCAATGAAATGCTATGAAACCAATTCCATACACTAGATATCATAGTTATGAATCTAAATTTGAAAAAAAAAAGAATTTTATCCTTCATAGAAAAAAAGTTATGTGTTAGCCAGTAACTTCACTCTTTAAAAATGGTGTTTATTTTTAAAAACTAGTTTTCGAAGCAGATGGAAAAAGAAGTTCAATCTGAATCCAATTTTTTTGAAAAAAATGAATTTAGAATCTATGAACAAAATGACACAAATCACTAGTTTGCATCATCTTCAAATTCCTCATGGTTTACATGCTATAGGTTCCTGAATGTGAAGATTTAGTTAAATTTTTTTAGTTCAATGCCTATTTTGGCCAAAAATTGTAAACCAGTATTGTGGGATCACCTTCTACCTTTATCTAACATGAGAGACTTCACACTACAACACCATGTTTAAACATTTCCAATATACCATTCAGATGTGTAATCACACTTTTAACTATCATTAATGCACTGTAATACAAAGATATCACCATAAACACAATGTAACCTACAAAAAATAAGGATATAAAATGACACTTGAAGCTCCCCCTGAAAACACACATAAAAAAATTTAGTGAAGAGAATATGAGGAAGATCATCCAATCTCTCCCTCAATTGATCAACTGTACTCATACATTTGGTTTCTTGCAGATTATAAATGTTTCCTTTGGTCCTCAAACCTACTGCAACAAGTTCACCTATTTTCTTTCTAATCTCACATCCAAAAGCATCAAAAAGAATATAAATACCTTGATCACAAATTTGAGTCATACTTAAGATATTGTGCCTGAGACCCTCTACATAATACACCTCATGCAAATATATGTTATCATCCAAAGACACGGTACCTTTTCCTATGATCTAAATACAATCATCATTTCCAAACCACACTAAACCACCATCACAATATTCAAATTTGATAAAGTTTCTTTTATCCCCTGTCATGTGGTGAGAGCATCCACTGTCTACAACCCACAACTCTTTCTTTTTGGCATATAGGGCTATTTGATCAAGCATATTTCATGTCTTTTCATCAACCTTCTTTGGCTTCCAAATTAACTTTTTTAACAACATTTGTCTTGGAAAGTGTGTTAGTTCTCTTTTGTTATGTCTGAAAGATTTTTTCATTCTAAGAGCTAGAGCTCCTTTTAGACATAACCCTACATTTAATTTCCTTATGATCATATTATTTACAAAAGAAGCAATAGCCAAAGAAATGCAGATTACTTCTAAATGGAATATACCTTCCCCAATTTATGGTTTCAAAAACTTTTCACTTGTCACATTGGCATGTTGAGGTTCGTTGAAATTAGAGCATTGGCCTTCCATAAACCCTAGATTAGTTTTATCTTTATATTATCTTTTTTTACCTATAGTATCTACTAGTTTGTTACTACTATCACACATGTCAAGCTCTTTCCTCAAGTCAACAATTTTTTCTTCTAAAGTACAACATTCTATTTCTTTGATTTCTAATTGCATTTTAGTAAGTTCTAGAATTTCAATTTGAAGTTTTAGATCAATAATTTATTTTTTAGAATTATTCACCTTATTTACTAGGTTTTTAGTGTCCTTTTTAATATGATTCTTCTATATCATAGCCTCCCTTTTGAGTTTCTTAATTTCTCCTACAACACTTCTCAACTAGTGTAGGAGCACCTTGTTGCATTCAAGCCTCCATGATACCAAATTGTATAAATTCATTACATTAGGTATTTTAATGTTTTAATAAGGTTGGATGAGCCATTTTATATATGTTTGAAGTCATTTGGAGTCATTGATGAAGGTTAGGTGTCATTTAGTTGAAAAATGAAAACATTGTCAAAAGTTGTCAAATGTTGTCATAACAACTCTTCTTGTTAAATGAAAACTTTTTAGAAGTTTGTTAAAAGTTGTTAAATGGTAGTTGTAGGTTGGTTTGGGGCATAACTTGATTTTACAAGCATAAAAATGGGCATCCAAATCCAATTGGGGGTTGCAATGTAGATTGAACAAGAACTTATGAATGAAGAGATGATTTTTTCTACAAATTTGAAATGTTCTGCCATGTTCTTTTACATGGTATGGTTTTGTATGAAGGTTTACAGATCTAAAATTGATTTTTATTGATAGAGGAATGAACTAGCTTTCATTTTCAAATTTTTTGGTGTTTTTTCCTTGAGTTTGGAGAAAGTTATGATCATTTTACCATTGGCGGCCCTATGGGATTATTTTCTCTGAAAGTTGCAGGATGTTGCAGACAATGGTACAAATTGTAAAAATCAAATAAATACCTCATACCTATTGTAAATGTTATATATGTGAAATATAGTTTCATTTTCACTTGGTTTGATCAAATTTCATGGGGTTTTGAGTGATTTATGACATGTTTGGTGAAGACTACTCAATTCTAAAACTAGGGTTTCCAATTCCACCATCAAAAAGTGATAAAATTGGTGAGAAGTTCTATTTTTGTATGTTCTAAAAAACCTTTAAAGGAAAAAGATTCATTTATTCATTTGCATGAGTTATGGTAGATTGTGTGTTTCATTTTGGTGGAGAGTGGTAAAAGAAACATGGTTTTCTAGATGTTTGAACAAAGCTATGCATTGTTTGTTTATGGTTGTCCTTAAATAATTGTTGTCTGATCTTTGGATGGTTGTAATGAGTTTTTGGGATGAATCTAAGCATGTTGAAATCATTTACCAAGTCTGATAGAGATTGGAATCCATTTGTGTAAGTTGGAGCCCATGTTGCTCAAGGTTAAAGGATTGAGATTGCCTCAAGAATGAAGAATTTCAGTTGTGTACTTGATTCTTGCCAAGAATATAGAAAGTTGATGGTATGAAATCTCTTGCTCTACATCATCAAATCACCCTCAAAATCTACCTCAAGATTAGATTGATCTACAATATTTTATTCTTGATTATAATTTGGAATAATGATTTTCATAAATAGGGTTTCTTCTCCTTCTTCAATGGATACATCTATACCACTATATGTTACATCAACATCTTTGATGAATAGGCTTTTCTTCTTTTTGAAAAAAAAAATTCTTTTAAAAATTCTTTTGTTTTTTCTTTCCTTCCCTCATATTATCTTCTTCATCACTTTTAGAGTCATCATTAGGGCATTGAGTAGCATAATGCCCAATTTTCCACAGTTGAAGAACTTAAATGGAAGCTTCCCTTTATATCTACTTGAGCCTCTTCTTAGTTTTCTCACAAAGATGGATTCACTATTCTCTATTTTTTTTGAGTCAAAATTTGTGTCATTGTCCCTTTTTATAGGTTTAAAAGCAACTTCTTTGGAAGTAGGATTATCACTACACATCCTCATTTCATAGGTTGTAAAGACACCATGAATTTCATCTAAAGTGAGTTTTTTTAAGTCTCTCTCTTCTACAAAAAATATTTTAGGATCATATCTAGGTGTCAGTGACCTTAACACCTTTTTGACAACTACACTTTCTTTTAACGTTTCACCAAGACCACCAATTGAGTTTATAGTTTCTTAGACTCTTAGAAGGTAATCAAATACCTTCTCTTCCCCATTCATCTTTAGGCCTTCAAACTTGTCTCTAAAAGTTTGTAATTTAGCTTCTTTAACTTTTTCATCACCCTAATAAATACTAGATAGTTTATCCTAGATAGAATTTTCACTTTTACAGTCCACAATTTTAACAAACACATCATTAGTCAGACCACAACAAATAGCATTTTCAGCCCTAGCATCACATTCATATGCCTTTTTCTCATTTGTAGTAGAGGGTGTTGTAGTGGCAGTATACTTAGTCTCAATTACATGCCAAACCTCATAGCATGGAGAAGTTATATGATGTTGCATTCTATATCTCCAAAAAGAATAGCCAGTACCATCAAATAATGGTGCTCTGGAAGTAGAAAAACCTTCCTAATTTTCCATGAAAAGTACTCCACCAGGAATCCCCTAGGTTGGTTAGACTTTTTGGCAAGGGTATGTCTCTAATACCACTTGTTGGAGTACAGGAAACACTGAGAGGGGGTGAATCGGTATTTCAATAACCAAACTCAAATTCAATTGTTTTTCAAGACACAAAACTTTTTTATAATTATGAAAATTTTAGTTTCAAGAATGTACTCAAATGTGACAACCAATATCATATTTTAAACAACATGAAAAACTCAAAAGAGGCATAACACAAAAAGAACCATAACATAGTAATTTCATGAGTGGAAAGTCCTCATAGGCATAAAAAACCACTCGATAAAATACCTCACTGGCTACTATTTGTGCCTCACTAGAAAAGCCTCACTGGAAAATACTACCTCATTGGAAAAACACAACCTCACTGGTATTTAATGTTGCTAAAGCCTCACTGCCTTTTCAGGTTAGCAACTGCCTCCCTAGAAAATAATCTTTTCACATCAAAATGATTCTAAAAATAAAAGATAGAGCTAGATATTTTCTTCATTACAAAACATTTCTTGATTGTCTCATTTTCATTGGAGACTCAAGAATCTATATGTAAATACAACCAACACTTAAAGTGCTTTCCATCTTTCATAACAAATTTCTCATCAAAGTTTTCAACACAAATAAAAATGACTCTTAACATTGAATAAACGTCACATACATGGAACCCTTCCAATAGTGAACAAGACACACATATATAGACATCAAAAACTCCATTTCCGTTCATCAAAAAACCTGTAAAGAACAACTGGTTGTGCAAAACTATCAATAAACCATTTCCTTTTTCAGGTTTCATAACTGCTCACCAAGAACCTTTTGAATGCTAATCAAAATAGCTGTTTCATTCCTTTTAATCCTTTGATATCATGAAGCAATAAAAACAATAATACATAAATGATGAGTTGGTATGTACAAGAAACAAGGGTCAACTAGTAGAATGCATAAAACCCTTCTTCTTGAAAAAATGGAGTTTTCCAAGTAATGAAACCTTTTAGTTTTTAAAAAATTATGTAAGATAAGATTGAAGGAACAAAGCCCTAACCGTAAAATATCTAGAATCAAAACATGGAGATGTGCAAGATCATGATGGGCCAAAAAGTGGTGATATGTAACTGATGTGATGACCCATGTGGCTGATGACTTTTTTTTACCCAAAATTGATGAAAAGAAAAGGGTTTTTAAAGGATATTCTCAACTTTCCACCAATATAAATTATGCTTTACTTTGAATTTAATAAATTATTATTATTCATTTTCTATTTGAATTACAACTAAAGTCCTAATTGATAGGTTGATTGAAAAACATCTATAGCTTTCAAATGATATCACATTTTTTGAATCTAAAACATACAGCACATTCTATGCTTCACATACTATAGGATTAAATTTTTTTTTGAATTTCATGAAGTTTTGACCAAGTTAAGGTGGTCAGACATACGAGTTTTTATATTTTTTTAAAATATGTAATAAAAAATTCATAATTAATTATTTACTTGCAAAAAAATTACAAAAAAATATGCATCACATCAAGACATGAGTCCTCTACTTATATCTAAAATCTTTTAAAAAATAATTATCATTTTATTGTGGTTAGGGTAGTCAGACATACACCTACTTATTTTTTTCCTGAAATTCAAGTACTACTGCATTGAAATTTTAAATTTTCACCAAATAGATATATTTTTTTATAAAATAAACCTAGTAGTTTAGAAACTAGATTCAATTTTATATAGATTCTATTTTTACATATTTTTGAAATAATATAGACAACTTATTCAAATTTTTACGTCAAGTTGCTTAACTCTGATTTTTCTAATTTTTTTGCCACTTTAGGGCTTGTTTTTTCCATGATGATCCTATACATACCCTCATACTAAATATCATACCTTAATAGTTGACAAAAAACTAAGGTAAATAAATAAATAAAACATGTTACCAATTCATAGTCAAGACAAAGGTTAACAAAGTAGAATATGCTTGGAATCATAAGATTTGACCTGAAAACCATTTGCTGCCACCATTCCACTAAGCACACAAGTTGTTCCATGTTATTCCCTAGCACAGATACTCACCAATGAATAGTTTTTTAGTGTAGTTGAAACAATAAGTGAATTGGGGTTAACATCATGTTGATTCAACAATATGTCTTTTCTTTTTCATGAAAACCAAAGTATTTTGTTTCTCCCTTATTAATTAATAACATTATCCTCTTTTACCCAAGTCACATGATTTAAGTCAAAATCATCATTGCTATAGTAGTCAATCAACATTATAACCTTTGCATTTCAATAGTGTATGAACCACTAAACTCTTGCACATTTACTCTTACAAATAATGACCAAGGTGAGCCTCAAGTTGACATCAATGCCAACAAACACATTGCCAAAAGTCAAAGGGGTCAACACAATGATCCAACATCTTTGTGAACACACTTTGACATGGGATGGGTAATGACATCAGTTAAATGAATTCATTTTTTGTTCCTTAGTTACTTTTATTTTTTCATTGAATTTAGTGGCTTTTATCGTTCATTTCATGAGTATTGGGAATGAATGATGATCTTCATTTTGAATTAGATTATATTCTATTCATTCATGTTTGATCTTATTGCACACTCAATTTCCACCTTACATGGTTATCATTTAAGGATCAAGTACTAGGTGTACAATATCCTTTCTTTATGTAGGATTCCAGGAGTAAGCCTAATTTTAGTGGAGGGGGATGCATTGCCCCTCCATTTTGTATCTTTTAGATGTGAGATTAGTGTTTCTGCTTCACCATTTCACTGCGATATTTTTTTGATTGTTACTTTTTCTCTAATTGGTATGTTTTTACCACCACATTTTGAGATGAAATTCCTTGACATGTCAATTGTTGGCATTCTTTATGTTTTTATCCCTAGCTTATTTTTACTTTCATTTCATAGAGATCTACATTGTTTATGCATTGATATTCAAAATAAATAATTTACATAATGGATGTTACTTTTATGCTTTATGATATTTTACCTTGTTGGGTGATAATGATGTGCTTTAGCTATATATACATTAAGCAAGTACCCTTGACATGCATTGAGTGGTTATAGGTATAGGGTTATTTCTCCACCTAACTACATAGGTCAAAGTTATTCCCAAATGGTTTATGTTTTGGATATGTCACATTGGATCTCATTATTATTCTTCAATCATACTTGAATTGAGTATGATATATGTCATATTTGACTAGTGTAGACCTAGATCTAAGTTAGGAGTGACTTGGGAATCCCTATTTGTCATGAAATGCCAATATATGCATGATTTAAATGATTTCTTAAATTTTTCTTTTCCATAAAAAATATTCTCTAAGCTACATGTTTTCTTGATTAATCATAGTTTAGTTATGAATCAGATTAAGGTAAAATATTTAAATGATAGTTTAAATTCCACTTTTGATTGTAAAAAATTATTTGATGAGTTAAAATACTATCTTTATGTCTAAGGAATTATTTTAATAAAAATGGAAAAATATAGTTAACTAGTTTCAAAAAATTCCTAGGGTGGGAATGTGTATTTAGATTCAATTTTATTGTGTTGTTATATAATTTTTAAAGAATAAATGATTTATTTTTTTGGTTAAATATAAATTTTTGGAATTTTAAATAAAGAAAATTAGAAAAGTGAAAATTGAAAAAAGGTTCAAAAAGGAAAAGAGTTAATCTTTTTTCATAGTTCATTTTGTGAAGGAAAAATGCTCCAAAAACCCTCTTTCTAAAATTTTGAAATTGGGTGAAAGGGAATGGATTGAGAGTTGAATGGATTGGGATAGGAAATGGATCTTTCTTGTGTGTTTATGATTGTGCCTTCTCCAAATTGGTAAATTCCAAGTTTTGATGTGTTTTATGTGTATTTGAATTTGAGGTAATATTATTTTCCTCTCCATTGTTTGATTTTTTTCTTGTTTCAGATGTCATGATCGCCCTTAAGGGAACATAGGAATTCCTTTATAGATTGCAACATGAAGTTTTAGAGTAGAATTTAAATTTATTTCAAATTTTGAAAAATATCTAAATAGAGCCATGGTTATGGAATAAATTCTCAAAATTTATGAAATGTAAAATTGACTACAAAATTGTGTTTTTAGGCATAGTTAAAGCCAAAGGGTGGTTTTACAAAATTTAAATTGAAACTTTAAAATTTGAAGTTATTCGTCAATGGAGTTTTTGGGAATTTATGGTTTTCCAATGTAAAATAAAATTAAAAAAACTTAAAATTGTGCATGTTTTATGATGAATTTTAATGCAAGAAATGAAGTCTCCCTATTTATTTTTTATTTAGAACTAAATGATATTATTAGAATTTTGGTTTTTTAAAATTTAAAATTTGATGAAATTTCAAGCTATTTTAATGGTATTTTGAAAAAACTCTTGGTTATTGGTCATTTGAAAAGTTATAAATTTTAGAAAGTTTCAAGTCAATTATGATGTCTTGGAATGCACAAATAGAGGTTTACTTTGTGAAATGTTGAAACCATTTTTTTAAAATCATGTGAGAATTTGTTTGAAAATGGAAATTATACATTATTTTATGTACCACACTTATTGGTGAGTTTGATGAGCCTAGGATGAAGGTACTCAAGAGGGTTAAGGGAGCAGCTCACAATGTGTCCCCAACCAAAATTTTCTTGTAGGTTGATCATGGGTGGGGAGTCATTTAATAAATTTTAAATCAATTAAATGGGGCAATTAATTAACCAAGATAATGGATTCCCTCTCATGCCTTGAGTACTCATACAAACTACAAATTTTTGGGAACACATGTCAGCCCAGGGAGCTTGGGTCTTGCAAGATAAATTATGTTCATCCATGTGTGAGGAGTAATAAGTTCCACATGATGCCATACTAGTGAGCATTATGATGACACTCCATAACTAGCTCTCTAGCATCTTATCCTAGTGTCTATTGTTTTTATGATGTCATTGGTAAGTCTTCATAATTATTGTCTTTGTTTTCCATCATTGGTTAATTTTCCCAATGATGATCCTTGTACTTTACAAGTGGTGATTTGGCCTTATGATGATCTTGTGTTATTCCATTGGTAAGTTTTCCTAATCAAGATCCTTGGTGATATTTTATTTGTGATCATTTCCAATATGAGTACTTTTCTTTATGTTATTATTACTTGTGTCTAATTAGGAATTGTGATTGATCCAACTTGTAATGTTGGATGAATGCTTTATATGATGAGCATGTTTAGTGTATATGTTGTGTATGGTATGTGTGTTTAAGTCTTCTCCCAATGTTTTTGGTGTGCGTGTGATTATGGCCCATGTGACTATCTCCTAGAATGGTGTGAATGGATATTTTGATTCCATGAAGTTGTGTGGCATAGAAACCACTATTGGGTACTAGAGGATTTTGGTTGGAGTTGATTATAGCTTCAATTTGGAAAATATTTCTCATGCTTTATTATGATTTCTTCCATTTTGTTAATATTATGTAATTGATGTCAGATTTAAGTCCTCTTGTAATTGTCATATTATATTCAAACTCCCTCTTGGGATGGATTGTAATATGCCATTTAAGTGGTGATTTTATTATATCTTGTTACATGCCTTGGAGTTGGACCTGAGCATGCATGTAACCTTGTATGTTTTCTTTGCTTTCATGTATTGGATAAAAATAAAAATAGAGCACATTAGATTTTGGATCTAAAATAGACTTAGAAATATTTATTTGGGTTTTAAATAAACCTTGGTGTATAGAATATTGTTATTTGTTGTGTTGTAGGCCTTTAATGTCTAGGTTTTTTTGTAGATGCCTCCTCTTAGGGGATTAGCACATTTAGGGACTATTTATGGGTCCCTTGTGTGTTCTTGAAGATCATAGGAAGTGGAGTATCTCCTTTCCAATTTTTTTCCTTACTTAGGTTATGAGGTAGGAGTATTAGAGAAGTCAAAATACCCCTATAAACCTCCTTCATCCTACTAGTGTGTTAGGTGCATAGGAGATAAAATGCTCTAGTTTGACTAGAGTCATTTTTTCACTTTTTAAGTCTATCAATTATTGAGTGCACTCTTATGTAGTTCCTAGGTGTTTGGAATGTCTTGGGGACCAATCCCTAACATGTATTTTCTCACTATCTTAGATGATAGTGCCTCTACAGGGACTATGGTGTGCTTGATAGGGATGCTAGTGCCTAGGCACTAGTGTTATATTAGTTGTTAGTGTCCCTTCTAGGACCTACTATCCCATTTTTGTGCTAGTGTCCTTAGTTGCTTAGTTTCTCCTTTCTTTTTCATTAAAAGGGTCTTCCCTCAATTTCTTGAGAAAATCTTGTTTACAAAATCTGTTCCCCTTGGTGTTGTGAAACTTCCTATGTTGTCATTTTTTCATTTAGTGTCATACATCAAGATTTATGGCATCATCTTACATTAGAAAGCATTTTGTTTCCTAGAAGTGACCTATCATCATTCAATTTAGTGGATATTTTTTCCATCCTAGTTATGAAATCTCCTATGAAGGTTGACCTTTGTGTTTACTTTCATGTGTGTAGGTGTGGATTAGAAGTTGATGATTCCCTCATCTTTTCTTTGAGTGGAATTGCAATAGAACACTATCATGTATTAGTAATTGATCATCATGTAGATTCCATCCTCTCCCTCATAGGTTTATCATGGTGGATTTCTACAATGAGTGTTAATTATTTTGTTATTTTCACCTGCTTATGAAATGGTAATTTTTGTCTTGTTGTCATCATTGTGTCAATTGTTGGGTTTGAAACAACACTTGTGTGTATGTTTTTGTGCAAGTGTGACATGATGGCGTCATATTATCAACAGTGGTGTCATTGTTTCAAAAAGAAATTGTTGGACATCAAGTTTTTCTCTAAGTGTGTTGGCTTCAAGAATTACAAAATATATGATTTTGAGTTATTTATCTACCACGAGTTTATGAGAATTGTAAAGGTGCATATTTTTCCTTACAATTTTATTAAATTTTAAGTAGAATTACCATGTCAAGATATTCTTTAAAAAATAAATCAAGAGAGTTAGTTATGAACATGTGAAACAAAGGGATATGAACACATTTCATTTATTCAAGATTTTACAATTTAATTAAATTATATAATTTGATTATTTATAGTTGTTGATATTTTTATTCTACTACTAAAAAAATTTGAAATTATATAAATTGATTTCTTGTAGTTCTAAGAGTTTACACTAATTTAAATATAAAAATTTCCATAAAAAAAATAAAATCTAGTTACATATAATTACTAATTATAGCATCATAAATTATCACCCTTGATAATTTCACACTAGTTTTAGCTTCCCCCTATATGCATGGACCTAATTGTTCTTATAATTCTCCTATTTTAATGTTATTTTTGGGAAATCAAAATAAAATTGGAAAATAAAATTAAGTATTTATTTTGTTGAAAATTGAGAGGTTGTCATTGATGTGAATAGACAGTGGGATTTGGATAACCATCACAGTGGAATTTTGGTGTTTGTTCGCTCTAGTAATGGAAGTCTGTTAATCCAGTATCTTGGTCCAAATTATCCGATTTTGTAAGAACTGCTCAAAATCTAATAATATGCTCTATGTTGATATTGGTTGCATCCACTGGCGTGGTTTCAAATGACTAGATTGTATGGTTGGAAAGGTACAGTTACTGGTAGTTTTGGAAATAGTGTCATACTTATACACTGGTTTTGTACATTAGTGTTTTGGTCTGGATTATATCTCAGAAAAAGATATCATTATAGGACTTTGTATATATATTTGAGACTACAAGATACATCCTACTTTAGAGTTTCATAATGATATGTGAATGCATTTGGAAGATAGGAATGAAAATATTCTGATCCGTAGACTACAGGGTATGTGTAGGATCATGATGGGCCAAAAAGTGGTGATATGATGGGTATGTGTAGGGTGTGTGACTAACGACTTTTTTTTACTGAAATTTGATAAAACGAAAAGGGTTTTTAAAGGAGATTCTCATCTTTCAACCAATATAAATTATCTTTTACTTTGAATTTAATAAATAGTTATTATTCATTTTCTATTTGAATTATTACTAAAGTCCTTATTGATAGGCTAATTGAAAAACATCTATAGCTTTCAAATGGTATCACATTTTTTGAGTCCGAAACATGCGTTGCATTCTATGCTTCACATACTATAGGATTAAAAAAAAAAATCATGAAGTTTTGACCAAGTTGAAGTGGTCAGACATACAAGTTTTTATATTTTTGAAAGTTGTAATTAAAATTCATAATTAATTATTTACGGAAAAAAATTACAAAAAAATATGCATCACATTGGGACATGAGTCTCTACTTATATCTAAAATATTATAAAAAATAATTATCATTTTATTATGGTTAGGTGGTCGACAAACACCTACTTATTTTTTCCAGAAATTTGTTGCATTGAAATTTGCAGAAACTACACTCAATTTTCTATAGATTCTATTCTTACATACTTTTGGAGTAATATAGATAACTTATTCAAATTTTTGCATCAAGCTGCCTAACTCTATTTTTTAAAAAAATTTCGCCACTTAAGGGCTTATTTTTTCCATGATGATCATGCACATACCCTACAATGAGTTTTCATACAACACACTGATGTGGGAGACTCTGTATTTTCTCATATTTGACTATCTTACCATGTGGTGTTGAAGATAAGTAGCTCGATGTCATCTATCAAAGACTTCAATATCCTAACAAGTTTTTTTGTTACATGTTTGATCGTTTGCATATATTTTTGGCATTTTTGGTCTAATTCTGGCCAACCTAATTATATATTAATATTGAGAATTTTATATATGTGTTTTGAATGATAATGGGATCTATTTTAGGTCCACACTAACTACTTATATGTAAAGATGAATATTTCTTAAGGACAATGCTGATAGAGTTGATTAGGCCGATCTAATTAGTGAACGTGGATATATATATATATATGTAAGACATTTTTGGAGAAGAGGTGGAGATGAAGAGTGGGTGAAAGATACTTGAAGGTAGAGATGTGAATGTGTATGTGCAAAATTATATATGTGTAGATAAGAGTGTCATTCATTTATTGTGCTTCATCAAAACTAAACCCCAACACAAGGAAGGTGCATTTCATTAGTTCACACTTTTGGCAATGAGCCATATCATTTTTGTATCTTTGCAGTGAGCCAGATCATTTTGTATTTACTTCAAGTTGTGATCCTTTCAAGGATAGTGAGTCTTAGTAGTGAGACCTTGTAATATTCTATATCTAGATATATTATACTGTGAACTAACCCTAACTTTAGGTTTTCCCATTTTGGGTGTTCCACGTAAAAATACTAGTGTTCATATGTGTTAATGTTCCATGTTTTCTCTTGTTGATTTTGTCAGATTTGTGATAATGTTTAAATGGATTTTATGTGAATGGTTTTATGAAATATTGATTCACTCCTCTCTCAGTAGTCTAGATGTTCAACAATTGGCCTCAAAGCTTGGTTCCTTTGAATAATCCTAATATCTTGGGGAAGGTTCAAAATTTTGAATACATGTAAGATAAAAAAATTCTTCTTCCTTCAGAAGTGATCTCTACTGGACATACACAAGACAATGAAGATTTGAAGGACATGCTAAAGGAAGGAAATGATTATATTAAGAATTTTAGGGAAATATATGGAGAATTCAGTGATTAATTAAACAAAGCAGATGAAGAAATCACCAAACTAAAAGAACAATTGGAAGAAAAAAGAAATATTGGAGATTGTTAGGGTATGCGCAAGATCATCATGGGAAAAACAAGCACTTAAGTGGCGATGAAATTCAAAAAAAATAGAGTTAGGAAACTTGACGTAAAAAAATGAATAAGTTATCTATATTATTTTAAAAATATGTAAGAATAGAATCTATAGCAAATTGAATGTAGTTTCTAAACTACTAGGTTTATTTAAAACAAAATCTATTTGGTGAAAATTTGAAATTTCAATGCATTTGTACTTAAGTTTTAGAGAAAAAATAAGAAGTAGGTATATGTTTGACCATCCTAACCACAATAAAATGATAATATTTTTTTATAAGATTTTAGATATAAGTAGAGGACTCATGTCTTAATGTGATGCATATTTTTTTGTAATTTTTTTCCAAATAAATAAATAATTATGAATTTTATTATTACAATTTAAAAAATATTAAAAATATGTCTGACCACCTTAACTTGGTCAAAACTTTATGAAATTCATTTTTTGTAATCATATAGTATGCAAAGCATAGAATGTGATGCATGTTTGATTCAAAGAATGTGATACTTGTTTGAACATATAGATGTTTTTCAATGAGCCTATCAATTAGGACTTTCATCGTAATTCAAATACAAAATGAATAATAATTATTTATTAAATTCAAATAAAATCATAATTTATACTGGTGGAAAGCTGAGAATCTTCTTTAAAAAACCTTTATCTTTTATCAATTTTGCATTAAAAAAAAGTGGTCAGCCACATACCCTACACATACCCATCATATTGCCACTTTTTGGCCCATCATGATCCTGCACATACCCATCAAAAACCTAAAACTCAAAGGAAGATGGATGAATGTGCAAAGCTTGATCAAGAAGGGGTAATTTTGAAATCGAATCTAGAAAAAGAAGAAATATTTGAGGAGAATTTCAAGGCAAGCACTATAATGCTTGGTGACTTGATTAACTTTTAGAGACCTACTATGGAAAAAAGTGGTTTAGGGTTTGAAGAAGGAAAATGTTCAAAGGAAAACCAATCTCTTGACATGAAGATTTACATCGATGATGGAAAATTTAGGAATCTAATGAGAAATACCAAAAGGATTCCCATTAGACAACCTAATGCTCAAAGGCATTTATATTTTAATGGTGTTTGTTATTTTTACAATAAGTTTGGACATAAGGCAAAAGATTGTAAGAATAAAGAAGAACATAATAATGGAATGGATGAAAATGCCTTATCATTCCCCGATCAATGTTTTGAATGCAAAAGAATTGAACATAGAATTTGCAACGCCTACCACGAAACCCTAGAGAATGTCACACACATAACGAAAGCGAACAATTTTTTTTTTTTAAAGTATAATTAAACAAGTAAAGTGAACTACACTTACACATACATTCTCTAAGGTACGCAACGACGCTTACTTACAAACCCCATTACTAACAAAAGTTACTAAACATAACATAAGAGTATTACTCATGAATTAAAGATCATACATCTATCAACATTAAATTACATCACATAAAATTTAAAGTACAAGAATGATCCATTCATACATTGCATCCATTCAATATTCAATTACAACTCTCATCTCCAGATGAGATAGTTTAAACAAAAGTGTTACATTTACAAATTACAAAGATTCTCCTTGAATACAATTGAGGAGTGATACAATTATGAATTACAAAGTATCCAATAGATACAAGAGATAACATGATAGAATTACAAATTCACTGATACACATGAGCTTTCCAATCATGAAGTACTCGTCATCACGAACAAGAATTGGGGACCCAAAGGTGTAAGGTACATGTTCCACCCAACCATGTGGTAATGCCTGTCTTATTAACCTAAGAATGTTGCAATAGTGTATAAGGGTGTAATAATTTTTTTTTAAAGTATTAATATTAAGTTAATTGGTTGCATACATTCGTTAAGTTAAGCGACGTTACACTACTTTGAGTTTTCCATAAGTGACTAAAGTATTTCACATTGCACATATTAATAACATTAACATAAGATAAACATTGCATAACATTGAAATTTCCATTCAAGATAATATAATAAAGTACAACCATGTTTCCATACATTGCATTTGATAGAATATACAATACTCATCCATCCGATGAGGTAGTTCAATAATGATTACAATTACAATTACATTGTTCACCTCTTATACAATTGAGGGATGTTTTCAAATACAAGTTTACAATATACAATGTTGAAATAAACATAAGTATCCGATCACGAGCTCTCCATCCATGAAGCTCTCGATGCCATGATCATATTGGGGACCCAACGGAGTAAGGTGCACGTTCCACCCAACCATGTGGTACCCGTAGGTCCACCCCCCGTGCTAGGAGATAGTAATGAGGTTACCTAGACCTAATCTACTAACCCTAGACACTAGTACAAACAATCTAATGGTTACATTGCTTCCAGACTTAAACAATTGATTATACCACAAATATAGGGTTAACTGTTATTCTAGGTGGAGTGTCATCACAACGATGCAAAGGTTACCCTGGTGTTTCTTCCTAAGTTTCGGCCCCCAATCCTTGGGTTACCCTGGTAACCTCTTACGAAACCCGGCCCCTATTGCATACTGTTGTGGAATCGAACGTCTCTTGAAGAAACAAGACTTCGATTTTCCATTCCAGGCCTTCTCAACTTATACTCATGACTGTAGTAGCTCAAGAGTCATAAGCAAGGCATGTACATCTTGTTAAGTCTTTTAATCTAACTACTATGTCATTTAATTATCACTGACTTAATTAACTATTTGTAAGTTACCCTAACACCACTTTGTGTGTCGGCCCTTACAAATAGCCACTCCCCTAAACATAACATGGAAATCTAGGTTCTCTATCTAGGGTAAACAAAGTGCACATAAAGATCAACACATGATACCAAAAATACCACAATAAATAACTCAATTTCGTTCACAACAATACAGTGCACTACCCTCGTTTATTCAAACATAAGAAACCATAGTAAATTTTACTTCCCAAGAAAAGACTAAATCTGGAAGACTTAATAACACATAAAAATAACCCCGATTTGCCCAATACAAAATTTAAGCCATTAAATCAAATACGCATCTACCATTTGGATATATTAAATCCATATACATCAATTTGAAATCAACATATTTTAAAATCATCTTAAAAGATCTATTTCAATATTCAAGAAAAATAACTACATAATTTAATCTATCTTTCTGATTTTAACAAATTCTCTATTTATTATATTCTATAATTTTCAATATTAATTTATTTTACATAAATCATTTTCTAAGGAAAATATAATTTAACTCAAAAATGATTTTCAAATTATTTTTCCTAACATGTTATACTTGTATTAATATAAATATTCATTAAATCAAATATAATCTCATATTATATATATATATATATATATATAAATATGATATTATATAATCATTCGATTTCTAAAACTTTATTTATAAAAGACGCGTTTTAAAAATTAAAAGGAAGCTGTTTAAGTTTTAAATAAAACGCATTTTATACAGGCTCGGCCCCCCCTTCACAACCGAAACCCTCATGGGAGGGCTCAGCCATGGCGGCAATGCCGGCACTGCCTGTGAAGGTAGCGCCGAGCGCTGCCCTCACAGCCGGCTCCCTGCGGGGGTCGGCCGTGGGGTAAGCCCTCGGCCTTTTTCCATATACAGTGCAAAATTTTAATAAAAATTATTTTATCAAAGGAAAATCGCGGATTTCTTTCCGTGGTTATACAGAATCCAAAATATTTCATTTCATAGTGTTGAACACTGTGCGAATATGACGAAAGTCCTTTTTTTTTATTTTTTTTTTTAAATAACAATAAACAAATATATATACATATATATATATACAGATTTTAGAGAAATAATAAAATACTGTGAATATGCAAATATCTTCAGAGGATAAATTTTCTTTTCTACAAAATAAACTGAGAAATTTGTACATTTAGACAATTATTCTTCAAAATCTATCAATTAAATTCTCAGCAAATTTACAACTAATGATTTCAAAATTCATTTCTGTAAATGCCCTTAACCATTTTAAATAGAAAACTACATTTAAATAATTCTCTAAAAGAAATTCCTTTCTGTGTCCTTGATAATTTTCTACAGTTTATCCAAATCTAACAAAATCCCCAAGAAATTTACAGGAAACACAACAAATCTTTTTCTCTAACTTTTAAGTAAAGAAACAAACAAAACAGGAAAATACTTGTGATATGATAGCTGCCTATAGAAGATCTCCCTTTGCCTGAAGCATAGATATCCCAAAATCTTCTTCAAAAGATTTTTCCCAATTCCAAGAGAGCTTTACTAACCACCGAGAATCCTTTGGAGAATCTTCCACAAGAATCACAACCCAAAAACAGAGAGATAACAACTTCTAAGAAAATTTCAATTTTGTAATACAGTCAGAGAATTTTTTTTTGCAAGAGTTATGATAATTTCCCCGTGAGGAAATTGAATAACCCCAATATTTTCGCGAGATCCAAAATATCCTCTGTAACAAATTTTCAACAACCTCATTAAATGAAACTTTCACACTTGTCGAGAAGTTGCAAATATCTTTTAACAACTTCTCGGCAATTTTGCCCTTTTCAAAATTTGCATGCCTTATTTAATTTATTTAATTTTTAAAAATCAATTTCCAACTGCATGCATTTTATTTTATTTTATTTTTATTTTCTAATTTTCCACAATTTATTTAATTTTTCAAATGCAATATAATTTACACACTTAATAAGTTAATTTAATTTATTTATTTATTTAATTAAAATAGTTTAATCTTTTTAAGATCAACTATTTAACCAAATAAGCTAATTAATGAATTAAATTATCAAGCAAGTAAATTTCTACCACATTTAAACATTAATTTAAATACCAATAATTAAAGCACAATAAATTAACATTAAAATTAACCAATATTTAATTTTCAACAATTTATTCAAATAGAAAATGACGTTACAAACCTATGACTCAAAACTGAAAACAAACGATGTACTAAGACTAGGGTTATAAACTAGGCTAGGATAAACCAAACTACTATCTCCCGATCAACGTTTCCATTGAGTCTTGACATGCTCTGACCTGAGTACCCAGGTGGAGTTGGTGTCATGTACCTACAAATTCCTGCATCCAAGCAAATAACATGCATACAAATATATATATAAAGCATTAAACAGACACACCGTACGGAGAAAATCACAGATATCACAGGGTACTCGCAAGCGAGTAATGCAATTCTGTTCTCCACACCAATACACTTCACAGCAAATTGACGAAATAAATGTTGTTAGTCCATCATAAGCATGTACATATCAACAAACAACTGAAAGTAAACATCTACACTAAATCATATCATGTCTGAAAACAATAATCACCAAACAATGTATCATCATGTCCAGAATAAATCCACTATCGCTCAAAACCAGCGATCAAAATATCTAAACAAAGTATCATCATCAAACAGTGTGAAAACACAACAGAAAACATAAGCATAAACGGAGGGTACTACATGTGGTAATGGAAGGACCAACCCTTGTGCTAGGAGATAGTAAAAGAGCATCCTAGGAAAACCTACAACCTCTAGACATAGGAAAAAAAACAATACTAAACTACACAAGTAAGAACTTACAAAATGGTTATAATGCTTCCAGATAACAATGATCAATGGCAAAAAACAATAAATTGACTCACAGTTGTCATAGGAGGAGTGTCATCACAGAGTTGCATGGGTTACCTTGGTGTATCTTCCTAGGCTCCGACCCCCATCTTGGGTTACCCTGGTGACCTCTTACGATACCCGGCCCCAACATGCAATCCAATGCAGAATCAACTATCTTTCCAAAAAACAAGATATCGATCATGCCATTCCAGGCCTTCTCGTCTCATCCCAAGTCTTTACTAGCCCTTGAGTCCATGAGCGAAGGCATTAAAAAGTTAAGTGTTTAAACTACCATTTTTCCCTAACATATTTAATTAATTATTCACTTATTAAACCCTAAGTGAGTTACCCTGGCACCCCTTTGGGTGTCAGACCCCCACAAAGAGCCACTCTCCTACTGACAACCTAAGGGATCAATTCCACTAACATAGAGTAAACCAGGTGCACATAACCAATCTCAAATACCAGCTCAATAAAATGTACAACACAACCTGTTCATAGAACTAGGTGACCATACTTGATAAAATACCACGTGCACTACCCAAGTTATTTCAAAAGCCAAACCAACACAAGTTGCAACTCCACCACAAAAGAGACACATCTAGAAGTCTTACATAAACAATAACTCAGTTTGCCCCAACAACGAGAACATTTGAGAGAAACATAACTTTAAAACAATTTCAAGCAAAAGATAAAATCTAATATTAGGATATTCTAAATCCAAATAAGGTAGTTACATATTGTGTGCGAACAATCAAAATAAATCCTTGCTCAATTATTTCTAATTCGAGACAATTTCATTCATATGATAAGAACAAATCATAACTAATTGTTTAACTCTATAATTCCTCAATTACACATTACATGAAATTAACTAATCTTATTATAAAATTTGTTTGCAACCAATAAGAAATATAAATAAATAAAAATCTCTTTCTTAAAAAATCATTCCATTTGAAATAAATAACCATTTCCCTTAAAAAAATTCTCTTATTAAGTAACTACTTGAACATTTGTCAAACAATAATAATTTAAAACTAAAGGTTTACTTTAGTTTCCCAATAATATTTAAATATAAGAAAATCCTATTTCCCCATTGAAATCATTTCATTATAAAATAGCTACCTGGACATAGACATGCATCTCTATTAATTAATATTCATTTAAATAAAAATGTGTTTCTATTTACATTTAATATCCATTTATCATATTTAAATATTCATTTATTTAACCATATGGACATTATCCATTTTCCTTAATCACACAAAATAATCAAAACCATTTTTTTAAAATAAAATCATTCTATTATAAAATCAATATTTGCATCTAATAAAATAATCTTAAAATAATTATATTTAAATATAAATATATGTTTGAACATATAAATATTATTTAAATATATAATAATATTTTCAATTTAAATTCCAACTCATTAATATATTCCAATTATTTAAATAAAATCCAATTAAAATATTTAATATATTAAATAATATGAAAAATATATAATATAATGGAGGTTGCGCTACCTGTGGTAGCGCTTCCCCCACAGCTTGTGGGGAGCACTGCCATAACAGTGCACCCTCCATGGGTGTGGATGTGGTGCAACCATAGTAGCCCCGCCCCCCAAGCATTAATTTTATTTTTTTATGTGTGTGTGTATGTATGTGTATGTATGTATGTATGTATGTATTAATCCATTTTACATATAAATTGGGCAAATTTTCTACAGAAATAATTACACAACAAATTTCAATTTTTAAATTATAATGGAAAATTTCAAATCCAAACACAGAGGTTAACCAAAATTTTCTTTTGTTCCTCTTTCAAATTTTCTATTGTTAAAATTTGATTTGCCAGAATATTTGTTGTTTTCTTTTGTTTTCTCTATAGAAAATATGAGAATTTCTCCATTTTTTCTACAGAGATTTTAGATAATTTCAAAAATTCACAAAAATTCCAATTTTTCCAGAAATCCTTCCAAATTCTTCACTTCCAAAATAAAAATATATCCAAACAAAAGAAAACCTTCCTTTATTTTAGCAACCAAAAATCCAAGATATTTTCTCCTTCCAAAAATAAATATCTCTCCTTTTTAATAACCGGATTTTTCAAAAATATCTATATCCTCTCATTAATTTTCCAAGATATTTTATTTTTCAAAAAATAAATATCTGCATTCATTTCCTAGTCAAAATTAAAAATATATTTTTCAACCACCATAGATATTTTTCATGCATTCACAAGATATTTTTGCCTTTTAAATGATTTAAAACAAAATTAATTTCAACTAAATTTAAATCTTTTAATTTATGCATTTTTCAAAACAACTTTAGTTACTATTTAATTTATTTAATTAATAACTATAATTTAATTAACTAATTTATCCATTTACTAAGATTTAATTATTTAATCTAGTTAATCAACAACATAAGTTTAATTAATCAATTTATTTACTAAACAAAATAAATTTAACCACTAGAATTAAATTACTTTACTAAATAAAAAAATAAATTAACTACATTAAATAACAATTTTAATCTAAATACATAAATTAACATTTCCACCACTTGAATATTAATTTTCACATATACTTGCCAATGATAACAAATTATCAAAAAATCAATGACAACATGACTCAACAACATACCAGACACAAACTGATGACACACTATGATAGGGTTGTGGTTTGACAAGGGAAGCTCATTACTATCTCCCAATCAATAATACCGTTTGGATATGGACACGTTCAAACCTGTGAAACCAGGTGGAGATGATGTCTTGTACCTACAATCCTGTAATCATGACAAATGTTGAACATGCATAAAACTTAGTAGACACACCGTGAAGAGAAATCGCAGAATCACAAGGCGCTCACAAGCGAGTGGTGCAATCCTGTCCCCTTCACCAATACAGTATTACTAACTGATGAATCTAACATCAATAATATAATCAAAAGCATAAAGCATCATAAATTACCACATGAGTGTACATCAATATTAACTCAAATAACAACTACGCTAATCAAAAGCATTCACATAATGTATCATCACATCAAAGCATAGCATCCACATCGCTCTAAAGCCAGCAATCATAAAATAATCACAAGGTATCAAGATCTATCATAGTAAAGGTACCGACTAATAGCCTGAACAAATTGCAAATACATAATAGCAACTAGAGGGGCACTACAAAACTAAAGATTGCAAAAATCAAAAGATGAATAAGACCGTTTATCCATTCAATGGCTATTGTTGTCACAGTGAATCATTTGGACACAAGGCTACCCAGTGCAAAAATAGATTGAATAAAAGAAAACTTGGATGGATGAATGTTCTTTGTTGAAGTAATTTGAAACATTTTTCCATAGATCAGAACATGAAAAGTAACAATTACACAAAGATATATGGACCAGTCATTAAGTTTGATCTAGAAATAGTAAAGAAGGAAATGTAAAGAATTTGGAGAAGGGAAGGAAAATTTAAGCAAAGTGAATTAGAATCATTAGTATTTTTTGTGCCATCCTCCCCCTCTCAGTATTCCAGATGTTCAAAAATTGGCCTCAAATATTGGTTCCTCTGAAGAATCCTAACAGCTTGGGGAAGGTCTTGAATTTTTAATACATGGAAGATAAAAAAAATCTTATTCCTTCAGAAGTGATCTCTATTGGACATACACAAGAAAATGAAGATTTGAAGGAGAGGATAAAGGAAGGAAATTATTATATTAAGAATTTGAGGGAAAGATATGGAGAAATCAATGATTAATTAAACAAAGGAAATGACAAAATCACCAAACTAAAAGAACAATTGGAAGAAAAGAGAAATATTGAAGATTTTCAAAAACCTAAAACTCAAAGGAAGATGGATGAATGTGCAAAGCTTGAGCAAGAAGTGGTAATTTTGAAATCAAACCTAGAAAAAGAAGAAGGATATGAGGAGAAATTCAAGGCAAGAACTACAATGCTTGTTGACTTGATTAAATTTCAGAGACCTACTATGGACAAAAGTGGTTTAGGGTTCGAAGAAGGAAAAAGTTTAAAGGAAAACCAATCTCTTGACATGAAGATTTAGAGCGATGATCAAAAATTTAGGAATCTGAGGAGAAATACCAAAAGGATTCCCATTAGACAACCTAATGCTCAAAGGTATTTATATTTTAATGGTTTCTATTATTTCTGCAATAAGTTTGGACATAAGGCAAAAGATTGTAAGAAGAAAGAAGAACATAATAATGGAATGGATGAAAATACCTTATCATTCCCCAGTCAATTTTTTGAATGCAAAAGAATTGAACATAGAACTAAAGATTGCAAAATAAGAAGATGAATAAGACCATTTATCCATTCAATGGTTGTTGTTATCACAATAAATCATTTAAAAACAAGGCTAACCAGTGCAAAAATATATTAGATAAAACAAAACTTGGATGGAGTATTGTTGTATGTTGCAGTAATTTGAAACATTTTTCCATAGATTGCAGAATCAAAAACATGAAAAGTAACAATTCGGTAAAGATGTATGAACCAATCATTAAGTTTGATCTAGAAATAGTAAAGAAGGAAATGGAAAGAATTTGGAGAAGGGAAGGAGAATTTAAGAAGAGTGAATTAGAATCATTAGTCTTTTTTGTGCCATTCTCCACCTCTTAGTATTCTAGATGTTCAAAAATTGTCCTCAAAGCTTGGTTCCTCTTAAGAATCCTAATAGCTTGGGGAAGGTCCTGAATTTTGAATACATGGAAGATACAAAATTTATTATTCCTTCAGAAGTGATCTCTACTGGACATACACAAGAAAATGAAGATTTGAAGGATAGGATAATGAAAGGAAATGATTATATTAAGAATTTGAGGGAAAGATATCAAGAAGTTAGTGATTAATTAAATAAAGGAAATGAAGAAATCACCAAAGTAAAAGAACAATTGGAAGAAAAGAGAAATATTGAAGATTGTCAAAAACCTAAAACTCAAAGGAAGATGGATGAATGTGCAAAGCTTGAGCAAGAAGTTGTAAGTTTGAAATCAAACCTAGAAAAAGAAGAAAGATATGAAGAGAAATTCAAGGAAAGCACTACAATGCTTGGTGACTTGATTAAATTTCAAAGACCTACTATGGAAAAAATTGGTTTAGGGTTTGAAGAAGGACAAATTTCAAAGGAAAACCAATATCTTGACATGAATATTTACATCGATGATGGAAAATTTAGAAATCTAATGAGAAATACCAAAAGGATTCCCATCAGACAACCTAATGCTCAAATCTATTTATATTTTAATGGTGTCTATTATTTTTGCAATAAGTTTGGACATAAGGAAAAATATTTGTAAGAAGAAAGAAGAACATAATAATGGAATAAATGAAAATACCTTATCATTCCCCAACCAATGTTTTGAATGCAAAAGAATTGAACATAAAACTAAAGATTGCAAAAATCAGAAGATCAATAAGACCATTTATCCATTCAATGGCTATTGTTATCATAGTAAATCATTTAGACACAAGGATAACGAATGCAAAAATAGATTGGATAAAAGAAAACTTGGATGGAAGAATGTTGTTTGTTGTAGTAATTTGAAACATTTTTCCACAAATTGTAGAAGCAAAAACATGAAAAGTAACAATATTGTAAAGATATCTAAACCAATCATTAAGTTTGATCTAGAAATAGTAAAGAAGGAAATGGAAAGAATTTGGAGAAGGGAAGGAGAACTTAAGAAAAGTGAATTAGAATCATTAGTCATTTCTATGCCATCCTCCCCCTCTCTGTATGTTCAACAATTGGCCTCAAAGCTTAGTTCCTCTAAAGAATCCTAATAGCTTGGGGAAGGTCCTAAATTTTGAATACATGGAGGATACAAAATTTCTTATTCCTTCAGAAGTGATCTCTACTAGACATACACAAGAAAATGAAGATTTTAAGGACAAGCTAAAGTAAGGAAATGATTATATTAAGAATTTGGGGAAAATATATGGAGAATTCAGTGATTAATTAAACAAACCAGATGAAGAAATCACCAAAGTAAAAGAAAAATTGGAAGAAAAGAGAAATATTGAAGATTGTCAAAAACCTAAAACTCAAAGGAAGATGGATTAATTTTCAAAGCTTGAGAAAGAAGTGGTAAATTTGAAATCAAATCTAGAAAAAGAAGAAAGATGTGAGGAGAAATTCAAGGCAAGCACAACAATGCTTGTTCACTTGATTAACTTTCAGAGACCTACTATGGAAAAAAGTGGTTTAGGGTTTGAAGAAGGACAAAGTTCAAAGGAAAACCAATCTCTTGACATGAATATTTAGAGTGATGGTGGAAAATTAAAGAATCTAAGGAGAAATACCATAAGGATTCCCATTAGACAACCTAATGCTCGAAGCTATTTATATTTTAATGGTGTATGTTGTTTTTGCAATAAGTTTGGACATGCGGAAAAATATTGTAAGAATAAAGAAGAACATAATAATTGAATGGATGAAAATACCTGATCATTCCTTGGTCAATGTTTCTAATGCAAAGAATTGAACATAGATCTAAAGATTGAAAAAATTAGAAGATGAATAAGACTGTTTATCCATGCAATGGCTACTATTATCACAGTAAATCATTTGGACACAAGGCTAACCAGTGAAAAAATAGATTGAATAGAAGAAAACTTGGATGGAAAAATGTTTGTTGCAGTAATCTAAAACATTTTTCCATAGATTGTAGAACCAAAAACATGAAAAGTAACAATTTGTTAAAGATATATTACCGGTCATTAAGTTTGATCTAGAAATAGTAAAGAAGGAAATGGAAAGAGTTTGGAGAAGGGAAGGAGAATTGAAGCAAAGTGGATTAGAATCATTAGTCTTTTCTATGCCATCCTCTGGTGTAGACATTCCTGTCAAAAATTAATCTAGGCATTGGCTAAGGGGGAGCAATAATCAAAATATTTAATAACCCATATTTTGATATATGATGTCATATCATGACAAAGGTGCATTTATTAGTATTTCAAATTTAATATTTCATGGAAAAGGAATTTATAGAAATGCATGTGTGAAGAATGAAGTCTGCAGAGTTTGAAAGGATAGAAGTGTACATGAATTTTGAAGTGATCTACTTGTGGCCTAAATAGTTTACTGCAAAATAATTTGCGATGAAAGAAATAAAATCCAATATGTTAAGGAAAATGCATTCAATGAAAATAATTTGCAAAAGAGGAGAAGCATGGAGAGAAAGTTTGAAGCAACCAGAGAAACTTCATACAATAGAAATTCAAAATTTGGTCTTGGTGGAAAATTCAGAGGTAAGTCGCTATTGGTATACACAATTTCATCTAAATTATTTGTTGAATTTTTGGATGTGATGGATATATCTCAAATCGTAGAAAATTTAGTGAGAATAGAACCAAAGATCAAATTATACCCTATTAAAACCTTGCAACTTGATCTTTTGGGTGGTTTCTCAAATATACCTCTTGGTGTTATATCAATTGAAGATGTTGGGGTATACATTCATAGAAAATTGGAAGAATATACCTACAAAAAGGCTCACATATTATGGGTTGAAGAATTAATTGGAAATGATTTTATCCTAAAACCAAAATAAAATGTACTTTCAAAAATGAAACTAGATATATGGAACAACTTTTTGGACTTTAGTAATGAAGAAAGATGTATCAAAATGGCTCTTAGAAGATTTCATGGTGAATATGTGTCAAAATGGCTCTTAGAAGATCTCATGGTGAATCATATATGATATCTAGAGATGTAATCAAGGATGTTACTAGCTTATCATTATCTAGACCGATTCCTGAATGTAATGTTGATAGGGGAAAAGGTTTGATAAGGAACACACATGCTAAAATCACTAACCCGATAGTTCAATATGCAAGTCTGGTTATTTCACAAATAATCTTTGTGACAACAATGTCCCCACTACCACAATTGATCTTACATTGGATATGGTTGAGAACAGAAAAAAATATGACCTCTATGAGTTGATCTGACATCAACTATTAGAGAATATTAGAGATATCAAGAAGGAAGGTACATTCAGATATGGTACATTGGTTCTATTCTTAATTTTCTATTTTATGAAGGAGATTCCTAGAGTAGGTAAGGTTAGTTGGGAGAATAATAGACTAGTCTCTCATCAAATTGAAGAACTTATAAGAAACATTGGAGACTTCAATGCACAAGGAGATGCCTTTGTTGCATTCTTTGGAAAGTTTTAAAAGAAAATGAATAGAAGGAGAGTTCCTAGGGAATTGCTTCGAAAATATAAGAATGATACAACCTTTTTGGTAACCATTGATAGTTGCATTATCAAGGAAGTTGAACTAAGAAATTCATCGATACCTAAGTTTGGATATGATATTGAGAAATATATGCTATTGGTTACATTGAATTGTTGATTAACATCACCCAAAAACCCAATAGACCTAGGTTTGGAACCTACAATGAAATAGCTAAAAGATCTGAGTTAGTCTCTGGTAAATCAATGAATACCACTAGAGAAAAGAGGAAAGTCACTAAGGTTAATGCATTATTAGCTTAGGTTGAAAGTGCTCCAAGAAGACTTAAGCAATTAGCTAGGAGAAGGGAATAGTTTCAAATAGCTCATATTGTCATCACTAGTTCATCACAATCCACAATGGTAAGTACATATTCATTAATTGGTAGATTTTATGTATTAAAGAGTAGAGAAATGACATGGTCACTTTGGTTGAAGATAAATAATTGTTGGAAATTGTAGAGAAATGCAATTCTACTTAGAGCTCTGCACTTGAAAGACTCAAATATATTCAAAACTGTGAGAAAGAGGTCAAGAGTTTATTCGCATTCTATTGGACTTGGCCTAATGCAATTCAAAAATTCAAGAATGTTGAGAGAAAAAATGAGAAATAGATCAAATTTGCATCTAGCATATTTGATCGTGTTGTTTATTTGGATGATCATACTTACTGTGGATTTACAAGATTGCATGATAAATACATTGCATCACATAAAGAGATAGGAGAAAAGATTGTGTTGTATGGGAAGATCAGAGATTTAATCAAGATTAAGTGTACACCTATCTATTATGCTCTTTCGATAGCTAACATAATTCCAAAAATCTAATGTTAGCCCTGGAACTATGGTTGAAGGAAAGGACATCTTAAGTAATCTCAATTATCTATGTAGTGCATTGTCAGAAGAAAAAAGGCTTTGGGATGAAAGGAGATCCTCATGGATGGGGATTCTTAGAAAGATTCAAGAAACAATAGCCTTTGGTTATCATCTCTATTTGGAATATACTCCTTAGGGGGAGTGGTCAGGTATGCAAAGGATTTGTTATAGCATTAATTATTTTTTTCTTTGTCATTGATGTCAAAGGGGGAGAGAGAAAGAAAGAGGTATTATGTGAAAACAAGAAAATTTTCTTAGAGAAAGAGGTATCATGAAAATTAGGAAGAAGTCCTTTGATTATTTTCACATTGTGTGTTGCCATCAATGACAAAGGGGGAGATTTTTGGAAATTGAGAGGTTGTCATTTATGTCAATAGACAGTGGGATTTGGATAACTATCACAATGGAATTTTGTTGTTTGTCTGCTCTAGTAATGGAAGTATGTTAATCTGATATCTTTGTCTGGATTATCCTCTTTTGTAAGATCTTAGAATCTAATAATATAATCTATGTTTATATAGATTGCATCCACTGACATGGTTTTAGATGACTAGGTTGTATGGTTGGAAAGGTACAGTTACCAGTAGTTTTGGAAATAGTGTCATACTTATACATTGGCTTTGTACGTCAACTTTTTGGTCCAAATTCTATCTTAGAAAAAGATATCATCACATGAATTTGTATATAGATTTGATACTACAAGATACATCCTACTTTGGAGTTTCATAATGATATGTGAAGGCATTTGGAAGATATGAATGATAGTATTTGGATCAGTAGACCACAATGAGTTTTCATATAGTACACTGATGTGGGAGATTCCACATTTTCTCATATTTGACTCTTACCATGTGGTGTTGAAGATAAGTAGCTTGATGTCGTCTATGGGAGAATTCAATATGCTAACAATTTTTTGTATTACACATTTCATGGTTTGCATATATGTTTGGGATTTTTGGTCTAGTTCGAGTTGACCTAATTATATATTAACATTGAGAAGTTTATATATGTGCTATGAATGATAATGTGATCTATCTTAGGTCCATGCCAACTACTTATATGTGAAGATGAATATGTTCTGAGGATAATGCTAACTAAGTTTATTAGGTGACCTAATTAGTGAACATGGATATATATATTTAAGAAATTTTTGGAGAAGAGGTAGAGATGAAGAGTGGGTGAAAGATACATGAAGGAGAGATGCGGATGTGTATGTGTGAAATTGTATATATGTGCATATAAGAGTGTCATTTATGGATTGTGCTTCACTAGAATTGAAGCACAATGCATGGAAGATGTATTTCATCAATTCACACTTTTGGCAGTGAGCCATATCATTTTTGTATCTTAGCAGTGAGCCAAATCATTTTGTATTTACTTCAGGTTGTGAGCCTTTCAAGGATAGTGAGTCTTGATAGTGATTTCTTTTAATATTCTATATTTGGATATATTATATTGTGAGCTAATCCTCCATTTGATTTTTCCCATTTTGGGTTTTCCACATAAAAATATTGGTGTTCATGTGTGTTGATGTTCCATGTTTTGTCTTGTTGATTTTTTCATATTTGTGATAATGTTTAGATGGATTTTATGTGAATGGTTTTATGGAATACTGATACACCCACCCTCTCAGTATTCTAGATGTTCAACATATTTAATGGTATTTAAATATTAAAATAGGTCCGGTCTAGGGTTACGAAAGCCTATTTTGGCTCAAATTGAAATCTTTAGTGTCAGGTTTTATATTTATAAATTTAAATTTACTTCTTCTCTTTTGATGATTAATTTTGTGAGAAATGAATAAATGCGTATAAATACAAGTATTTTTAACCATTTTACATCTAATGAAAATATTGAGAAAAATTGACTATCCTAAAAGCAGTCAAGAGTAGAATAACCAATATTATTGAAATAATGTTTCATTCAAGCTTCATGCTAACAATGCAAATGCATCAAGTTCATGAGTAGAGTTATTCATGTTTTATGATCATTTATTTTGTGAGTACTAACACTTGATGGATTATCTATGAATAAGCTAATCTTCCTTGCATGAGATGTTCCCTTGACTTCAATAGATCAAGAAGATAATATTTGAAGTGATAAGTTCCAACACTTGTCAAATTTTCACTTAGTTTTATTCATTTTTCTTTGCTCAATTAAGGGTAAGAAATCTTTACATCATCATAGCTATTGCGTGGGTGAAAATCTAAAGTGCAGTTTGACTTAGGAAAGCCCCCCTTTCTCCTCTTATGTGTAGGTGGTAGACCTAAGGTAACTTTAGGATAAGATTCAAGGCCTAACTACAAGATCAATCATTCAAGTACCCTCTATCAAAAAATTAGAATAAGGAGAATTATTTATCAATACATGAAGCTCTAAAGCTAAAAATGAGAAGGAAGGACCTACAGATTGTCACTTATTGAGACATACTCAAAGATCTTGGAAAGTGTCATTTCCTAGTCTAGGGAACCCATGCACCTGATTAGCTAGTTTTAGTCCATATTTGAATGCTACAGTGTCCCTTCGGTTCAATCGTCTTTGGTTTCTAAGTAAGTTTTCTTTTTGACGTACTTAGTAGTTTTTCTTAAAATAGTTAATTAAATTGAGACTTTTTCGCTATGGTGAATTATAGTACCATTAAAAAATAAACTAAGTGTGAGACCACTCCTCATCATCGTGTCCATGTAAGACGATTGACTATGTGTAAATTTATACCATATATAGAACATAGTTAGTTACCTATCGGGGTCAAGGATTGTCGGGCTATTGATTATAAACTTGTTTGAATGATCTTTATTTGGTTATAGAATGAATACTTACCCTATCATTACAAATTAATTTTTGGAATCCATAATAATTTACTCATATTTGATGTATTAAGAAATTACGAATTAACATGTGTTAGATGAGTAATTGTCTTTTAGTTGGTTCCAATTCGTCTTGATAATATAGTTGATTCCTATAGCTAAGAATTTTAATTTTGCAATACTAATACATGTTCTAATTAAAATAATAAAATAAAATAAAAATAATAACAATACCATTCTTTGATTTTAGAAGTGAATAGATTATAATAAAAGAGAATTTGAATACTTACCTTTATAATAATTAAATGAGGATTATACTAAATCTATGGGATTATTTGAGCTATTAAAAATATGTCAACAATAAATGGGTGGAGAATAATTTGGGATAAAAGATTGGACTAAGAAAGTTGAGAAATGAAAAAAAATCATACATTAACATTAAAGAAAACGTGCAGACATAAATAAATGAGATTGATTCTAAAGTAAAATACATATATACAATTATTAACAAATATTATAAATAAGTTAAATAAAAGAATCAAATATAAGAAATGGTTGAATGAATAATATAACTGAATAAATTAAAAAGAGATACAATATTTAAGATACAAATTAAGGAATAGCAGGTATTGAGGAAATAATAAACAAGATGCATAAGTAAATAATAATGGTTAAAAGATTTTCTTGGCTTCACGTGTCCTCATTATGCTTTTGCATGTAGCACACATGTCTTATAGCAAGAAAATTACTTTACACCTGCCAATTGCATTTGTTGAAAGTTTCTAAAGTTTTTTTTTTCTCACATCTGTCAATTGGATGGAGGGGACAAATTTTTTCGAAGGCCTATTGATACGGGAAGGGGAGAGGCATCTGGGGTAGTCTATGTCTTAGAAAACAAACTCAGGCTAGGGAGGGGAAGCCTGGCTAGTATTTACAATTTGTTTATCATAAATAAATCTGGTGGCCTCATTTTTATGCAAGGTAGATTTCATGTCCACTTTTGCTTATTTGGTTTTGCTAAATTTTTCATCTAATATGGTCATTACTAGCAGTGATTATATATTTGAAGTGATTCGCTTTTATGCATATTGTACCCTATGGAAAAAGTTTTCATTTTAGCATAGATGGAAGGGGGGCGCTGCGGGGGAAAGGTTGGGAGATTTTCCTTCACACCTACCAGTGACAATTGCTTGAAAGTTCTTAAAACCTATTAAAAAAAAAAAAAAACATTTTGTGTCTACCCTCCAATCATGGCATCCCAAGAGACCACATATTTTTGAGGCGTATATTCAAGAGACATGTATTAGATGCTCTCTTAAATTTGGAGGTTCGCTACATATTATTATGTGTAGTGTTGAATGTTCAGGGCGTCACCAAGACAGCCAACTCAGGCACGAAGGTCAAACATGCTCACCCTATGTCTAACGTATATGTGTAATGCAATAAGGGTTACTAATGTGTGAAGTATGTACACATTCTGCAATCGCCGCATTTCATTCCATGAGCAACCTATCACTGCTGCAGTGTTTAGACTTTGGAGGGTGTATAATTTTTAATAATGTCCCTAATACCATTCACAACCTGTCACAGCAACAACACTTCAACGTAGAAGACTGTAGAGGTGTAAATAGCCTTCTTGATTCATTTGGAAACCTGTCACATTTGCAGTTCTTGAAAAAAGAATGTTGTAGCGGTTAAATAATCTCTCTGATTCCATTGTCAACCTGTCTCAGCCACAACTCTTGAATATAATAAGAAGTTTAAAAGTTTAAATAACCTGCTTGATCTTCTAACAATCTATCGTAATTGCAACACTTGAATATACAAGGGTGTAAAAGTTTAAATAACCTCCCTAATTCCTTTGGCAACATGTGAAGAGAGGAAATGAAATTTCTTCGAGGCATCCTGCCAAAACAGTCGTGTGCCTGGGTTTCACATTTTGAATGCATACCTGTCAGCACAGCTGGGTGGGAGATGATCCATGGGCACCACAGGTTTCACTGGCATCTTAGTAATAAGTCTGGGTTTCCTTCAACGTAGCCATTATGGGCTTAAAGGCCAACCATGCACTCCTAATGATCAACTATATATGTAATCCAATAAGGGTTGCAGACGTCATGTGAAGTATATGAAGCCCTCATCCACAAAGCCTGCAAGACTGCGGGCCCGTAGAACACAAGCAAAGCTTGCAAAGTTAGGATGTGTTACCAAGTGCTTCATTGATTTAAAGATTTTGAGAGATTTCTTGAAAAATACATTTTGTGCTCACTTTGCAATCATTGCATTCCATGAGATCATATTTCTTTGAGGTATTATGTTTAAAACACCCTCAAACTCTTCATCTCGGGTATTGACCTCTCACTTCTCCAAGTTGGTGAACTATGGCCTGCTTAATCCTTGTCTCTGCCTCTCATATTTTATGTCCTCTTTAAACTTTCAACTAACCTCTAAAACTCCTGAGAAACTCTATATAATCCTTGCATATTTGTAATCGCCTATTAGAAAATTATATTATAAAGTTTTTGAACCCTAAATAATCTGATACAACTATAGTTACCTCGCTGTAAAAGTTTATGGATCAAGTAATTTTGGTTGAGTTTTCTATATTTGCTAATGTTGTAACTAATAACTCTCTCTTTTCTCAATTCTCACTCTTTGCACATGTCCACATATGTAGTCATTTCCCTTGAAGCTTGTTTCACAATTGATGAGTGTTGTTATTTAAAAGTACTGAGAAGAAATGTAACACATTTTATCTTCTTCTGTTTCAAGTTATAGTTTATATTTTATCTCACATAGCAAAGATGAAATGAAGATGGCCCAACATATGATCATAACAGAATACAAAATATATGTACTCTTCACGTTTAACTGCAATGTTTAATTAATGAAAGCTCTACTATTTCAAAAAAAAAAAAATTCATTATGCAGCTTAGGATAGAATTGTTATTGTGTATCTAGCATAACTTTTAGATAGAATATTTTAATTATTGAATACATAAATATACATATAGTTTTGTTATCGAGAAGTTTATTTAATTAAATATAAAAATTTATGTATATATGTAATTATATATGTTGATTCATTTTGTTGTGGTCATTTGTAATTTGGAATGTTAAATCTACTCTTGGTTTTATGTGTATATATCATGTCCGTGTAAATATAGGTACAAATAAACATCATGACTATAATTAAATGGTTGTTGTTTGTGTATTAGTATGTTAGAAAGGAATATATATATTTTCACTTTATAACTAAGAGATCTTATTGTGAATGGAAATTGTAGCATTGAAAATTAAAAGAGGAAATGTTTTAAGAAGAGTCTTAAAGGTTATTTACTGAAATAATTCTATGTATTTATTTGGAATTCAAATGAGTATTTTAGAAAGGATAAATTAAAGGAATTGATATAAATATACTTATATGCATGCATTTTTTTGTTATTAATATTTATGTATTTGTTTAATAATTACGATTTAATGATGTAAATAGGATTGTGTAGAGGTTGGAGAATATTAGTGGTTATGATAGTTTCATGTAGGTATTAAAAAAAAAATTAAGCATCTTTTAATTAAATAGACCTAATTGGTAGCTTAATGTAAATGGGAGTTTGAACTAGTATTATCATTGCCCTTTTTGATAGTTAGATATTTGTCTATTAGTTGGTATAACTTTGTTAGTCAGTTGAATTAGCGATCATTGCCAACAATTAATGTGTTTCTAAAGTAGTATAAGGTACACCTTAAATTATCTTTGTGAGACTTACTTTTGTATAACCCCTATAGCATTATTTTTAAGGGAAAACTTTAATAATAGGGATTTAGAATGATTGCTTCATGGACGATAGAGTTATCTTGAGTTATTGATATATAGAGATATATAATCCTTAAATTTGATCTAGAAAATAGGTTATCTTAGCGTCAAACTCATTTGTAAATCGTTAGTTTGAGATGATGAATAAATTGATATTGCTTGCTCGATTTTTTGTCATGTCTCTCTCTTTGATGAACTGTCGATTGAATTAGCTATTGGTTATTGTGCTCAATCTTGTATGAAGATGATAATCTTTTAAAAGTGTTGGCTTCTATTTTCATTGTGATATTGTCTCCTTTACTCTACACTTGTCAATTTGTGATTATGAAACATATTTATAGTCATTTTGTGGTTTTGTGGTGAGAGTCTTCCTGTGTGTAAATTTTGATTAAGGAGACATTTTGCAATTGAATTTCTTATAGCTATATTTTGAGGAGGTCAGGAACCCGAAGTGTTTGAATTACCTTCAGTGGAAGTTTGTTGTTTTCAGCTGTTTTAGGCTTCCAGAGGCAATGGAGAAACTTGGTTTATGTTGATTTTTCTAGGGTTGGATTTTTGTGATTCATTGATCCTATTTCTGATTTTGAGTTCTTGTGGGTGGTACCTGCTTTGTTCTTGTTTCAATGATATGGAATGGATTTGAAAGATGGTTCTTGCCTCGCATGTTGTGTCTTATGTACCCAATGATTGTTATGTGAGATGAGGTACACCTCTTGCATGTTTTGGTTTGGGTGCCTGTAGGAAGAGTGGCTCTTCATGGGGGCCAATGCACAAAGGGGTTATTAGAGTAACCCATGGAAGAGTTTCCTTAACAAGTGATAATTTAATTATTTTATTTATTTATTTTTACTCTAGAGGTATCCCCGCGACTCAGCCCAGTGCCCAACCAGCGTTGCCTTGGGCTTACTTATTGCCAAGTTGGGGTCCAGAAGGGGTGAGCTGAGGTGAGACTAGTCATCTAGGGATGAAAGCAGCCACCCATAAGCCACTTGCATCGAGCGAATCCGGACCTCGGAGTCGAACCCAAGACTTAAGCCTCCTCTGCTGACCTTGCGGGCTAGGGCTAAAGCCCATGATAATTTAATTATTGCATTGGTGGGTTTTGGATAATTAAACACTAAACAAGATTAATTATGTTCCTCACCCACACCGTTAGTGCTTTCACAGGCTAAGGATGGGATGAGAAGACTTGGTTGGTAAGATCATTACCTTGTCCTCATGAAAGGTAAATGGTTTTGCATGAGTCACCCTATGGAGCAAAACCTTGAGATAGGTAGTCAGGACAACCATATATGGAGGGGGAACATTGTGATAGGTTATCCAGATAATCCATGTAAGGCCATGTGATGACACTCTCCTACAGTACCTGCTTAATTTTCCCTTATTTGGTAGCCTTTGGGAGTGTTGTTTGAATTGTTGATGTTGTTGAGGCAATATGTTCTTGATGTTTGTTGTTGAAGCCTCCAAGTTCTATATTTTAGTGTTGCACACATGCCTCATGAAAACTTGATTGATGTTAATGAAAGGTGCCCTCGATATTTGTTATTCATTGATATTGTGATTTCATTTGAAGGCTTTGGATCCTATTGTTGTTGGCACCTCTTACATGGTTATTTAGTGTTGATCTAGAATATTGGAATTTGGTTTTGTTGGACTTTCCATTCCTTTTTTGTAGTTATGTGTTGATGATGTGAGATATAGTCTTTTATTTTTTGTTGATCTTGTCGTGGAGTCTTGTTTCCCATTGTTCACCTGACCAATTTGGGTGTGGGTCTTTCTTGTCATCTCCTAGCATGGGGGGTGGGTCTTTGGACCCACGCAATTGGGTGGAATGTGATATGCACCCCATTGGGTTCCCAGGTTGGTTCATGATGCAAATGTGGATGTAGAATTCCAGAGCTTCACTTGATTAAGACTGTTTTATGCTTTGCACATTATTCTTCCATGGTGTTCTATTCTTGTACTCAATTTAATTTTCATGTAGATAAGGGAAGCATTACATGTAATGTACCATTGTATACTTAATTTTTTGTATCTATGGAAATATGCTCAACAATTGTATTATGGAACTGTGAATTGAATTGTAATAAAATAATGTATCATTATCCTCTCTTTTGATCATTAATGGTTGTATATCATCATTATGTAATCTTGGTTTTTATTTGGTTTCATTATGATAGAAATTTAGGTTTTGTAACTACCATTTTGTGTACCCCAGAGGATGTAGATGACTTTTGTAAATGCATAATTTCTTTTCATGTAATGTATGTACATATTCATCTTATGTAATGTTTCACTTTAAAAAGAAATTGTGTGGAAATCTATTAGTTGTAGTTGTCCTTTGGGGTTAGTGTAGTGGGGCATTACAACATTGGTATCGGAGCCTAGGTTCATACACTGGACACTATGAGCCCATTATGTTAACATTGCATTTAGACTCTCGAGTTTAGGTTTTCACCCTTCTATCATTATTGCTTAGGATTTGAGTTTGTCCCTAGTTGGTATTGGTTCAAAGGTGTAGAAAATAGGTGGAAAGGATAGGACCCTCAGTGTAGTGCATAATGCATCGATATTCTTCTTACTAGGGATGCATTATGGACCTTTGTGTTGTTGTGTGTTATGTTTTCCAGTGATGTGAGTATGTGTGTGTGAATATGATGAGTTCATGATAAAATTGGTATTTTGTGTTTTTTTTCCTTCTATCACCTTGTTTCACCCTTGTGACCCTTTCTTCCTTGGTGGAGTGTGTAGGATTCCTAGAGGTCAAGGGAAAGGTCATGGAAAAAAATGTGGTGGTGGCCGAAAGACTAACCACCAAGGTATTTTATCTTAGCATTCTCATGACAATGAACCAAGGGAAAGTAGGGTTTCTCTGAACCACTCAGGAGGTGTAGGAAAAAGCCTAGAGCAACCAAGCTTAGAAAGGGTGCAAGTATGTCCATTGTTAGAAGAGATATTTGATGATGAGACCCTAGCACATGCCCATGTTTTGAACAAGATAGAAAGGGGAAGGAAAATTTCAAAATCTAAACAAGTTGTTAGGACAATGAAACCCTCAATAGTCTGAGATTGGCCATTAGGGTGTGGACTCAATGTTCCCAATTTCACGAAAGAGGAGAAAGAGTGTTTATGAGCACATCATTCTTCGTCTAAGAATTTCATGATGGACTTAGATGAGGACCTAGAAGAGTGTCCTCTCGTTGATAGCAAGTAGTCACCTTTGTGTTGGAAGCTTTCTGATGTAATAAATACATTAATACTTTGATTGGTGCTTGTGCACCCCTTTAGTTTTATTTGGTTGATAGTGTAAGATGACTAGGATAATTGTGATATTTTGTTATGATGTTGTGTTATGGAGAAATGAGTTGTGTTTTTCTTGAAATCTAAAGTGTAAAATTTTGGCCTTTTGCTAAAAATATTGTGAAAATTTATGTTGATTAGTGAATGAAGTGAATAGCTTTGTGTGTAAATGATGATTCTTAACAAAAATATGTGCTTGTGTGGATAGTTATGTTGCACATCGAGGGTAAAGAATCAACTTAATGATTAGTGCTAATATGTTATGTTTCCACCTTAGTCTATGATTTCTAGGTAGGTTGACTTCGAAAAATCAATGATAAAGGTAACATAATTGGGATCTTTAGAGGTAGATACTTATAATGTTAAATAGTGATTCATTTCTAATATAGTATAGGATATAGATTCATGGTTATGATCGTTATGTGATTATTTTTCTAACTATTAAGTAGTGGATTGTTACAAAATGAATTGATTATTAGAGTTGTTTTGGATGATGTAGTTGTTGCTTGTGGTATGGTGGGAGGGACAATGTAGTATCACTCACTTGTGAGTGCCCTACTACACCGCGATTTCCTTTCATGGTGTGGTTACTATTAGATATATGTATACACAACATTTGCTTTTATGCAATATTATAGGTACCCAAGCCTCAATTCCACTTGCATTGTCAGGACAAGGAAAGCCTCATAAATCCCAATGGGTATGATGTGGAAACAAGAGTTGACAAGAAAGTCCTACATCCTAGTCCATCACCCCATCTTTATGTTGATGATGCCGTCTATTTGTGACCCTATTTCCATTTTTGGTATTGTTTCAATTTGAGTTGTTTAAGTTTTACTTGTTTAATTAATGTCGTTATAATGGTTGATATAGTTGATAGTTCATTGTATTAATGTGCTTATGCTTGTGAGCGACTTCCAGGAGTAAGTTGATGCCAAGGGGGGGAGGATGTAGTGTCCTTCCAGTTCAGTCGTATTTCGTTTCCACGTAAGTTTGCTTTTTGATGTACTTAGTAATTTTGCTTAAAATAGTTAATTGAATTGAGAATTGTTTGCTACGGTGAATTTGAGTACCATTAAAAAATAAACTAAGTTTGAGACCACTCCTCATCATCATGTCCATGTAAGATGATTGACTATATGTAAATTTATACCATATATAGAACATAGTTAGTTACCTATTGGGGTCAGGGATTGTCGGGCTATTGATTATAAACTTGTTTGAATGATCTTTATTTGGTTATAGAATGAATACTTACCCTATCATTATGGATTGATTTTAGGAATCCATAATAATTTACTCATATTTGATGTATTAAGAAATTATGAATTAACATGTGTTAGATGCGTAATTGTCTTTTAGTTGGTTCCAATTCGTCTTGATAATATAGTTGATTCCTATAGCTAAGAATTTTAATTTTGCAATACTAATACATGTTCTAATTAAAATAATAAAATAAAATAAAAATAATAACAATACCATTCTTTGATTTTAGAAATGAATAGATTATAATAAAAGAGAATTTGAATACTTACCTTTATAATTATTAAATGAGGATTATACTAAATCAATGGGATTATTTGAGCTATTAAAAATATGTCAACAATAAATGGGTGGAGAATAATTTGGGATAAAAGATTGGACTAAGAAAGTTGAGAAATGAAAAAAAATTATACATTAACATCAAAGAAAACGTGCAACATAAATAAATGAGATTGATTATGAAGCAAAATACATATATACAATTATTAACAAATATTATAAATAAGTTAAATAAAAGAATCAAATATAAGAAAAGGATGAATGGATAATATAACTTGTGAATAAATTAAAAAGAGATACAATATTTAAGATAAAATTTAAGGAATAGCAAGTATTGAGGAAATAATAAACAGGATGCATAAGTAAAGAACAATGGTTAAAAGATTTTCTTGGCTGCACGTGTCCTCCTTATGCTTAAATTGCATGTAGCACACGTGTCTTATAGCAAGAAAATTACTTTACACCTTTCAATTGCATTTGCTGAAAGTTTCTAAAGTTTTTGTTTTTCTCACATCTGTCAATTGGATGGAGGGCAAAAAGTTTTCGATGGCCTGTTGATACGGGAAGGGGAGAGGCATCTAGGGTGGTCTATGTCTTAGAAAACAAACTCAGGATAGGGAGGGGAATGCTGGCTAGTATTTACAATTTGTTTATCATAAATAAATCTGGTGGCCTCATTTTTCTACAAGGTATATCTCGTGTCCACTTCTGCTTATTTGGTTTTGCTAAATTTTTCATCTAATCTGGTCATTACTAGCAATGATTCTACATTTGAAGTGATTCGCTTTCATGCAGATTGTAACCTATGGAAAAAGCTTTCATTTTAGCATAGATGGAAGGGGGGCGCTGGGGGGAAAGGTTGGGAGATTTTCCTTCACTCCTGCCAGTGACAATTGCTTGAAAGTTCCTAAAACCTTTTCAAAAAACACATAATACATTTTATGTCTACCCTACAATCATGGCATCCCAAGAGACCACACCTTTGTGAGGCGTATATTCATGAGTCATGGATTCAATGCTCTCTTAAATCTAAAGGTTTGTTGCTACAGCCAACTCAGGCACGAAGGTCGACCATGCTCACCCTATGTCTAACGTATATGTGGAATGCAATAAGGGTTACTAATGTGTGAAGTATGTGCAGCCCGCATCCACAAAACCTGCCTGAAAGCGGGCACCCAGAACACGGGAAAACCTTACCATGTTAGGTTGTGTATCAGAGTGCTTCTTTAATTCAAAAATTTTGAGAGCTCCCTTCCAAAATCTATTCTGTACACATTCTGTAATCACTGCATTTCATCCCATGAGCAACCTATCACTGCTGCAGTGTTTAGACTTTGGAGGGTGTATAATTTTTAATAATTTCCTAATACCATTTGCAATCTATTACAACAACAACACTTGAACGTAGTAGACTGTAGATGTGTAAATAGCCTTCCTCATTCCGTTGGAAACCTATCACATCTGCAGTTTTTTAAAATAGAATGTTGTAGTGGTTTAAATAATCTCTTTGATTCCATTGTCAACCTATCTCAACTGCAATTCTTGAATATAATAGGAAGTTTAAAAGTTTAAATAACCTCCTTGATCTTTTGACAATTTATCGTAGTTGTAGCACTTGAACGTAGTTTAAATAGTCATGTGCCTAGTTTTCACATTTTCAATGCATACCTGTCAGCACAGCTGGGTGGGAGATGATCCACGAGCACCACAGGTTTCACTGGCATCTTAGTAATAAGTCTGGGTTTCCTTCAAGGTAGCCATTACAGGCTTAAAGGCCAACCATGCACTCCTAATGATCAACTATATATGTAATCCAATAAGGGTTGCAGACGTCATGTGAAGTATATGAAGCCCTCATCCACAAAACCTTCAAGACTGCGGACCCCTAGAACACAAGCAAATCTTGTAAAGTTAGGATGTGTTACCAAGTGCGTCATTGATTTAAAGATTTTGAAATCTTTCTTGCAAAATTCATTTTCTGCTCACTCTACAATCATTGTATTCCATGAGATCATATTTCTTTGAGGTATTCTATTTAAAATGCCCTCAAACTCTTCATCTCGGGTATTGATCTCTCACTTCTCCAATTTGGTAAACTACGGCCTAATTAATCCTTGTCTCTGCCTCTCATATTTTATCTCCTTTGCACACTTTCAACTAACCTCTAAAACTCCTGAGAAACTCTATAGAATCCTTGCATAGGTGTAATAACCTATTAGAAAATTATATTAAAGATTTTTTGAACCCCAAATAATCTGATACAACAGTAGTTACCTCACTGTAAAAGTTTATGGATCGAGTAAGTTTGGTTGAGTTTTCTATATTTGCTAATGTTGTAACTAATAACTCTCTCTTTTCTCAATTCTCACTCTCTGCACATGTCCACATATGTAGTCATTTCCCTTGAAGTTTGTTTCACAGTTGATGAGCAAGGTAGGTCTTTTCAATGTTGTTATTTAAAAGTAATGAGAAGAAATGTAATCTATTTTATCTTCTTTTGTTTCAACTTATAGTTTATATTTTTCTCACATAGCAAAGATGAAATGAAGATGGCCGAACATATGATCATAACGAAACACAGTATAGATGTACTATTCATGTTTAACTGCAATGTTTAATTGCTGAAAGCTTTATTATTTCAAAACAAATATTTCATTATGCAACTTAGGATAGAATAGTTATTATGTATCTAGCATAAATTTTAGATAGAATAATTTAATTATTGAATACATACATATACATATAGTTTTGTTATCAGTCAGTTTATTTAATTAAATATAATAATTTATGTATATATGTAATTATATATGTTTATTCTTTTTGTTGTGGTCATTTGTAATTTGGAATGTTGAATCTACTCTTGATTTTATGTGTATGTGTAAATATGGGTACAAATAAACATCATGACTATAATTAAATGATTGTTGTTTGTGTATTAGTATGTTAGAAAGGAATATATATGTTTTCACTTTATAACTAAGAGATCTTATTGTGAATGGAAATTGTAGTGTTGAAAATTAAAAGAGGAAATGTTTTAAGAAAAGTCTTAAAGATTATTTATTGAAATAATTCTATTTATTTATTTGGAATTCAAGTGAGTATTTTAGAAAGGATAAATTAAAGGAATTTATATAAATATACTTATATGCATGCGTTTGTGATTTATTAATATTTATTTATTTGTCTAATAATTACGAGTTAATGGTGTAAATATGATTGTAGAGAGGTTGGAGAATATTAGTGGTTACGATAGTTTCATGTAGGTATTAAAAAAAAAAATTAAGCATCTTTTAATTAAATAGACCTAATTGGTAGCTTAATGTAAACGATATTATAAGGGAATAGTTGAAATTGAAATTGTACTAAATAAATATTTTATTTCTCTAATTGTGTTCTATTGTATAAAGAGATTAGAGTTTAAGAGAGAGTTTGAACTAGTATTATCATTGCCCTTTTTGATAGCTGGATATCTGTCTATTAGTTGTTATAACTTTTTTCAATTAGTTGAATTAGTGATCATTGCAAGCAATTAGAGTGTTTCTAATGTAGTGTAGGGTACACCTTAAATTATCTTTGTGAGACTTACTTTCGTATAACCCCTATAGCATTATTGTTAAGGGAAAACTTTAATACTAGGGATTTAGAATGATTGCTTCATGGATGATAGAGTTATCTCGAGTTAACGATATATGTAATCTTTGAATTTGATCATGAAAATGGCTTATCTTAATGTTAAACTCATTTGTAAATCATTAGTTTCAGATCATGAATAAATTGCTATTGCTTGCTTGATTTTCCATTATGTCTCTCTCTTGGATTAACTATCGATTAACATAACTATTGGTTATTGTGTTCAATCTTGTATGAAGATGATAATCTTTTAAAAGTGTTGGATTCTATTTTCATTGTGATATTGCCTTCTTTACTCCGCACTTGTCAATTTGTGATTATGAAACATATTTATAGTCATTTTTTGGTTTTATGATGAGAGTCTTCCTTTGTGTAAATTTTGATTGAGGAGATTTTTTGCAATTGACTTTCTTATAGCTATATTTTGAGGAGGTTAGGGGTCCAAAGTGTTTGAATTACCTTTAGTGGAAGTTTGTTGTTTTTTGGTGTTTTAGGCTTCCAGAGTCAATGGAGAAACTTGGTTTATGTTTATTTTTCCATGGTTGGACAGTTGTAATTCATTGATCCTATTTTTGATTTTGGGTTCTTGTGAGTGGTACCTCATTTTTTGTTGTTTCAATGATATCGAATGATTTTGCAAGATGGTTCTTTCCTTGCATGTTGTGTTGTATGTACCCCTTGATTGTTATGTGAGATGAGGTTCACCTCTTGTGTGTTCTGGTTTGGGTGCTCATAGGGAGAGTGGCTCTTCATGGGGGCCAATGCACAAAGGGGTTATCAGGGTAACCCATGGAAGAGTTTCCTTAACAAGTGATAATTTAATTAATGAATTGGTGGGTTTTGGGTAATTAAACGCTAAACAATATTAATTATGTGCCTCACCCATAATGTTAGTGCTTTCACGGGCTAAGGATGGGATGAGAAGACTTGGTTGGTAAGATCACTACCTTGTCCTCATGAAAGGTAAGTGTTTCTAAATGAGTCACCCTATGGAGTGGTGCCTTGAGATATGTAGTCAGGAGAACCATAGATGGAGGAGGCACCTTGTGATAGGTTGTCTAGATAATCCATGTAGGCCATGCGATGACACTCTCCTATAGTACTCATTTAATTTTCTCTTGTTTGGTAGCCTTTGGTAGTGTTGTTTGAATTGTTTATTTTGTTGAGGCAATATGTTCTTGATGTTTGTTGTTGAAGCCTCCAATTTCTATATTTTAGTGTTGCAAAAATGCCTCATGAAAACTTGATTGATGTTAATGAAAGTCACCCTTGATATTTGTTGTTGGTTGATATTGAAATTTCATTTGAAGGCTTTGGATCCTATTGTTGGTGGCACCTCTTATGGTTATTTAGTGTTGATCTATAATATTGGCATTTGTCTTTGTTGGAATTTCCATTATTTTGTCATAGTTATGTGTTGATGATGTGAGATTTAGTCTTGTGTTTGTTGTTGCTCTTGTCATGGAGTCCCATTTTCCATTGTTCACTTGGCCGATTTGGGTGTGGGTCTTTCTTGTCATCTCCTAGCATGGGGGGTGGGTCTTCAGATGCACACAGTCAAGTGAAACATGTTATGCACCCCATTGGGTTCCCAAGTTGGTCCGTGATGCCGAAGCAGACATAAAGTTCTAGAGCTTCACTTGATTAGGACTATTCTATGCTTTGCACATTATTCTTCCTTGGTGTTCTATTCTTGTATTCGATATACTTTTCCCATTGAGCAGGGAAGCATTATGTAATGTACCTTGTATCCTTAATATGTTGTATCTTTGTAAATATGCTCCACAATTGTATTATGGAATTGTGAATTGAATTGTAATAAAATAATGTATCGTTATCCTCTCTTTTAATTATTAATGGTTGTATGTCATCATTATGTAATCTTGGTTTCTATTCGCTTTCATTATGATAAAATTTTAGGTTTCATAATGACCATTCTATGTACCCCAAACGACATAGATGACTTTGTAAATGCATAATTTCTTTTCATGTAATGTATGTACATATTCATCTTATGTAATGTTTCACTTTGAAAAAAAAAATTGTGCAGAAATTATTTAGTTGTGGTTGTCCTTTGGGGTTAGCATGGTGGGGCATTACAAATTCCAAGGTCTACTATCTTAGCACTTTTCTTCTCTATCATTTTTTTCTATGTCTTAGTTTTGCAATTTTCTATATTTCCATCATTTTGTTGTAGATCCATAGTTTACCTAGTTTTACATTTACACAATCAGATTGAATCAAGTCCTAATGAATTAGACCAACCCCACAAACCATAAAGGGGACCAAAACCATCATCTACTATTTTTCCTCTTCCATTGAGGATATTAGCCAAGTGGTCATTTGTGATCACTTTTTGTTCCTCTCAAATGTAATGTTGGGAAAGGTGAGATTTAGACCCTTGATCCCTTTTCCCATTTCACATTTTTGTGAGCCCAATGCAAATGACATTTGCAAAGCTTATGAAATTATATAGTTTTCATTCTTAAATTTGAGTGCAATCTTAGGTTGTTTTCATTAGTCAAACTGCATGAACATTTTAGGAAAAAAGCATTGAAAAAGCAAACATTTGCACATTGTTTGTCATTTCAATATATATATGTATATGTATGTATGTATGTATGTTTGTACTTCACATGGAGAAATTAGCTCTTTGGTTCATTCTTGAATTATGTTTGATTTCAAACCTAAGCCTATGAAAATTTAGATCCTCATATATTGTAGTTAATTTTTAGATATAAATTATTAAAAAATTAGACCTCTGGTCTAGGGAACCCATTCCCCTATCCTACTAGTTTCTATTCAAATTTCAATCACAGTTCTAACTCTATGATCTCTATCCAAATATATGTTTTTTTTCTAAAATTTATTTCAATTTCTTTCATTTTAACATTTTTTCTCTTTAATATATGAGTATTCAAGAGTCTTGAAACTTATAATCAATTTATTAGTTTCATGACCTATTTCCCATATCTAATAGACGCTATGAGAAGCCAGTTTGAGAATTAAGTTTGACTGTTCTAACTTGCACAAACGGAGTCCTTTTCGCCCCGTTCAAGTTGCGTTGGAATCAGGACATATTCTCTTTCTGATGAAGCTAAAATCTGGAGTATTGGGAACACTTCAATTTTCACTGAAAAATTGTCCCCAGATCATGGAGACTATTGTTTCTCATGTCCCTAAACATAAAAATAAATAATTTGACAAAGATATTAAAGTCCTTAAACTATATTTAATCATTGAATCTTTTGTAGTAGAGATGGTTCCTCGTATAGATAACCTTAGGAAGCTCATAAATGATTCCTAAGGGATAGAACCATTACATAGCCTAGCTCATATAGTAGATTTGAATATCCTTACAACAACTCGCTGAGCTCAAACTCTCACAAATGCTCAAAACCAAGTAGGAATACAACTTCCTTCTCCAAAAAAAAATACCTCTCATTCCTACTTTCACTCCTTCAATCATCACATCAACCACACAATATAGTAATGGTCTTAACTCAACTTTAGGGTTTTCTTGTGGCAATTATTATATCTTTTTCCCTCATCCACCATATCTCCATTCACCTTACTACTCATTAACCTCAAAAGTAGGCAACCTTCCAATCATTAAGAACAACCCTACACATTTCACACTTTTCTAAAACATGTCAAAAAATGATCCCATAATAAATTAAATTTTGTAAAACATGTCATCCTTACAACAAATTACAAATATGAAACATAATCAAACCAATTTAAACCCCCCGACATACCTCACACATAGTCTATTATCATTTACCATCCTAAATACACCCATTTCATAGAACATAGAGATATCTCACTTCAAAAAGTATACTAGAAAATGTTATCCCAACAACCATGTGTCAGCCTTTACTACCTTATGTAGTGACTTTATTTTTTATCTTAGCTAAAATCTTTCCTAGATCATCAAAATATATGACCTTAGTTTTTTTTTCTCATAGCCAAAAAACTCAATTACTTCCTTTATGCATCTTATTAATGAGTTACTTCAATATTTTCAAGAAAATATTGGACCTCAAGTTACACTAACTTAGTTCACTATAAACAAGGACCTAAGGAGAAGTAACAGATTTCATAGGAAGATACCAATATCTTTATTCACAAATCTCCTACACTCTCCCAGATGTGAAAATTTAAAGGACATTCATTAGAAACTTTTAGCCTAACATTAGAGATAAGATATTATTGATGAAATATCCCTCATTCACACATTTTTGTATGAATCTCTATGATTACTAGATATCTATTAGCTAATATGAAGGTACACCATAAAATCCTAATGGTCAATCAAAATTCATGCCTCAACACAATTGTCTTTCATTTAAGAATAAAAATAAATTTTGACATAAAGATTAACAATTCTCAATCTTCTAATAACAAGGAAACACAAGTTGTGGCATCTGTGATGCAATATAAATTTTAACCAAGGGATAGATAATTCTTGCAATTTCCCTATTTACTAAGAAGGGGGTGAATCAATATCTTAACAAACTTAAAAACCCTTTCAGGTTATAAACCCTTCAGCAATATATAAATTTAGACTCTTAGCAAGACTAACAACTCATTCATAGATCAAAAACATATAATCTAATTAGCAACAGTGAAAGATAAGGAAATGGGCACACATAAAAAAGAAACACTAGATTTATTTGTAAAACCAAAGAAGGGAATAAACAAAAAGAGGAATCTCTCAATATAGAAGCTCACTGCTTACTAAATTACAATTTTAAGGTTTAGTGCCTATAGACTTGCAAGATAAGGCCCAGAACTTTAGGGAACGATACAAGAGACTTGTAGTATTGAGTTGTACAATCCTAGGAAAAATACAAATTACAAGGACCTGATGAGATTCACCATCTCAAAGCAAGATATATGAAGATTTAGGAATTACAATATTTGTCAATAATACACTTTATCGACTTATACATTAAATCTCATTTCCCTTTTATTTTTACAACTCACTACTTCAATCCATCTTCTCACATATCCACTCCCTCACACATATTACAACTAATTTTTTTTTGCATTTATATCCTTCACAAGATCTCAAAACATCAATAGGTTAGCCAGAAATAATACAAACAATGATTTCAACAAGTCAACCACAAAAAAAAATAATGTGGTCCTATCTAGAAGATAGAGAGGAAAAAAAATAATCTTATTACATATTCCAATGTGATTCCAAATAATTCACACACTAGCACACATCAACCCAAGTCAACAATAAGGAAAAGTGTAGATGAAACTTGTAGCACATTACCAGTCGCACCAAAAAACATGCCCACAACTAAATTTAATTAATTTGGTTCTCAACAAGATGGTTCAGGACCCAAATGCATCTCAACACAACTACATATGTGGGCACAAACCCCCAATCACATGACATAAATAATATAACAAGTCTTGTCAGCCATATATCCACAAATTTTCCAAAAAACCAACTCAATGCGATATGTAGCACCAAAGAGATCAACCAATGGATGTGGACCATAAAGACATGTTTCATGAACATCCAACAAGACTTCTAGAAACTTCTTTCATACCAAAAAAAACTACCACAAACCAAATGGAAGAAGAACACTTCACCCCAAATGTATAGAATACACAACCATGCCATAAAACATTAATCGATCAACTTGTGGTACACACCATCACATGAAAACTAAATCGAGACACTGTACAAAAACTAAGAGCATGTCCACCAAGCCATAGGAGACAAAATATTAGTTAAATAAATTTAGAACTTTTTCAGACCATTCTAGATAACCAACAAAATTTCCAATACACTGTAAATAACATAAACCTCCTCGAAAAAAGCAAGTGACCTAAAAATATAAGAGTGCAATAACCACAGGGCAAAAACACTAAGTCCCAAACTATAAGACCACATCTTCAATAGTGGAGGAATGCAAAGCATTCTCCCTAAAATTATTCATAGGAATGCTCACAAACATGTGGAGACTAAAACATCCTTGTAAAAATGCATACTTTCACAGGAACAAAAACAGAGAGCATACAACATTCTAGAGACCATCAATAACATCTCTCCACCATCAATATTACTTCTAAAACTCATCTTAATGATTCTAATCCTCATCTTAATATATCATCATGATATCGTCTCTTCTAATAGCAACCATATATAATATATCTTTACTTTATATCAAACAAGGAGTGAAAACCAACCATGAACAACAGAAACATACAACTATACATGGAAATGACAAGAACATCAATGGAAATCAATGTCAACCACCAATATCACAATTATATGCAACAATATTCCCAAGTATTGACAACCAATTCCAACAAATTCACCAAGTGTTGACATCAAAAAATAATCCTCAAGTGTTGACATCAATGAAAACCAATGCCAATAATCTCCCCCTTTGGCATAGATGGAAACACACATCTACTCATTCCCCCCTTTGACATCAAGGAAAATGGGAAAAACCATCTTAATTTGAATCATCAACACATTATCCCCCTTTGACTAATAGGGCTTCTTCAAACAGCTATGCATGCTCAGCAACTACACATCATCTTCAAGCAATCATACTAGCTCCCCTATTAGTAGCAACCAAATAACTACCTACTCCCCATGAGAGGTAACATAGATCAATCCAAGAGAAAAGGATATGACATGAAATTCTCCCCCTGGATAGAAGTGCTATCTATGCATCTAGCTAAAAAATAAGGGGGAATAACCCCTAACTTCTTATAACACAAACCATAATTTGGAGTTCCCTTCAAGTATTTGAATATTATTTTCATTACCTTCTCATGAGTTTTCTTAGGATTAGCTTGAAATATGGAAACCAAACATAGTACATGTACAATATTAGGCCTAGAAATAGTCAAATACAACAAACCTCCAATTATAGACCTATGAAGAGTCTGATCAACCTTTGAAGACTCATCAATCTTGCTCAAATGATAACCAATAACCATAGGGGTATTGACTGGTTTGGAATCCTCCATGAAAAAATTCTTCAACATCTCTTTAACATACTTAGCTTGAGAAATAAAGATACCATAATCTAGTTGCACAATTTGAAGTCCAAGGAAGAAAGATAACTCACCAATCATAGACATCTCAAACTCCTTTTGTATCTGTTTTGCAAACCTCTTACATATATCATCATCTCCACCAAATAAAATGTCATCAACATATACAACAACAAACAAAATCTTGTCTTCTTGTACCTTAATGTAAATATTACTATCTGTAGTACCTTCCTTAAATTGTTGTTGAAGTAAATACTTATCCAACCAAGCATACCAAGCTCTAGAAGCTTGCTTCAATCCATACAAAGCTTTCTTGAGTCTGCATACCATGTATAGACCTTCTGATAGCTGGAAACCATCTGTTTGCTCAGTGTAGATCTCTTTCTTTAGATCACCATTCAAGAAGGTTTACTTGACATCCATCTAATAGACATTGGAATTATTGTGAGAAGCAAAGGCAAGAAACATCCATATTTCCTCCATTCTAGTGACTGGAACAAAAATATCCTTAAAATCAATACCTTAAAATTGTGAATAGCCTTTACACACCAATATTACTTTGTTCCTCACAACTTTACCATCTTCATTCAACTTGTTTTGGAACACCCACTTTATTCCTATAACATTCTTATCAGTAGGTCTAGGAACCAAATCCCATGTCTAATTATTTTCTACTCTTCCATTTCCTTTATCCAACCATCATCTTTGCTAGCATCAGTAAAGTTCTTGGGCTCTGCCTTTGACATTAAAGAAAAAATTATTTTTTCACATTCTTTTGCAAACCTTCTCCTAGTTAGTACACCTTCATTCATGTCTCTAATGATCTGGTTCACAAAATGATTCTTTTGAACATACTTTTTTGGAGTCTTAGGAATTGGTGGAGCTTACAAAATACATGGCTATTTTAAATTTTGGTGACCCCCGAGCTTTTGAAAATCCCTTAGTTGTATCTAATTAGGGTCCAAATTTTCATATCAGGCCTAAACCCTCCTAAAACCCTAATTTTCTAGTTTGAGTGTGCCTTTTATTCTATTTTTACATTGAATTGTGCCCGGTCCTTGGTAGACTAAGTTACAACTCATGTATTAGGTAGTCATTCTTTAACTAGCCCATTTATCTTCTAGTCATGGCCCTGTTCAAATATTCTTTCCATCAGCAATACTCATGTTAAAGTCCTAATATCCTGCAGTATCTTTTGACGTTGTTGCATCAGTGGGACTCTAAGGTGCATCCCCCTGATATGTTACTATCTCTTTGATAAACTGTGAGTGGTCAGTGGTGGGGAATGATGATGTATGGTAGATAGTTGGTAGAAACCCAAACCCACTAGCCCATGGTGTTTTGGTGGACCCTTTTCTTTGCTCAGTGGGGGAGTGGGCAGGTGACATGTGGCCTCATGGGACCTAACCTAGGTTAGGGCTAGTGTTCTTTTTCACTACATCGATGGGACTCTAATATTACTCCCCCCAATATGTTGGGGTCCTTTCAATCATTTCATCAAGGAGACTCTAAAGGTCTCACTCTAATATATGGTTTTCTCTTCAATGATATCCTATGGTGATCAGATGGTGTAGGATATGTTTTGGTGGGGCCTAATGCTCAACCCACTAGATGGTTTCAATGACCCACATTTGTTGAGGGAGTGATCAACGGACATCACATGCATCATTCATAGTGTTGTTGTGAATGATGTCACTTAAGTGTTATCCATGATAGTCTTATGTGTTATGATGGAGAACAGATGGCTCAGATTCAAAAATAGATGATCTAACAGTTATCATGGATGCTTAGTGCATCATGATTGTGTTTCAAAGAGAATTTTCCCTTCTATGATGAACATTCAATGTAGAATAAAGGTGAAGGTGACGTCAAAGGGGTCAATGAGTAGCAGATTTCACTACATCCAGGGTACTGCAAGGGTTGTTACTTTGATTTATTGTGGTGTCTTCTATGGGATGTGTATACATCTAAAAATGGTCATGGTTAATCAAGCTTGTTAATTAATTAAATATAAATTATTTAATTATTCTTCTAAAGTCATCTACATATAAATAAATTTAATTATTTATTTATATTGTTCACTTTTATAATTCTTCTACCTTAATTAAATAAATAACTTTATTTAATTATTACCATCTTCCATATTCCTCTTAATTAATTAAATAGATTTTATAATTTATTTATATTAATTATCATAAGTTTGAATTCCTCTAAATACCTTTTATAGATTTATTTAAATATTCTAAATATTTAATTAAGCACTTTCTAATTCTTCACTCTACATTTAATTAAATATCCTAAAATATTTAATTAGAAACTTTCCTCACTCTTCACATAATTATTTAATTAGAAACTTTCTTCACTTCATATTTTATATATTTAATTAAACGCTTTTCTATCATCTTCTCACACATAATTAGATATTAAATATTTAATTATGGAAACTTCTAAATTCACCATCACATGTAATTAAATAAATGTATTTATTTAATAATGAGACTTATCTCCTACTCACTTCTCAAATGGCAACTTTCCCTTAGATCTAAAAGAGAAAATTTGTGTAGAAGGAAACATTCTATTTCTCTCCCAACTTTCAAAAATATCTCACTGTTCATCTTGACAAGCTTGATTTAAACCGTTGATCATGTCAGCCAATCAGAGTCTTTTGAAAACTCTATAAATACCTCTATGAATCCAAACATTGGTTACACTTGAATACACTTACATTCACGTGCACACGTTATTTTAATATCATCTAGCATTTATTAGTTTTTGCAATCATTACATTTAGTAATCTCATATTTTAGCTATCATTTTTAGTCTTGTTAATGACATCGTAGCATAAGCATGCATTTATTTCAAATCTCATTCTCTAGGAGATCATTTTGTTGAGCCTAGTGTATAATCTAAGAGCATGCTAGATTCAGCAAAACATTGGAGATAGAGGACAATAGGACACTTTAGAAGGAGTTATGAGTTTAAGAGTTTGTTTTTCTTTTAAATCATTTTCCTTTGATCTAATGTTTTATTGGTGTGTTTAATTTGTTAAATATTGTACACTTAAAATTGATCACACATTTTTCGCACCCACCGTGGGGCCTTTGCCCCATTTTTAACATTTGCTTGCAGAGTTTTCTGATAGGTTTTTACATTCTGGAATTTGGTTTTCTATCAAAGATTCTCATTTTAGCACTTCCGTGGATTTTTTTAGTGCTTTCGTGGCTTTTTTTAGCGCATCTAGGGTTTTTAACATCATTTTTGCAGGTTTTTCTGTGCATCCGAGAACTGTTACGACGCTTCCAGGAGCTATTTCAGCGCATCTAAAAAATAGAACGGTGCATACATCTGGCACATTTCATTAGAGTTTTTTAAAAATTTTGCATTCATAGATTAAGTGCATATAGGATTTATTGTAGCGTATTTGGGGTTTTGTGTAGTGCTTTTACAGTCTGTTTTGGTGCATTTACTATTTATTTTAGCACATATACAAAATATTTTAGTGCTTACAGGTTGTAATTAAATAAAGTTTTGAGTCTGACGCCTTTTTGTGGATAGAACTTTCTCTAGTTAAAAAGAAGCAACCCTAGGATAGTCACATCTGGATAAAATGAGCAAATCCTAGGATAGACATGGAATTTAAAATGAAGTAATCTAGGATAGTCACCACACAATGATTTTGCAGTTAAAATTGAACAACTTTTTTTTGTGAAGCAACATCTTCACTTAGATTAGGTCATTGTGATTTGGGTTTTAAAAAGAACATTGTCTATTGTGTCTATGGCAATAGGTCTATGCTCTCCCCTTAACTGGGTGATTAGAATACCAGACTTTCCTTTTCAATTTCATGCAAATTTATTGCTTTATTCATCCTTTAGAGAGCCTTCTCTTGTGGGAAAAAGTACTCACCCAAGAGGAATGACTCAAGTGGGTTCAAGCCAAAGCCAGGTTATTCCACCCCACTATAAAATTTAAAGAAAATCTGGGAAAACCCACTTTTGCCTGTAGTGTGCAAGATAACCATCCCCAAAGACTTTGTTCTAAAGGTTGGGAGGTCTCCTGAGGGAATTTATTATTGCCACACTGAATGGAAACCCTTACTAAGAACCTAGTGTAGTAGCCAGCTGAAGTCAGTTTCCAAACATCATAATAATAATAGTGCAAGGGGAGGGAAGAATTTTCCCCCAAGACACTCACCATATAACTGCCAAGGACCGTTTCCTCAAGGGATCCTGTATCCACTTTCATCACTCTGAGTACGTGCCTAGAAAAGATGAAAACATGGGTGCCCCTTTGGGGGTGACACAATTGTGTGATTCGATGCAGTTCTAAGATGTGGGTTGTTGATTATTAGGATGACCTACTTGAGTACTAAGAGTGAGCCTGCCTAAATTGTCTTTCATGTGCAAAACCTGTGAAAACACTTTTTGAATTTTTTTTTGATCATACACTTGATGTTTAGTATAGAGTTTAAAAACAACTATTTTCAAAATGTTTGTTGTGTCTTCCATCACATTAACTCAGATAAAAGATCATCCAAAATGAGCATGCAAAAATTCAGCTGAAAATGATTCTCAACTGTTTGGAAAATTGTTTTGAAAAACTATTTTAGCGCATCTAGGGAGTGTCTTAGCGCATATAAGGTCTATTCTAGTGCATTCACTGGTTAGTTCAGTGCATTTGGATTCTATTTGAGCACATAGGTTGAGCAGTCTACAAACAGTTTATAGAACATCAGAGGTCTGTTGTAGTGCATTTGATTGTTTCTCTAGCGCATATGCTTGTTTCTGCAACGCATATAGGACACAGAGTAGCGCATCTATCATTTTCCATAATATTCACTTCTGATAGATCTAAGTTTATAACATCCTTGGTCCAGTAGCATCTTGACATTTCTCTCATGCTTAGAGAGTGGAAATCAACCAAGTTTGTTAGGAAATCGATTGCCAATAGGATCAGGAAACCTAAGAAACATTTATGTTATGAGAAAACTTTACAACGAAGAAAGTTTTTGTATAAAAGTCAGAATGTCTTGCTTCATTACCGTGAGTTTCTTCATAGGTGTCAAGATTTTGCTAGGGGATTTACTGATGAGTACGTTATAGAGCCTTTATATTCACGAGCCTATTTTCAGATAAGAGCCCTATCTCAACGATACAATCATAATCAACCTCTCAACTTTGATTATCTACCACAACCTTCTATTAAATATCCCACACATCCCAGTCAAATTCTTCAATGAGTGAATTAGGCCATTTGATATACTTATCATTTTTTGAAAACAAGGATCAAAATCTTAAAAAGTGCACCTTTCAAACAATTTTTTGATTATTTGATTCAACTTCCCCAACAGGATTCTAATATCCTTTATCATTGGAAGCCACAATCAAGAATTAGGAATATATTTTAATCATATCATAATATTTTCATCTTATCAAATCAAAATATCATCATTGGTGCATTTATCAAATTGTGATCCAAGTCTAGAAGAACGTTTCAAAATTGTATGCCTATTTTTACAAGATCTCAATATAATAAGCTGAAATAGGATATTCAACAAGAAGGTCATACTCGAAGAACTCAAGAAGAGGGAGAGACTAGAAATACCCTTTATAGTGTGAGTCATAATCCCCTTTTTAAAGATAACATGGGTGAAAGAGAAAATAATCCATTCCCTTTCAACAGGGATGGGAGAAAAACTCATGTGGAGAGTGATGATGAACAGGATGAAGAATGTCTTAGAGAAGCTGAACAAGATCCCAAATTTCACAAAGCCTCAGAAAAGATTTTGGAGCACAATAAAGAAAAATATTTCTTGTATCTAGTTGACAAAGGAGCTAAGTTGCCTCATGACTTTGATATTAAAAACATAAAAAGTAATCCTGAGGAAACACCCTTGTCTGATATTAGTGCTTTGTCTCAACAGATTAAAGCATTACAAGGACAAATTAAAGATCTACAAGGGGGAGCTACAACAAAGACATACGCTCTTGATGACATTTTTCCTTATCCTTTTAATCGACATCTCAACATGATCCCATTTCCCAAACATTGTGAAATCCCAAAATTTGATCTTTATAATGGGAAATCAGATCCAATCGATCATATTAGGGACTTCTGAAATATGACTCCAGAGTTTGCTCATGAGGACACATACATGATGCATTTTTTTCCTAGAAGTCTTGGGGACCAATCTATGGAATGGCTATCAAAAATCATATTTCCCATCAAGACATTTGAGGAATTGATTAATGAGTTCATATCACAATATTCCTACAACATTCAACATCAGATAACCATGATTGATTTCTGCAAGGCTAAATAGAAACCTGGTGAACCATTCATTACATTTCTTCAGAGATGGAGAAGGTTGTTCACTAGATATCCATGCCACATTCATGGAAAGGAAATGATCACCACTTTCATAAATAGCTTAGATCAAGAGATGGACTATTTTCATAATCTTCATTTTCCTCCCTCTTTTCAAAAATTGATTGAAAATGCCATCACCATCGAAAGTGCCTTAGTTCAGAGAGGGATAATCAAACTTGATAAGGACAATCCTAGCTCATCAAATCACCACAATGAAAAATCTAAGTTTTGGACTCATAACAAAAATGTGGTAAATGATGGTGTTGTAGATGAAAATCATGTCTCGACTAAGCCATTTGTTCTTAGTGCTCCAAGTTCTCTTCGTAACAATAACCATAGCAACGTTAACTCGGTCACAAATCAAGGAAACAACCCTCGTCCTCTGAGGAATAATGCCAAAAATCAAGGTTACCATGGAAAAAACAACAAAAATTCCTTAGGTAATACCTCAAACATGGATTCACAATGATCTTCATTCTTCTCTACCAGGAGAAATTTTACTCCACTGGGTCAATCTCTAGAATCTGGCTTTAAAGAGTTGATGGAAAAGAACGTTATCACCCTACCACCTCAATGAAATTACCAACCTAGTATGAAGCCTCCATCATGGAATGACACATACTATTGTGATTATCATCGATGTAAGGGCCATCACACGAATAATTGTCAAGCCTTGAAGAATGTAATCCAAGACTTGATAGAAAATGACACCATTAAGGTAGAAGGACACCAACAATCGAACAAAGACCACCAAACATTTTGCAATCCTTTACCCAATTATCAAAAGGGTGAGTCTTTTGGAAAAACTGTGAATCATATCAATGATGATCATATAATCAATCATATCTACAATGACGACGAGTGGGTCAATGTTATAAAAGTCAAGAAAAAAATGGAATATAGGGAGTTCAACGCAACAACAAGGGCACAAGCTAAAGTTGTCTTAAAGGGTGCTTCTTCAAAAACCACTATGCCCCTACCTCAACATCAATATGACTTAGTCAATCAACTTCAAAAAACTCCTGCTCAGATTTCCATCTTAGAACTCCTGAAGATTTCCCCAGCACACAAGGAACTTCTAGAAAAGGCCCTGGTTGAAATAATTGTATCCACTGATCTAGATGTGGATCGATTTCAAGCCATGGTAGGAAAATTTTCCTCACCCACATGCCTCTCATTCTTTGAAAAATATGACATTTCCATAACTCATCCCCATAATTCATCATTATACTTAGAAGTCATGGTACACAAGTTTCGTGTCAGAAGGGTTCTAATAGATGGAGGTGTTGGTTTGAATATATGTACCATGAAGCTAGTTAACGCTTTAGGATTTTCTGAGGACTCAATTAATCCCAGAAGAAAGATTACCATTAAAGCCTATGATGATGAGGAAAGAACATCCAAGAGTTTAATCATGCTACTGATCAGAGTGGGACCTATTATCAAGAATACTTTTTGTCAAGTATTAGACTGTGATCTTGCATACAACATCTTATTGGGTCATCCTTGGATCCACGAAATGCAAGTTGTCTCGTCCACATATCATCAATGTCTTAAGTTTCCCTATGATGGATAGGGGATAACAATACCAGCTGATAATTCAAATACTCAAACTTGTACCAACATCAAAGCTAGTCAAGACACTTTGGTTCCTAATAATCGAGAAGCTGATGCTAGTACTTCTCCCAAATTTGATACAAAAATTAGTCAGTTAACCAAAATCTTTGACAAGCAACTACGGTTCAAGGATAATGGAGTAGGGGAGTACTCTCTCTATCTTGCTAATCTACCTACATCACCTTGGTCACATGGGAAACCTTTTATCACACAACGGTAGATATTTGTAGCATCAACATCAATGCAATCATGAATAGGGCCAAATACAAAGTTTAATGGACGTTTTATCAAAGAAAAATTCCCCATGGAAGATCCTGAGGATAGAGAAATTATAAGTTGGCTCTATAAAGATGAATATGAAATAGTTCTCAATATCAAGTTACCAACTGATAAATATGGTAAGGGGTATTCAATCATGCAAAAGATGGGATATGATGGTAATGGTCCTATTAGAAAGAGAAAAGGAGTAGTTGAGCCTATTGACCCTCCAGGACTGGCTGCAAAAGATAAAAAAGGACTAGGCTATGATACTAACTCAAAAGAAACAACATCCAAGTAGTCACAATACTTTCCTCGCATTACAAGAAGGTTCTGATACAAGAGAGGCATGTTTGACAGCCATTCAAAATTTCATGGATAATAACTCTGACACAAATTCTGGTGAATACGAATGGGATACCATTTACAATGATAAATTTTGGAGAGATAAAAGATTTGATGTGATACACAAGTATACCTCAACTCTAATCAAAGGGGAAGGCATAGGGACCCAGCCGCAAGAATCTAAACTATAAGGTGACTATGATTCTAGTGATACTGAGTCAGATTTAAATGAACAAGACTATTGCGAGAACTATACCATCATTGATTTTCCTCATACCTCAGATCCTACTCACAACTCCGTTATGACCTTAACCATGGCTGATCTCATGCAATCCAATGACTCGCTACCACTGATCCATCTTGATCTCATTGGTTGGGATTCATCCGAACCTATAGATCTACCTATGTTCCCAAGCAATGAATCTATCGTGAACTTCCTATCCATATATGATGCAAATGATTGTTCCACTAGCAATTTTTGGCACAGAGTCTTTAATCAGGAGAGTGTCAAGTCTCCTAGCTGCAAAAATAAAAATAAAAAAGAAAGATCTAATGGTGAAAACCAGAATCTAGTAGTGTTAGGTCAAACAAAAGATAAAATAAAGAGCGTATCAGATGGTGAAAACATTTTCAAGGCACCAGATGATGGGAAGCTTGACACTCTCTCGTAGCACTATCATGAGTGATCACCTATCTTGATTGAGCTACAAAGGATGTAAATCTTGAAACTTCAAAAAAACCAAGGATCCTACAGTTAGCTGTGTCAATGACAGAGAAAGAAGTACCAAAATTCAAGGAATTTCTAAAAGAAAATCAAGTCAACTTTGCTTGGTCTTATGTAGACATTCCCAGTCTTGATCCTGATCTTATCATGCATCACTTATCTATTAAACCAGGGGTTAATCCTATGAAACAAAAACTCAAAAAGATGCACCCCCATGTTGCATTATTAGTTAAGGAAGAACTCAGAAAACTCCTTGATGTGGGCTTCATAAGATCAATCGACTACGCAAAATGGATCTCCAACATTGTTACTATATCCAAGCTAGATAAAAGTGTCAAAGTGTGCATAGATTTTTGAGATCTTAATAAAGAATGTCCTCAAGATGACTTCCCACTTGCAAAGATCAACACTATAGTTGATCTAACAGTTGGCCATGCCATGTATTCATTAATGGATGGTTTTTCTGGTTACAACCAAATCAAGATTGCACCTGAAGACCTAGAGAAAACAACTTTCACATGTCCATGGGGAAATTATTGTTGGAACATTGGGGCTACTTACCAAAGAGCCATGACTACAATCTTTCATGACATGATGCACACATTCATGGAATATTTTGTAGATGACATATTGGAAAAGTCATAAACAAGAGAAGGACATATGGAAATATTGTCCAAAATATTTCAAGATTGGAAAAGTTAAAAGTTCGCCTCAATCCCAAGAAATGTGTTTTTGGGGTCACATCTGGAAAACTCTTAGGAAACATAGTATTAGGAAAAGGAATTGAAGTAGATCCTACCAAAGTATAGGCAATTATGGAAATGCCTCCACTAAGTAATATCAGTCAGTTGAGATCATTATAGGGATGACTTCAATCTATCTGCAGATTCATTGCAAAACTGGCTGATAAGAGTTTACCTTTCACACATCTATTGCATAACAATGTTCCTTTTAGATGGGATAACAAGTGTGAGATGACCTTTCAACAAATAAAGTAGTACCTGATGAACCCACCAGTTCTAGTACCGCCAAATCCAGATAAACATCTAATCTTATATATTGCTGCAACAAAGACATCTTTAGGGGCATTATTAGCACAAGAGGACTCTACAGGAAAGGAACGGGCAATTTATTACATCAGCTAAATGTTAACAGGTCATGAGCTCAACTACACTTTCATTGAGAAGGCTTGTCTAGCAGTAGTCTTTGCCTCACAGAAATTTTGGCACTATGCATGTTAACTCATACAATCAATCTTGTTGCTAAAATTGATCCACTCAAGTATTTGTTAAGCAAATCTACATTGACAGGAAGGCTAGTAAAATGGGTCATGATGCTAAGTGAGTTTGACATTCATTATGTTGATCGTAAAGCAATCAAAGGACAAGTTATCGTTGATCAACTAGTTGAAGCACTACTACAAGCAAAGCATCCCATACACATTGAATTTCCAGATGCTGATGTTTTCACTGTAGAATCAAAACAACAATGGTCTTTATATTTTGATGGTTCTTTCACTCAACATAGATTGGGGGTGGGCATACTCTTTATCACCCCTCAAGGAAATACCATTCCTTGGTCATATAGGCTAATGTTTCCATGCACTAACAACATAGTTGAATATGAAGCCTTAATCACCGGACTGAAGATTACATTGGAATGAAGAATCATAGAATTATAAGTCTATGGTGACTCACAGTTAGTCATAAATCAGATAAATGATGATTATCAGACCAAAGATGAAAAATTGTTGCCATACAAGAAAATGGTTGATGACTTCAAGAAGTACTTCATGGATATCAAGTTCATGCAGATTCTACGACTTGATAATAAAGCAGTTGACGCCATGGCCATGATCGCATCATTGCTACAACTCCCAAAACATTAGGCTCACTATGAATTTCTGGTGCAGCAATCATTTGCACCTGCTTATGACACCCTTGAAAGCCAAATCATTTGCCACTTAGTGGGATCCGATTCACCTTGGTATGTCAAGATTTATGCCTACCTAAAAGATGACATCTTACCACCTGATTTATCCCATAACCAAAAGTGTAATTTTATCTGCCAATTCTCTCACTACACTCTTATCGTTGACACCCTTTATCACCGTGGTCTTGATGGTACTTTACTTCAATGTCTTGAATGTGACGAATCTGACAAATCTTTACAAGAAGTTCATGGTGGCATTTGTGGTATTCATTCGAGTGGAATGACCTTATCCAAGAAATTGCTTAGAATGGGTTACTACTAGCCTAGAATGGAGAGGGAATCATTCACTTTTGTCAAGAAGTGATCTAAATGTCAGATACATGGAAATCTCATTCATGCTCTTGCATAAGAACTTCAACCGTTCATGCCAATCTGGCCATTCTCTCAATGGGGGCTAGATCTAGTTGGCAAGATTCATCCTTCATCATCGAATGGACACAAGTTCATCATCATAGAGACAGAGTATTTTACCAATTGGATTGAGGTAGTACCTCTCACTAAGGTACCGAAAAACAAATTTCATCATTCATACTCAACTATCTCATTTTTTGGTATGGCATCCCCAATTCCATTATCACAAATAATGGAAGACCGTTCAGAAATTAGGATGTTGATGAACTTTGAGAAAGATTCCATATTCAACACAGATACTCATCACCTTATTATCCACAAGGGAATGGCCAAGCAGAGGCCTCGAAAAAAAAATACTAAAAATATTGAAGAAGACTATGAATGATGTAGGGAAAGATTGGCACATTCAACTCAATCCCGCATTATGGGCCTACAGAACTAGCATCAGAACACCAACAGGATCCACACCATTTTCTCTTATCTATGGAGCAGAAGCCATCCTACCTTTAGAGGTTGAGATTCCCTCACTCAGAGTATCTCTGAAAGGTCTAATCATAAATGATGAATACAAAGTTTTCTAATTACATGAATTAGAACTTCTTGATGAAAAGAGACAATGGGCAGCTGATCATTTGAAAGCATATCAACAAATGATGTCTCACAGCTATAATCATAGAGTCAAGCCATGTACCTTTCAGTTTGGTGATCTTGTTTTGAAAGAAAACCCACACAATTAGCAAGATAGAGAGAAGAAAGGAAAATTTGAACCAAATTGCCTAGGTCTATATGTGGTCATAGTAGTATACGGTTCAGGAGCATACAAGTTGTCAATGCCAGAAGGGGACCTATTTGATGAACCCATTAACAAAATGCACCTAAAGAAGTATTATGTCTGAAGTAGTCATCAAAAAAATCATTAAAAGTCCTAAAAAAATATACAAAAACATTATAAAAAGTCTTAAAAAAAACACAAAAATAGCAAAAAATGTCCTTAAAAAATGGTTACCTTGGTGAAAACTTGGAAGAAAAGCATCGTAGTGACAAAAAATCAGAAAAAGTCCTAAAAAAAAAAAGAAAAATCGTCACAGGGTGAAAACCTGGCAACAAGTAGTCTATTGACAAGAAAAATACAAAAAAAAAATCAAAGAGAAATTAGAAAAATGCAATAAAGACAAATAGTGAAAATCTAGCAAACAAATGCTATTTGTAGCTCTCCATCTATTAGTTCGTGTTCTGCACTTAGCTTTTCAGCCTTCACTTCATGCATCTTTTTATCATCTTAGCATCATAAGAGCATCATAATGTCACCATTTTCCTAGAGTGATAAACATCTTACCATGGCTTGATCATTGTACATATCATTTTCAGCAAGTTGTGTCAATACTAGGGGAAAACATTGACATCCTTGGGGCAATTAACTTTCAGGTTTTACCAAAACAGCTTGACAATGACATAGAACCCAATCATGCACATAAACAATCAAATCAACAACTATCTAATCATTGGTCCATATCACAACGGTTTTTCAGCAAAATACCATATCATGGTCCTCATATCTGGATGATCTAAAATCTAAATAATGATTGGAATAGCAGTATTATATTTTGAACAATGGTTGTTTGATTTTCGATATTATCTCTCTGGAGCACACTCAATGATGTACTAAACTAGAGTGGCAAGGAAAGAGGATGATTTTTCTTTTTCTATTGTCTTCAGGTTAACTATCGATTTGGTGCAAATATGTCACGAAACATGATTTCTAAAGCATATCATTGATGACAGTTCCAAATTTGCATCAGAAAGTGGTTAGTCTTTGTCTATTTATGCAAGAAATGTTTAGGTCATCTTGGTTCAATTATACCTCGATGCTTGTGTTTGCTTGCTATATTAAAAACCATGAAATTTGTACTTAGGTCATCATTGGTGCTAATTTCCCCTCTAATGCTTGTACATACTTCCAACATTTTAAACCGCTCTATGATGATACAAGAAAGCTAACAAAAGGCTCAACAAACAATTGGTTTCATTTAGTTACATTTCATTTAAATCAATGTACATATTTGCATATTGGATTCGCATTAGAGTTTTGAAAGGCTGAACAAACACATCAATGGTTGTCATATCTCTTTGGACTATTTGTGGAGGACACTCATACATTTGTTTCATCTTAATTTCATTATCATTTCATCTAGGTCTTGTACATATCATATAGTTTAGCATTTATCATTCATTTCCATCTTTTCTCATTTATTTATCCTTCATAATGCATTATCCTTTCATTTATCATATTTCATATCATTTCATTGCATATCATTGATCATTCTCATTTTTATCTTTGTTTCATTATCATATCATTTCAATCTTTTACCATTTCATATCATTCATTTATTCATTAGGCATTTTCATATCACTTTCATTATCATCTTATCCATCATATCATGTCATTTCATTGATTCACTTCATTAGATCATTACATTTTCATTTTATCCTATTATCACATTACATTTTACATATCATCTCATTTTATATTATCATATCATTTCATATCATTACATTTCATTTTATCATAACATTCCATTTTATTTTTTCATATCCTTTCATTTCATTTCATTACATTTGATATCATTACATTTTATCATATCTTTATTTAATCAGTTTCATATTATCATTTTTATATCCTTATTATTTATCATTTATCATCATTTCATCATATCATAACATTTCTTTTCCTCATTTCATTTCATAAAATCATTTTCTTTTACCATTACAAAAATTTCATTTTATCATCCCATCTCATTTCATTTCATTTTCATTTCAGTACATTTCATATAATTTGTTATCATTTTATCATACATATCATTTATCATTCACATCTAATATCATTTTATTTGTCATTTTTTTCATACAACATTCGATTCATATCACATCTCACTTCCTAATCATACTAAAAATTCACGATTCATTTCATAAACACAACATCCATCTTATTATCATAATTTATGACATTTGAAAAATCCAAACACAAAAATTTAATACAAACATTATGTTTCCATGGGTATGTGTAGGATCATGATGGGCCAAAAAATGGCAATATAATGGGTATGTGGCTGACGACCTTTTTTTACCCAAAATTGATGAAGCAAAAAGGTTTTTTAAAGGAGAGTCTCAAATTTCCACCAACATAAATTATGCTTTACTTTGAATTTAATAAGTAATTATTATTCATTTTCTATTCGAATTATGACTAAATTCCTGATTGATAGGATGGTTGAAAAACATATATAGCTTTCAAATTGTATCACATTTTTTCAATCCAAAACATGTGTCACATTCTATGCTTCGTATACTATAGGATTAAAAAAAGAAAAATTGAATTTCATGAAGTTTTGACCAAGTTAAGGTGGTTAGACATATGATTTTATTATTATTTTTTTAAGTTGTAATAAAAAATTCATAATTAATTGCTTATTTGGAAAAAAATTACAAAAAAATATGAATCACATCAGGACATGAGTCCTCTACTTATATCTAAAATCTTATAAAAAAATATTATCATTTTATTGTGGTTAGGGTGGTCAGACAGACACCTACTTATTTTTCCTGAAATTTAAGTACTCTTGCATTGAAATTTCAAATTTTCACCAAATAGATATTTTTTATTTTTAAACAAACCTAGTAGTTTAGAAACAAAATTCGATTTTCTACAGATTCTATTCTTACATATTTTTGAAATAATATAGGTAACTTATTCAAATTTTTAGGTCAATTTTCCTAACTCTGATTTTTCTAAATTTTTTGCCACTTAAGGGCTTGTTTTTTCCATGATGATCCTACACATACCCCCATATCATTAGTATATCATATCCATATCATATATCACATCATTTCAACACATGGAATTTTTTTATCATCATCATCCACCTACATGATATCATTAGTACACATCATATTTCATCATCATCATATCATTCTCATATCCAATCATCCTGCAAATCATGTTAGTTAGTAAATCATCAAAACTACATATCAAAATACATATCACATAATGAGGGAATAAATGCATAACCATATCAAACCATCATATCAAAAATACAACACATCATCAAAACTCATCACCGTTGCATATCATCGCTCATCAAAATACATACAAAATGTCCAGAAGTCCAGTGAAACTGCAAAGTCTGGACAAATATATGAGATATGATCAAAATCAATATACATGCTCCAAGAATATGATGTACATCAATAATCCCACATCAATGGCTCAAAGCTGGCTAGTGGACCCCCCTGATGGAGCTAGTCTCAAGGATGATGGCCTACCACTCGTCCCCGCATCAGGATCCCATCAAGGCTTGATAACCCCCATGCTTTGTGTAGTTGTCTATGTCTTGCTCCTGGTCCTACAATGGGACTGTGGGAAATGCTCTCTGTGCTCAAGAGGACACAACTCCTCATATCGTACTTGATAGTTCTCAGCCTCCTTGGCCATCTCAAATCCCTCTACAATATCCTCTCATAGGGATGCAATCTCTAGCGTACCCATGAGTCTTTGTGCCACACTCTCGGCCTCTACTGCCCTCCGTCTGAATGAATCCCTCTCTGTAATCAACTGGGCTACCTGTGGGTCTGGGGCAGAAGGATGTGCATGTGCCTATAACTGCATTGCCATACTTTGTTCCTGAGCCAACTGGCTCTACAACTACACCTCTTGTCCCTGCAGTGTCTGTACCTGGGTCTATAGAGTAGCTATTTGTGCCTGCTGCGATGTCAAAGTGACCTTGATCACTTTCTAACATCCAATCCCAGTCCTCAGTCTCTGCATGATATGAACACTGCCCAATAAGTCTAGCCTCAGTCTCACTGGAACCTGCTCCTCCCCTCCACCATCTCCACCATCATCCCCATCATCACCATCTGAGCTCTCCTCCTCTCTACTATCCTCCTCCTCTCCTCCACCAACTGTCTACTCTCCACCCGCTACATCCTCCTGTCTTATACCCCCTGGCGGTACTACCATAATGGGTGTTGGCTCATCTAGACATGTCAACCGTGGAAATGGATGTGTATGATAATAAAAAAAGTACTCATTAGACATACCAACATCGACAATATTCGGCCTGTCATCCCATGCCTCAGGTGCTAAAGTCATATACTCTATATATGCTATCTGATATGAAATGCAAGGCCCCCATCCTAACTCATCCTTGCTTCGCGCATAGTGTGCAACACCCTAAGGCATCCCCTATGTAAATCCAAACTTCCACTATACCCGCAATGCTAAGAATCTCTCTATGATGAATGGGGTCCTCCCTATCAAAAACTAGGGTATACATACAAACGACATCTCTAAATGATTTGTATCCCATGGCTCACAATCTGTGTATGGCTAGCATATCACTGCATCCATATCATCGAGGCACCATCTCCAGTAATCTAACTTGCCCAGCTTGGGCTGGACAAGTGCCATAGAATACGCATACACATATGGCCTGCCTAGTCGCCTCACTCTGGGACAAGATGGTCTCGTCATAGCAATATGCTCCCATGCCCAGATCTGGAGTAGTGTAACACCACATGACAAACTGGATGAACCTCTGTAAACCACCTAATGTAAATCATGATACAGATGAGCCAACATGTAGCTCCCCCAGGCATATCTTCATGGTTGTACCATCATCTGCTCAATGATCCTCCCACATCCCACCGATAGTCCCTTTGACCAGTGATCCAAACAAAGGAGACCTCCAATAAATGCACCCAAAACTATAGGTAAGGCCAGAAATCCCCTAAAGTCTTCCCATGGAACCCAATACCATGCTATATGCACATCACCATACACTCTCCTTAGTGCATCTGTACCACCTAGCTCCTTGTGATCATAGAACACAAGGGCGCCTACCACTGGAATACCCAAAATATTGTACACATCCTTAGGTGTCATAGTCACCTCACCCATTGGCAAATGAAAGGTGTTATGCTCTAAATGCCATCTCTCTACTAGCATGGTCAACAGTCCCCTTTTGGCCCGAATCGAAAGCATTGCCAACAAAGGTCCCAAACTGCATACCACTATTAGCTCTATCTCTGCAAGTCTAACCTCTGATATCCAATCCCACCCTGCAAAGTGATGCTCTCTAATTTGGAGGTTTTTGAAAACCTCCTATTTTTGGTTATCAAAAGGACAATCCATCATAATCATCTCATTGAATCAATCTACATCAAGTAAATCAAACACACTCATGTCTATCTATTAGTGACCCATATCAGTGACCCATACCAACCAGACCCATATCACGTGTTCTATCTAGATGATTCATAACATGCAATCAATGCCCAATCTATCTATCTGAATATCACATCAATTTGCTCTATCATCAATTACTATTTGTTTTCTTCTTCAAGAATGCACATTTATCAACAATCAAAACATCATCCTATTTGTATTTCAATCATGAATGCAAATATTTTTTTTAACCAATCATCTACTATTTTTTTTCTATCTCAGACAACAAATTTATCTGAAGTCATAACAATCATCTACTCTTTGTTTTTCATTTAGGGGAAACAAAGTTATCAGCTATCTACTCTTTGATTTCTATTTTGGAAAACTTGAAGTAATCAATTCTTTATCAAATTTTTTATCCATATCAACATGATGACACGACAATTTTTATATCAATTGACCAATGAAGTAATAAAAAATCATCATTTGCATCCAACAAGCACATTTCCTAAAAGCGCTAATCTATAGCCTCTATGCGCTAAAACTCTGTATGCCTTGAATTTTCCCCCCAATGCGGTAAAACCCTATATGTGCTGAAGTTTCCCACAGATGTGTTTAAACACAAATATGCCATTTTATGCCCTATATGCACTAAATCATTTCCTCTATGTGCTATTTCCCTAAAACTGCTAAAACTATAACCAAAAGCGCCATTTTATTCACTGGATGCACGACAACCCTAAAAGCACTAAACTATTTCCTAGATGCGCTAAAGTACTAGTTTCCCAATGGCATCCTATAAGCGTTACTCTATCTATCGAATGCGCTAAACTAGCTTTAACATAAAAAATACAAAAATGAAATCTTATATGCACTAAAAAAATTATCAAAAGCGCTAAAACACCTACTCTAAGTGCTAAAAAAGACTACTTACGCCTAAATCCGCACCAAAAACATGAAAAATTGATTCAAAACAAAAAATTTCAAACGCAACTGGTCTCTAGTATCAGTGGTCCCGCTCGAATCTATGTATGTGGTAAGGAATCTCCATCTCGCCAAGTCACTATCAGAACACAAAGTTTCTCAAAGTCAAAAAGTGAAAATGACTTGTCCTTTTTTCCCCTTTTACCTTTTAAAGGTCAAACAAAGGTGGGTTTTTGTGGAATGAACTATTTTATTTTTATCTTCCTATCTCACTTTGATTTTATTTTTCAAACTGGGGCATCCTTATACATCATTTTTCAAGAGCTAAATCACTGAATTCACATCAAAATCAAAATTTCATCATCAAATCATTTTTTTCAAACATTATCAAAACCTCATATCAGCATCAGTGATTTACCTCCTGAGGGGGCATCATCAATATCAGCATAAAAAACATATCAGGTTCAAATCAAGGGCATATGAGTCACATTTTTCCGATCAGGGGCAAATTTCAAGAGCAAGAATATTTTCTTTGAAACAATGTGTTTCACACATGACTTCAAAGAGGGGCAAAATGTATGTCTAAAAATGGTCATGGTTAATCAAGTTTGTTAATTAATTAAATATAAATTATTTAATTAATCTTCTAAAGTCATCTACATATAAATAAATTTAATTATTTATTTATATTGTTCACTTTTAAAATTTTTTTACATTAATTAAATAAATAACTTTATTTAATTATTACCATCTTCCATATTCCTCTTAATTAATTAATTAAATTTTATAATTTATTTATATTAATTATCATAAGTTTGAATTTTAAATTCAAATGATATTCCTCTAAATACCTTATTCTCATTTAATTAAATATTCTAAAATATTTAATTAGAAACTTTCTTCACTTCATATTTTATATATTTAATTAAACGCTTTTCTATCATCTTCTCACACATAATTAGATATTAAATATTTAATTATGGAAACTTCTAAATTCACCATCACATGTAATTAAATAAATTTATTTATTTAATTATGAGACTTATCTCCTACTTACTTCTCAAATGGAAAATTTCCCTTAGATTTGAAAGAGAAAATTTGTGTAGAAGGAAACATTCTATTTCTCTCCCGACTTTCAAAAATCTCTCACCGTTCATCTCGACAAGCTTGAATTAAACCATTGATCATGTCAACCAATCATAGTCTTTCGAAAACTCTATAAATACCTCTGTGAATCCAAACATTGGTTACACTTGCATATACTTACATTCATGTGCACACATTATTTTAATATCATCTAGCATTTATCAGTTTTTGTAATCATTACATTTAGTAATCTCATATTTTAGCTATCATTTTTAGTATTGTTAATGGCATCTTAGCATAAGCATGCATTTATTTCAAATCTCATTCTCTAGGAGATCATTTTGTTGAGCCTAGCGTATAATCTGAGAGCATGCTAGATTCAGCAAAACACTAGAAATAGAGGACAATAGGACGCTTTCGAAGGAGCTACGAGTTTAAGAGTTCGTTTTTCTTTTAAATCAGTTTCCTTTGATCTAATTTTTTATTGGTTTGTTTAATTTGTTAAATATTGTATACTTAAAATTGATCACACAGGATGTAGTGGTGATCAAATGACCTAGAGTTAAAGAGGTTTTAATCTAACTGTCACATTTTAAAGTTTAGTGTAGTGAGCAATAGGCATTGGATCCTTGTGTGGAGAGGATAGATCAATGACCATAATTCAAAGGTATGATTTTCCAATGGCTAGGTGGTGAAGCATGGTGAAAATATAGGAAACAACTATGAACTAATACAAGGGAAAAATCAATTGATTTGATCACCTCAACTGCTCACATTGATAACTAAAAATGACTTGGATGACAGAGAGGGGTATGATCTATTGGAGATCTTTTTCCTATCTACATTTGGTTGAAAATTTTATGGGAGCCTATGCCTACATTCATGAACGCCACTATGATGGGGTCAACTTGAGGTATCAACGACCTTTTATGGCCTGGTTATTACTCTATTTTGGGGGGAAATTTTGTTCTTTTTCCTGTAATCCTAGTTGGAGTTAGGGTTAGGATTTTGAATTTGAAGTGTATTTATTCCTAAACTGTAAAGGCAAGTTTTTTAATTTTTTTTTTAGTTCCACTCTCTCATATTTTTGTAATTCTTTTTCCTTAGTTTGTATGGTTTACTTCTTTTGCACCAAGAAAGGAGATGTTGTAATGTTTTCTCTATAATAACAATAGATGACCTAAATGCCCATTGCATTTTATTTAGTGATTTTTAAAATTTCTATCATTCTCTCTAGTATTGTACTCATTTCCTTTGAATCAATATATTCAAGGATTGTTTCTAATTCTCATATCACATTTATTGATTATGATTTATTGATTATTTTGTTTCTATTCAAAGAGTAGAGTAATCTCTTTAAATTCATATGTTAAGGTTGTGATGATGTAATAAGGATTTCAAATAATTTTGATAGCATTGATCTTTTATTGGTTTCTTGCTACAAGGAATTAAGTCTACTAGAAGCGAGGGGTTAATTTGTTGTAGGAGTGTCACTTCATTTTTGGACTCCCTATGGATAAGGCACTAGTTACTCTATGCTCGTAAGCCTAAGTCTGAGGTCGATCCAATTTCAAAATCAAATCAAAACCTTTTAATTTATTTCATTTTACTTTTATGTTTATTCCCACATTACCAGAATTCGTTGATAATATAGAAGGTTGGGTAGATGATTTAGCCCATCAAGGGCCTTCTACCATTGTAGTGTGATGATTTTCTTGCATATAGGGATACCCACCTTGGTCCTACAGAGCCTAATATTTAGAGGATTTTATTTCCAGTCATCTCCTATTCATTGGCTAGTGACCTATGGTCTCTAAGCATAAGGAGTAGCTACCCTCTAGGAGAAACTAGACAATCAGTTGGAAACACCAACATATTGGCTACTCTACTAGGGAAGAAAGAATAATAAGTGGAAAAATATCTAGGTGAGAAACTGAAAATATGCTCTACCTCTTTAGAAGCCACATGAAGTGGTGATTCCATTCAGGAAGTAGTGCAACCACAGTAGGAGGGTCCTCAAAGAGAATAATCCAGACAATGCAACAAGAGTCACACAACAGAAGCAACACAGAAATTGGAGGTAAATGCAGATTCAAAAATTCTTATTAATAGAGATCTCAGTTACAATCGTCCAACAACATTCAGGCTTACAAATTTGGCTCACAGGCCTAATACAACATGCTCAAAATATCATATTCTTATATGCTCCTTAATGCGAGCTGAAATCTTACAAATCAAATCCAAAAATTATCTACTTATCATTCACTACCTTTCTAATGATCTATTACAAGCTTTATATCATATCTATAGATCTAGAATCTTCCGCGTTGGTCAAAGATCATTACAATACCCAATGAAAGAAAATGTAATGTGTGCATGATAGGTCAACCTAAAATTTGAATTACTCCATCAATAGGTGCCTAAGATGAAGAGTGGACCTATAATTAAGGTCATGGACACTCCACGGGAAAATTACAATCACACTGTTAAGATCTGCAAGTTATGGGAAAGATCCTCAAGTGATCAAACTAGCAGATAGTCTTGAAAATTATTCCGGTGTCGGTTCAAGAAATTGCCACTTAATCTAGAGGTGATAACTTTATGAAAAAAAATCCAATCGTGCTCAAATATTGGAATAAGGAAAATGAACATGTCCACGATGTCAACATAGATCCATAAGATCTGGTAAGAAAATATGATGAATCCACCAACATGAACTAGTTAAGAATAGAACAAGAACAAAAACTAAAAGAAAATATTTTTGGTTCATGCAATATTTCCAAGAACCAAGGATGTTCCTACATTAGACATCTTTGGTTATTAAAAATTGAGTCCCTCACTTTGTTGGGGCTAAAGGAATACCAAGATGGTCTACCTCAGCCTGAGAAATCCAAGAAGAATCCTCAATTGGTCTACCTTTCCATTTCACAAGATATTCTTTGTACTATCTTCCACAAGTTTTCTTCCCATCTCTGATATCCAGAATCTCTTCTATCTCATTTGGTTGTTGTTTAGGAAACTGGTTCTCCAATTTTTCTTTACTATCTTCACTGAACTGTACTTCATGATATTGATGTAGATCTGCAATGTTGAATATAGGGATATACCCATGCCATATGGTAACCCCACTTCATATGCATTTCCTTAATCAAATTTCTTCAAGATCTTATAGGGTTTAAACTTCCTTGTCTTTAGCTTATTGTAGGTGCCAACTAGAAATCTTCCCTTCCTCAAATATACCATCACTTCATCTCCAACTTCAAATTCCTTATGTCTCCTATTTTCATCTGCTCGCTCCTTATACTTCTGGTTCATATCTTCCAATTGCTTCTTTACTTGAGTATGCACCATATTAATGTGTTCTACAAATTCTTGTGCTTCTGCACTCCTTTTATCTTCCTTACTGATGTCTCTTAACTCTAATATACCTCTAGGATGAACTCTAGTAACAATCTCAAAAGGTGTCTTTCCGATACTCCTGTTCATTGAATTATTGTAAGCAAACTCTACTTGTGCAAGTACTAAATCCCAAATTCTAGTCTTTTCTCCAACTAAACATCTCAACAAATTCCTCAAACTCCTATTTACTACATTTATTTGTACATCAGTCTGTGGGTGAAAAGTAGAACTGAACTTCAAATTTTTCTTCAACTTCTTCCAAAGTGTTCTCCAAAAGTAACCAAGAAACTTTGTGTCTCTGTCTCAAACAATACTCCTACGAAATCCATGCAATCTAACCACTTCTTTGAAAAAAAAGCCTGCTACATGTATTGCATCTATTGTCTTCTTACAATGTATGAAATGTACCATTTTAGAAAATCTATCCACCACCACAATATAGAATCATGACCTCTTTGTGTCTTTGGCAAACCAAGTATGAAATCCATGTTGATATCTTCCCAAGGTCTCTCTAGAACTATCAAAGGCTTATACAATCCAACATTCTGACTACTCCCTTTTGCAACTTGACAAACTATGCAACTCTACAAAAATTTCCTAACATCCTTATGAATTTGTGTCCAAAAGTAGTAGTTCTCACTTACCAATGCTATTGCCTTATCAACTCCAAAGTGTCCTGAAAATTGTCCACTATGTTTTTCTTTCACCAAGTTATCCCTCATTGAACTTCAAGGTATACAAAATTGATTCCCTTTGAACAACATGTCCGCTTGAATGAAATGATCCAACCACTGACTCATATCCTCCAAAACTGGTTCTTTACAAGCTCTCCAAGGTTCTATGAAATTTGGGTCTTCCTCATACATGTTCTTCAACTCATCAAACCCTAATACCTCCACACTCATCTTTGCCAATAAATTCTTTCTCCTACTCAAAGTATCAGTAATTGTATTTGACTTTACACTCCTATTCTTCAAAACAAAAGTATAACTCTGCAATAATTCTACCCATCTCATGTGTCTTTGGTTCAACTTACCTTGACTATTCAAATTTTTCAACGCTTGATGATTTGTATACAACACAAACTCCTTAGGCAACAAGTAATGTCTCCACTTCATCAAGGCTTAAACTATGGCATAAAACTCCTAGTCATACACTGAATGTCTTCTCTTAGCATAGTTCAATTTCTCACTAAAATATGCTACAGGTTTCCCTTCTTGACTCAATAGTGCTCCAATTGCATTTCCACTTGCATCATATTCTACTTGAAATACCTTATTAAATTATGGTAAAGCCAACATAGGCTACTTAGTTACCTTCTATTTCAACAACTCAAAACTCTGATCTACTCCATATGTCCACCTAAAATCCTTCTTATCTCCTTACCTTACTTATGTCATAGGGCTACAAATAGAACTGAAATTCCTAATGAACTTCCATTAGAAACTATCCAATCCATGAAATGATCTTACCTCTCCAATGCTATTTGGTGTAGGCCACTCAATAATTTCTCTTACCTTCTTAGGATACATTTTCAATCCATCCATAGATATCACAAATCCTAGATATACCAACTCTTCCTTTATGAAACTACACTATTTAATGTTTATCAGCAACTTCTCTTCTCTCAACTTCTGCAAAACTTGTCTTATATGCAATAAATGTTCTTCTCTAGTCTTACTAAAAATCAAGATGTCATCCAAATATACAATCACAAATTCACCCAATAATTTCTTCAATACCTCATTCATCTACCTCATGAAAGAACTCATTGCTTTTGTTAGACCAAAAGGCATTACCAACCACTCATACAATCCTTCATTTATCTTGAATGTTATCTCCCATTCATCTCCTTCTTTGATTCTGATCTGATGATATCCACTCTTTAAATCTATCTTTGTAAATTATTTAGCTCCACTCAAGCAATCCATAATATCATCCATTTATGGCAAATACAATCTATACTTCACCATGATCTTGTTTATGGCTCTAGAGTCTATACACATCCTCCAATTTCCATCCTTCTTAGGTGCTAACACAACAAGTACTACACAAGCAATTAAGCTCTCTGATCAAACCCTTTCCTCAACAATTCTGGCACTTGTCTATTCAAATCTTCATTTTTTGTCAGTGTCATCTAGTGTGCTACTCTATTATACAAACTAGCTCCAGGAATTAGATCCATGAAATGACTAATACTCCTCACGAGTGGAAATCCATCAGGTACATTATCTGAAATGATATCTTCATACTCTGTCATCAACTCTTTTACCTCATTCAGTTTTTCTTATACATGCTTCAAGTCTTAAGCCTTCTTAGGAACCAAGGCATAGCACACATTGTCATGTCTCAATCCATCTAGAAATCTCCTTCCATCAACCAAACAAACTCTAGCATTTGTACAAATCTCAACTTTAGGAACATCCTCCAATGGAAACAAAGTTTGCTTCATCCCATTAGCAACAATGGTGTATGTTTTCTTCTTTCCATCATGAATAGCCTATCTAACGAACTGCCAAGGTCTTCCCAACAAAACATGGCATACATCCATAGGCATGATATCACACAAAACTTCATCATGATAATTTCCTATCTTCAATTTCACCAAACATTGTTCACTTACCAGTATCTTATGCTCATCTTGAATCCATGCTATCTAATAGGGATTCAAGTGTTTCAATCTTTCCAACTTCAATTTGGTCACCATTTCTTTAGAAACCAAGTTCTCAGAGCTTCCACTATCAACAATCACTTTGCAACATTTACTGATGACCTTGCATCTGGTTCAAAAATATATATTTCACTACAATGGTTCCTTCTCCAACTCACTTTGACACAATACTCTTCTATTCACCAACACTTCTCCTTCTAGTTTGTTTAATGATCCAAAATGATCCTCCTCAACAAAGGTTGTTGTTCTATTGTTCTCTGCCTTTTTGCTTGTCTCTCCTTGATTACATTCAAATGCTCTATGTCCTTCACCACATTTGAAGCAAGTTCCTTTGAATACTCTTTTCTCATGTCCTCTGTCATCTCTTCTATAAACCTCATTCCAGTAACCACTATATCCACCCCTTTGGTAAGAGTTTTCATCATCTCTATGGTATGAATTCTCATTATTACTGACTTCCTTGACTTTTTTTTTATATGGAAAAGATCATCTTCCTCCTCCAGTAAAAGTTCTTCCTCTTTGAAATCTTCCACCTCTTCCTCTTTGTCTTTGCTCATGTCTTTTATTCAGCTTCTCTTCTACTTTTAGGGCACACTAATATGCCTCTTCCACACTTAACAACTTGATCAAACTAATATCATCCTATATTGATGATCTCAAACCATTCACATATCTAGCTACTTTCTAGACCTCATCCTCTGAATGTTTGGATATAATATTCAACTTGTAGAACTCCTCAATATACTCTGTCACACTTGACTCTTTATGTTTCAAATTCTGCAATTTTTGGAACAAACTAACCTAATAGTCTAAAGGCATAAACTTTGTCTTCAACTTGTTCATCATCCAATCCCATGATTTTATCTTCACCTTTCCTCTTCTTTGCCTATCTATCTACAAATGTTTCCACCAAAGGGATGCATGTCCTCTCAACTTTGTACAAGCGAATTTCACCTTCTTGTCTTTAGTGGTACCTTCAAAATCAAAATACTTTTCTATCTCTATTATCCAATCTATCAATACATCTGAATCTAACTTACCATTATAATCCAATGGATAGAAATGTGGTTTGGTATTTTCTCTAGTTAGGGATCTTATGAACTTCTCTTCTCTTTGATCAAGACTAGTTTGATCTTCTCTTCCCCTTTCTTCCTATAATTCTACCTCTTCATCAATCAAATAATCAACTAGTCGACCTCTCCTCTAGGTTTTTTCAACTACATCTAATCTAGTAGCAATTTCTCTTAACATCTCCATCATAGCCAGATCTACATTTCCATGCACTCCATTTCCTCTACCATTTCTTCTTCCCGCCATCTTTACACAAGTCCTCAGTAGATGCAGGTTGGATCCTCAATCCACCACCCCACAACAAATCTTCAACAAGACTCTACCAATTCTAGTGATCTATCATGGATCAAATCTCACTCTGATACCAATCTAGCGTAGCCATAGTAGGAGGGTCCTCAAAGAGAACAATACATACTGTGAAGAAAGAGTCACATAATAGAACCAACACAAAAATTGGAGGAAAATGCAGATTCAAACATTCTTATTAAGAGAAATCTCAGTTACAATTGACTGGCAACATCTGAGCTAATAGATTTGACTCACATGCTTGATGCAACATGCTCAGAATATCATATTCTTATATGCTCCTTAATGCAAGTTGAAATATTACAAATTGAATCCAAAAATTATCTACTTATCATTCACTACCTTTCTAATGATCTATTACAAGCTTTATATCATATCTACAAATCTAGAATCTTTCACGTTGGCCAAAAATATTACAATCCCCAATGAAAGAAAATGTAACATGCACATGAATAGGTCAGCCTAAAATTTGAATTTCTCCATCAACAGGTGCCTAAGATGAAGTGTGTACCTATAATTAAGGTCGAGGACATTCCACGAGATAATTAAAAACACACCGTTAAGATCGACAAGTGATCAAACTAGTCGATAGGCTTGAAAATTATTCTGGTGTCGGTTCAAGAAACTACCACTTAATCCAGAAGCAATAACTTGCTGGAAAAATATCCAATCATGCTCAAATCTTGGAATAAGGAAAATGAACATGTCCATGATGTAAATGTAGATCCACAAGATCTGGTGAGAAAATATGATGAATCCACCAACATGAACTGAGTAAGAACAAAACAAGAAAAAATATTGAAAGAAAATATATTTGGTTGATGCAAGATTTCCAAGAACCAACGATGCTCCTGCAACAGGAAGATAGAGATGTATCCATTTGGGAGAGTCAAGAGATTTGTTGATCTAAAGTTTTAAGTTAGATGATCCAAGGACATGCATACTTGAAGAGGGAGATTTTTGTAATGTTCCTATTGTGTTCTTGAAGTCTGGTACTCTACTTGTGGAGAGAACTCAGAAATACCTAGATCTTGGAAGTATCTCTCTACTTCTTGAAGATATTTTCCTCTTTCAAAGAGGTTGTGACTCTACAAAAAAGTTACATCATCAGAAGAGTTGGTTGCAACATTGTTTAGGTATTTTTCTATTGCAACATTTTTTTATGAAGGTTTGCAACAAAAGATTCTAGTAAATATTGCCCCTTATCCAATACTCTAAGGTACTATTAGAAAAGGGAAATGAGAAATCAAGATATTCTCAAAGAAATATCAAGAAGTAGATGGTTGTAGAGGGGATTAACTCATTTGCAAGTATGTATAGCCATCTGGTCCCCCCTCTACAAGATATGGTGTCATGATAGAACAACAATTATGTTTTCAAAGAAGACCTTTCTCTATTCAAAGACATAGAGCATTAAATTTTAGTGGCATCCATAACTACCCAAATCCTATTCCTAATGGGATTAGGGAACTTTTTCCAAAAAATTATGATAAGAAACCCGAGCTAGCAAAGAAGCATCTGTAGGAGTTTGTGAATCTAATGGAAGATTATGAGGTAGATGTTGAGGATGTTGGCATGAAGCTATTTGTTGAATCCCTACAAAAAGATGCTAGGGATTGTTTTTTATACTTGCCATCCTACTCCATTTCATCTTGGAAATATTTTATGACAACAATCATAAAGAAGTTTGGTGAAAGAATTAATGTGGGTTATGTGATTTCCGAATTCATGGACATCTAGAAGGCAGAAGAAGAATTGATTCCAACCTTTAACTTAAGGTTTTCAAAGGCCATGAATGGTATTCCTGAGAGTTTTAGACTCAATTATGTAGCATTTTTGGTTTTATATCTAGGCATGTTTAATAAAAAAGTGAGCTATCAATTAAGAGACAAGGAGCCTACAAAAGTTTACCAAGAATATTAATTTTCCATGGATATTGAGAATAACAAAAGGTATTCAATGCCCAAGGGATATATGGCTACAAGTGTTGATAATCTTAGCATGTTTTTAAGATGTGAGTTATCTGGATCAAAAAATAACAATGATTGTTTAGTTAATGATAATTATGCTATTACAAATAGTCTATCATTACACCTTGCAACTGAAGGTGAATTCTAAATAAATTATGTAGATGCAATGCCTCAAAATGATAGAAAAAATTGTCCCATTCCTTAGTCTAATCAGAACAGTGGCATAATGTGTATGGATGAAAGAAATGCACTAGAAAATGAGAATGTATCTTATGCTAATAGGGGTGAGCCTTGTATCAAAGAAAATCTAGATGAAATGTGTGAAGAAGTAAGAGGAATGCAGGGGTTCATGCCTTGTTATGTTTTAGTCAGTCAAAATAATGAGGGTGTTGCTAACTTTGATTATTTTTCCATTACTCATGATTGCATGCATAAGATTGATATGGTTTCCTTCACTTCACCTGAACAAGATTTTAATGTGCATATGGGTCAAGGCATATGCTTTTTCCCCAAGTAAGGTATTGTGTGCAATGATGGACTACATGAATGTGATTTGGAACTATTGATGGGTGATGATACAAATAATGATGAAATTTCTTCTTTTAGTTCTTTTGTTGATTTTTGTAATTCTACATGTGATGAAGATGAAAACTTCAATGAAGGCCATGATGTGGAAGATATACTACCTAGTTCAAAGCTAATGCATAATGGTAGTGTTTCTTTTGTGTGTTTCAATTTTTTACATGAAAATAGAGAGACAATCCAAAGAGTATAGCTCTCTACATGAAGTGTCTCATAGATTAAATGGATGTCCTGATGATTTGTTTATCAGCATAGATAACCCCAAGGTATGTTTCTCATCCATGGTCCCTATTTTGGGTGAAGTTGAATATGAGAAATTCATTTGTGATGAAGAAATAGGTTCTCATGATGTGAATGTTAGTGTCCCTAAGTTTGAACACTTCATTTGGACCCATCATGTAGCTTGTGATAATGACTAGTAGCAGTAAAGTGGTGATGTTGTGGTTTCTCATATTTCTGATGTGCCTAAGCTTCAACGTTTTTGGTTTGACTTGTCCGAGGATGGGTTTCCCTTTGCAGGTCAACATGATGAAGGGGCATATTTTTGTTTTCCTAATGAATTGGAGGAATTTTCCTTTTTCCTTGATTCATCTAAGGAGGTCAACATGTATGAGAATTCCATGAATTCATATGGTGTTGACTTGAGGTTTCAAGTTTTTCCATCACCTACTATGAAAATGAAAAATTTGGTGCATAGCACACAGCGACCTATGTATGTGGTTTCCCTATAGTAGCAAGATCAAGTATGAAGCAAGTTTACACTTATCTAGGGATAATTGTATGTTTGTGTTTGCAGGAGAAGGGTTAATTATTTTTATTTGGTGTGGCAAAGAAAATTTTGGGTTAAGGGAGTTCATCTCCTTTCAAAGGCTAGTATTCAACATGGGTAAGTGATAACTTCCCTTTTTCACATTGTGGTCTGAGGCCGTGCAATGAGGTTTTTAGTTGGGTTGAATTTGTTTCCTAATGGTTGGCATGGTATACTTCTCTAGAGATTTGAATTCTCATTATGCTTTGTCAAGAATACATGCCCAACTAGAGCCACTAGTGGAGCTTTCAAAATCCATGGCTATTTTAAATTTTGGTGACCCATGAGCTTTTGAAAATTCTTCAATTATATCCGATTAGGGTCCAAAATTGCATGAAATGCTTAAACCCTCATAAAACCCTAATTCCCTAGTTTAAGTGTGCCTTTTGTTTTATTTTCTCATTGACGTGTTATGCCTGATCCCTGGTTGATTAAGTTCCAACTCATGTATTAGGCAGTCACTCTTTAACTAGCCCCTTTACCTTGTCTTCTAGTCATGGCCCCATTCAAATATTATTACCATCAATAGGGTGTGTTTTCTTTCCATTGGCGATGTCTTTAACTTCCCTGCATCAATGGGACTCTAAGGCACCTCCCCCCGATATGATACTATCTCTTCAATAAACTATAAGTGGTCAGTGGTGGGGCATCATGATGTATGGTAGAGAGCTGGCAGCATCCCGCTATCCCACAGTGTTTTTGTGGACATATTGCTTTTCTCAACGGGGGAGTGAGGAGGTGACATGTGGCATGGTGGGACCCATTGTAGGTCAGGGGTGGTGTTGGTTTTTGCTCCATCTAGGGACTCTAAAGGTCTCACTCTGATATATGGGTGTCTCTTTGATGATTTCCTATGTTGATTGGATGGTACAAGATGTGTTTTGGTGGGGCCTGATGCTCGACCCACTGGATGGCTTCAATGACCCATATTTGTTGAGGGAGTGATCAATGGACATCATGTGCATCATTCACATCATTTTTTTGAATGATGTCACTTAAGTGTTATCCATGATAGTCTTATGTGTTGTGCTAGAGAACAAATGTCTCAAAATTAAAGATAGATGATCTAATAGTTATCACAGATGCTTAGTGCATCGCGGTTGTGTTTCAAAGGAAATTTTTCCTTTATGTAATTAGTGATGAATGCAGAATGAAGGTGAAGGGGATGTTAAAGGGGTTGATGGGTGGCAGATGTTGCATTGAGGGGACCATAAGGGTTGTCACTCTAAACTTTTTTAGTGTCTCCAATGGGATATGATGGAGAATGAATGACCTAGATTTAAAGAGGTTTTAATTAGACGATCAAGTATTAAAGTTTAGGGCAGTGAGTGATAGGCATTGGATCCTAGCTCAAAGAGGATAGATTGACAACCATAATTCAAAGGTATGATTTTCCAATGTCTAGGAAAATTGGCATGGTGTGAATCGAGGAAATAGCTATGAACTAATACAAGGGAAAAATCAATTGCTTCGACTACGTCAACTACTCACATTGATGACTAAAAATGGCTTGGATGTTGGAGAGGGGTAGGATCTATCAAAGATCCTTTTCCTATCTATATTTTATTGTGGATTTCATGGGTGCATATGCTTGCATTAATGAATGCCAGTATGTTGGGGTCTACTCAAGGTGTCATGGGGCCTTTATCACCTAGTTATTGTGTTATTTTGGAGGGGAATTTTACTGTTTGTGATCTAATTAGGGTTATTTTTCCTATAACCCTAGTTGGCGTTAGGGTTAGGATTTTGAATTGTTTTGTAATTTTTGTTTTGGTTCCACTCTCTCAGATTTTTGTAAGTCTTTTTCCTTAGTTTGAATAGTTTCCTTCTGCATGGAGAAAGGAGATGTTGTATCTTTTTCTTTGTAATAAAAATAGATGACCTAAATTCCCATTGAATTCTATTTATTGATTTTTATCAACTATATCATTCTCTCTAGTATTGTACTCATTTTCTTTGAATCAATATAATAAAAGGAATTTTTTTATTCTCATATCACATTTTGTGATCAAGAATGTCTAATTTGTTAGTTTCTATTCAAGGATCGAAGTAATTTCTTTTAATTCATATGTTAAGGTTATGATGATGTCATAATAATTTCAAATAATTTTGATAGAATTTATCTATTGTTGGTTTCTTATTGCAAGGTCATAAGTCTATTAGAAGTCAGGGGTTGGTCTATTGTAGGAGTGTTACGTCATTTCTAGACCCTATGTGGATAAGGCACTAGTCAATTTATGCCCATAAGCCTAAGTTTGAGGTCGATCCAATTTCAAAATCAAATCAAAACCTTTTAATTTCCTGCATTTTACTTTTATGTTTACTTCCACATTACCAGAAGTTATTGATAATACAAAAGGTTACATAGATGATTTAGCCCATCAAAGGCCTTCCATCATTGTAGTGTGATGATCTTCTTACATATAAGAATACCCACCTTGGTCTTGTAGAGCCTAAAGTGTAGAGGAGAAGCTTGACATCCATCTCATATTCACTGGCCATTGACCCAAGGTCTCTAAGCCTATAGAGTCAATACCCTTTAGGAGAAACTAGACCATCAGCTGGAAACACCAATAGGAACCCTCTCTAGTTTTGGTTTCTTATCTTCTTTCTACTCTTCTTCTTCAATTTATGGATGTATATCAAATCTACAAAACTCTAGCTCTTGTGAGATCTTATACAAATATTTGTCTACCATAACATTTTTTTCTCTCAATCATCTTTCCCAATCTCTTATTGTAGCATCTATAAGTTTTGATCCTAATTGAGTAACCAAGAAAGATCCCTTCATCACACCTTGAATCAAACTTTTCAAGGTCTTCTTAATCTCTTTTTATGTAGTATCTGCTGCCAAATATCTTGAAGTATCTAATAGTTTGAGGCCTACCATATCATAGCTTATAAAGGGTCTTGACCCTCAAATGTAAGCTATTAAGAAAATAGATAGGAGTGTGAATTGCTTCATTCCAATAGATATCACATAGATCATCATATTTCAACATAGCCCTATCCATCTCTTGGATAGTCCTATTCTTCCTCTCTACCACCCCATTCTAGTGAGGGGTTCTAGGAGAAGACATATGTCTTCATGATCTTCACAAAAAAATTTAAATTCATTTGAAGTAAATTCACCTCCTCTATCTAACCTTAAGCATTTGATCATAGCATCCATTTCATTCTCAACTTTTTCTTTGAATATTTTAAATTCATAAAAATATTTTGATGCATCTCTTAGAAATGTGACCCAAGTCATTCTAGTATAATAATCAATAAGAAACATGAAGTACCTTTCACCTTTTTGACTCCTTATTCTTTTAGTAGAGAAATCCTTGCTCTTGAAACTTGTATTTTTTTCTTTCTCATTTGACATTCCTTACATAATGTGTTTGCATGATTAGTTATCTTAAGCATATCTCTCACTACATGAGTAGAACTAATCTTCAACATATTGTAAAATTTGATGTGTCCCATTATTTTTTGCCACAACCAACACCCACTAGATTGAGATAATAAGTAGATTATTCCATTTTCCTCCTTTAAATGATAGACATTTGTAATTGTCTTTGCACCTTCAAAAATTAGTCTTCTGGACCTTGCCTTCTTGATCTCACAACCATTGGCATGAAATGTAATATTTTATCCTTTTATGCACATCTGACTGAAAATGAGAAGATATGCTTTAAACCTTTTACATAGATGACATCCTTAATCTTATTATTTCCATCAAGTTTTTTGGCACCCTTTTCACAAAATTTTGTTGAATCATCACCACCAAACTAAACATATCAACCATTACAATTCTTAAGATTGATGAACCTTCCCTTGTCACCTGTCATGTGCTTAGAGCAACCGCGGTCAATCACCCAAGAATTTTATTCTTACTTTACATGAAAGGAAATCCACATAACCATAAATATTTCACTATTTTTGTTAGCCTACAAATTACCAGACCTCTTACATTTTTCAATATCACCATTTTTTTCTTTCAAATCCATGAATAGGGTTTCATCATTTGAATCATTGTCCTCATCTTTTGAGGAACAACTGCTCTCCTTAGAATAGAGTCCTCTTTTGAACTTATCTCTTTTGTTACTATCATCCAATTCTTTATAATGACATTATATTCAAAATGACCAATCCTTCCATAATTGAAACACTTGAAAGGTAACTTACCTTTGTATTTTCCAATTCCTTTTTCAATATTCTAACAAAGTTTTCTTCTACCTCATCAAATTCATCATTTTTATCTCAATTTCATCTTCCACCTTTTTACTGGATTTGAATCTAGATTCCTTCTTTGGAACATGTTTTTTAATCTCTCTCATATCAATGGTTGTGAGAGTACCAAAAAATTTGTCTACTAAATACTTATCCAAGTTCTTAGATTCTTGAATAAAAAAAACCTTATGACTAAAAGATTTAGGGAGAGATCTTAGAACCTTCTTCATAATATCATCTTACTTTACTTCTCCACCAAGGCCTTTGATTCCAGTAACAACTTCATGCACCTGGAGCATACAACTAGCAATATCTATTGCAAGAATGAAGAAAGGAATGGAGGTGTTTTCATTAATGCCAACTAGTCAACTGATTATCTACTAGTTGTTGTTGGTTGTATATGTTGAAGATATTGAGAAAACTGTATTAAAGAAAGTTTACAAGTATTCAATTTTTGATCCAGTATTTACCCCTGTGTTTATCTAGTTCAGTTATGTTGGTCATGGTTGTTGAAGGTTTTTATATCCAAATTTTTGGTTGTTGGTTTGTTGTGAAGTTTGGGTTGTGTTCACTAGTTGTGAACTATGTCTTTTTATATTTTGGTTGAGGTCTGAGAGAAAAATTTTTGGTCCATATTTCTCTTTGATGAAGTCTTTTGACTTGGGGTTCTAGATTTAAGATGTTCATATTGCATTAAAGATATTTTTGGTTTCTGGAAGTTCTAACCTTAATTGTTCTATGTGTTTTACACTTTTTTGGCTGACCTTGTGTTAAGCACTATCTTCAAAGTTGATAAAGTGTGTTGGATCTATTTTGGGTCCTGGAGAAGCATGTGTTTGGTTCAACCTCATTCTAATTCCACCCTAGGATGTTTGGCACTGACCTAATTTGAATGAAGTTGGATGGCTAACTTTGTATCTATTTCAAGGTTGGGGATAACTTATAAATACATAATGAGCTAGTAATGAAAATCATACTAAAGAAAAGAAGGAAGAGAAGTGAAAGAGCAGATACAACATTGATGTTATTCAGAAAGTGTGTGTGAGTTGTGTGTGGAAGATAAATGCAAAGCTTAATGCTGAGTTTCTAGATGTAGAGACTAGAAGGAAAACTCTATCATTCATGCAAGTTGATCAAGTAGTTGTTTTGGAATTTTTTTCGCATTGAGATTGTACTATCCCTATAGCAAGTATTCTTTATTTTCTTTGTATCTCTATGGTAGTGAGCCTCTAGGTTGTAACCCTGTGGACAATGAGTCCTTATTTCAGGCAGTGACCCTTTTTGTAATCTGTTTTGATATTCTCTATGGTGTGAGTTAATCCTCATCATGGTTTTTCCATCATTGGATTTTCCACATAAATATGGTGTTATTGTGTTAGATTTGAGTTTCTGCATTGGTATTTGATGATTAATCATTTAAGCAATTTTAAGTATTAGTTTTGGTGATTGAATTAAAGGTTGAAATCTGTGACAACTGATTCACCCACCTCTCAGTTTTCCTATTCAACAATTGGTGGGTAAACCCAAAAAAGTGGTTTACAATTCAAGTGAGGAAGGAAAAGTTGCAAAAAATGACCCCATGTAAAAAAAAAATTGGATTTTAGGGTTCAAACAAACTTTTTGGTTCAAGAAAACCAAAAGAGGGTTCGATAGAACCCTAGTTTGATTGAACCCATTAAATGCAAGGTCCCACCATTCCCACCAAAAAAACAAAGAAAACTTTTTTTCGAAAGGGGCTTCACTTGAACCCCCATTTTCCCACCTTCTCACCCTCTAGCACCAAAAAAGACCATAATTTTGCACTTTAAAGCTTGGGTTGAGGATGAAAATGGATGAGACTTCATAGACCCAATTGGATAATGGTAGTCCTCAAAACAAGCTATCCAACAAATATAATTTTAATATGTTTTGGTTTTATTATTTATTTAATTTTTTTAGTTTTGTTAAACATAGGTTTTTCACCGAAAATCAAGCTCTATATTCTGCACATGTGGAAAGATAGAAGATTTTCAGAAAAAAAAAAAGAAAACTATGAGTGCAACAGATATTGAAGTCCTTGATCCAACAAAAAAAATGAATTTCGATACATACAAAAAAAGTTACACATTATATGGTCTACATATGTCTAAATTGTAATTGGTTTGACTTTGAAACTTGATTAAAGAAAAAATATTCAATAAAACACTATGAACCAATTGGAGGCACTAGATATCATAGTTACAAATTTAAATTTGAAAAAAATTATCCTTCATGGAAAAAAAGTTATGTTATACAATGAGCGTCACTCCTTAAAAATGTTGTTTACTGAAAAAACTAGTTTTCAAAGGAGATGGAAAAAGAAGTGCAAATCTGATTCCAAAAAATGAAAAAAATATATTTAGAATCTACAGAAAAAATGTCACAAATCACTAGTTTGCATCATTTTCAAATTCCTCGTGGTTTAGCTGCTATAGGTGCCTAAAAGTCAAGATTTAGTTAGAAAAATTATTTCAGTGTCTAGTTTGGTGAAAATTTGTAAACCAATATTGTGGGATCACCCTGGTATCAGAGCTTGGTTCCTTGGTGAATATCTTAACTACTTGAGGAAGGTTTGGGATGGCTATCAAGATGGTCTTTAATTATTTGAGGTTTGATGGAACTAATTATGGTGTCTGGAAAGTATTGGTGGAAGAATATTTTGAGTATTATGGATATGATGTGGAGAAAGCTTACAAGAATCCTTACACTCCTACTAATGGTTCAAGTATGCCTAAGGAGAAGTTCATCTTGAAGAATAGTCTGGTACATTCTGAGTTGATTAAGGTTCATAATTTGAAGACAACTAAGGAAGTTTGGGATGCTTTAGAAAGAGTGGATGATGGTGATGAAAGAGTTAAATAGGTGAAATTGCATAATTTAGAAACACAATTTGATCTTACACATATGTACGAAGATGAAAATGTTAAAGCTTATGTACAGAGATTGGATGAGGTAGTGGCTAGAATGTGATCACTTGGTGCTACTATAGATGAAACCAGGATTGTAAAGAAGATTGTCATAACTCTTCCTGATGCTTACAGTGAGAAGTTGAATGCTATTGAGTAGATTATCGATTATAAGACTTTAACTAAGGATATGTTGTTAGAATTTTTGACATCTTATGAGATGAGAAATCCAAGTCTAAGAAATGGAGGAAAATTAGAGACTGTTTTTAAAGCTACAAAAGTTGAAGATTCAGATGAAGAGAAATTTGATGAAATAGAAGCTAACTTTGTAAGAATATTGAGAAAGGGTTCTAGAAATTATGAAGGTAAGTTTCCCTTTAAATGCTTTAATTGTGGAGAAATAGGTCATTATGTCAAGCAAAGTGTTTGAAAAGAGCTAAAAGGAATAAACAAAGATATGAGAAGGAAAAGAAAGGAAAGAAAATTAATAGAGCTTACTATGTGAATGAGAATTCCAGTATTTAAGATGAAGATTCAGAATATGAAGATCCAGATGAAAATGAATTCTTGTTCTTGGAAATTAAGGATGAACCTACTTCTACTAATTCAAAAAAATGGGTAAAGGAAAGCCCTCTAGAGAAGGAGAAGGAGAAAGATGAAGGTACAATTATCTATGCCCTATATTCTAAATAAGAAAAGAATTTTTGGGTAGTTGATAGTGGTTGTTCACATCACATGATTAGTGATAAGAGTAAGTTTTTCAAACTGTAGAAATACATGATGTAGGCTTGGTTATGTTTGGAGATGATATTGGTGATAAAATCTGTGGGATAGGTTTAGTAAGTTTTGATGGAAAGCATCATACTGATGATTTCTACTATGCTAATGGTTTGAGGCATAATTTGTTGAGTGCTGGTCATATGTGCAAAAAAGGATATGATCTTGTGTTTAAGGATGAGAAATGTGAGATCTAGAAAGGATCTAGAACATTGATTGCTACAAGAAAGAAATCTAAAGGGAATATTTATCAACTTAAGGGTGTTGATGGATGATGCTTTATGACTCAGATAAATTAAAGTTGGCTATGGCATAGGAGAATGTGTCATATGAATTTTGATAACCTAGAAAGGATTAGTGTTGTTCAAGTCATGAGAGATCTAGCAAGAATTACAAATCTTGTTAATGCTATTTGCAAGAATTGTTAGTCTGGGAAGCAAGCAAGAAATCATTACATATCAAGAGAAAAATTTACTACTGGACTACTAGTTTTAGTTCAAACAAATATTTTTAGTCCTATGAGAGTTCAAAGTCTACCTGGTGAAAGGTACTTTATGCTTTTAATTGATTATTATTCTAGATATGCATGGGTTACATTTCTTAGAGAGAAATCAGATGCATTAGATAGATTCAAGGCATTCAAGGCTATGGTTGAAAATAAAGAGAATTTGAAGATAAAATGCTTAAGATCTGATAGAGGTGGATAATTCACCTCCCATGAGTTCAATATGTTCTATGAAGTGCATGGAATAGAAATTTATCTATTTTGAGAACTCCTCAGAAGAATGGAGATGGTGAAAGAAAAAATAAAATAGTTCAATAGACTGCTAGATCAATGATCACTGAAGCCAGATACTGGAAGTTTACTAGAAAGAATCTATTCATACTGTAGTTTATGTGTCCAATCGAGTTTGAACAAGAGAAAATAGTACAAAGACTCCCTATGAGCTATGGCACTGAAGAATTCCTATAGTTAAATATTTCAAGGTATTCAAAATCAAATGCTATATCAAAAGAGATGAGGAAACTTTGAGAAAGTTTGATGCAAGAAGTGATGAAGGAATATTTCTTGGATACTGTACAAAAAGAAAGCCATATAGATGTTTCAGTAAAATATTGAGAAAGACTGTAGAGAGCTCAAATGTGAAGGTTGATGAGACAATAAATAATTCTATTGATATTGGTGGATATGTCTCTAATGAACACGATTGTACAAGAATAGAAGAAATTATGGAAGAACAAGATAAATATAAGAAAAAGAAAATGGATGAACTGAATAAGAGAGAAGAAGATGCTTTGGTAATGTCCACTAGGACACCAAAATATGTACAAAAAATAAGATTATTGGAGACAAGACAAAAGTCATGTTAAACAGAAGCAAAGTTGTTGATGAAGTAAATTTGTGTTTATTCTCTGAGATTGAGTCAAAGATAGTAAGTGAAGCTTGTAAAGATGAACATTGGAAGAAAGCAATGAAAGAAGAACTTTTGTAAATTGAGAAGAATCAGACTCAGGAATTGGTCCCAAGATTAGCAGATAAAAATATCATTGGTTCAAAATGGGTATTCAAAAATAAGTTGAATGAGAATGGAGAAGTTAGAAACAAAGCAAGGCTTGTGTGTAAAGGATACTCACAAGTAGAAGGCATATATTTTTAGGATAATTTTTCCCCTATAGCACGAATGGAAGATATAAGGATGTTCTTGGAATTGGCTACTTATAAAGATTTCAAAGTCTATCAGATGGATGTCAAGTCAACATTTTTGAATGGTGAGTTGGAATAAGTTTACATGGAACAACCGAAAGGATTTCAGTTAACAGAACAACTGGATATAGTGCGCAAATTGAAGAAAGATTTATATGGATTGAAGCAAGCTCCTAGAGCTTGATATGCAAGGTTAGATAGGTATTTTATTCATCAAGGATTTATCAAAGGTACTGTAGATATTAATTTATACTTTAAGGTTGAAAATGACAAAATCCTGATTGTAGTTGTATATGTTGATGACATTATCTTTGGAAAAAATGAAAAGATGTGCAAGATGTTTGTGGAGGAGATGTAGAAATAATCTGAAATGTATATTTATGGGGAGATGAATTTCTTTCTTGGGCTACAAATTAATCAAATAAAGAAATGAATTTTCATCTCATAGTCTAATTGTGTGAGAGAGATGTTGAAGAAGTTTGAGATGGATGGTTCCAAACCAATAAGAACTCCTATGGTGACTGGTTGTAAATTGGGTAAATATGTTGATTCACCTAAGGTTGATCAGAGCAAGTATAGATCTATGATTGGTGGATTATAGTATTTGACTACTACTAGACCAAATATTACATGTGGTATGTCTTGTGGCTAGATTTGAAGAAGGTCCAAAGGAAACACATGTTGTTACAGTTAAAATAATATTCAAATATTTGAATGGCACTGCAGATTATGGATTATGGTACCCTAAAGATACTAACTTTACACTTAGTTTCTATATAGATGCAGGTTGGGTTGGATGTGTAGATGATAGAAAGAGTACAATTCATGGTGCATGCTTTCTTGCATGTAGATTGGTGGTATGGTTGAGTAAGAAGCAAGATTTACTCTTTTTTTCTATTGTTGAAGTTGAGTATATTGTTGTTGCATCTTATTGTACACAATTTCTATGGATGAAACTATGAATGATGATGTTAGACCTGCACAAACACAAACATCAAACACAATATTAGTTCCATATGAAAGTTTAAATCAACATTCCCCATGAAATCCATTTGAAATGCACAAAACAAGAAATAGAATGAAGAACACAAATGAAAACTTTCAAATCCTATTTAATGCAAGCAAGCTCTCAATCCCATGGGGGAATTGGTGTCATTTTGATGTGGAAAATGGCCTTTTCTGAATCCCTTGTAAGATTTAATGATGATTTGATGGATATTTGATGCTTCTTGGTGGAATTCCTAGATAACCTAGCTATGAAAACGTGAAAATGGATGAACAATGGATAAGAAAATTCAAAATCCCAAGATAATGTCTTTGCATGAAGTTTTGTATCCAAAATCCAAATGAGAGCCTCTTATTTATAGATGAGAAAGATGGAGAATGAGGAAAAATGGATGAATGTGGGATAAAATACCAACCAATAACATGAATCCACTTGTCAACATGTGAGTGGATAAAGGTGGTGCACATTTTGGTCATTGTGCAATTAAATGCAATTAGGTGGAATTTCAAAATGGATGAAAAGACATGTTGGAGGGAGAAAGAATGGAGTTATTGCCACTTGGCTAAAGGAAAAAGGACATGTATGATGTACAAACCTTTTTTGGAGGGATTTTCAAACTTGGATAATATTCCCTTTTTGATGCCATGTTGAGAGAAAGTAGGGATTTAATAAATTAGTTAAATGTATTTTCATGTGCAAGTTGCAAAAGCTAGAGGATTTGATGGATTAAGATTAAGATTAATCAAGATTTGATTAATTTAAAAAGAGATTAGTTGACTTGACCATTTTGACTTAGACTTTTGGATTAATTTAAATAAAAAATGAGAGGAATATGAATTTAGATCTAATTAAATAAAGATTTGATTTATTTAATTAAAGAGGATGATGTTAGATCAAATCAAATAAAGATTAATTTATTTAATTTAAAAGAATGATTTTAGAGATTAATTAAATAGAATTGATTTATTTAATTATAGAGAAGAATATGATGATTTAATCAAATAAGGTTAATTATTTAATTAAAATAGGACATTAGGATTAATTAAATAAAATGATTTATCTAACTAATTGGATGGAATGACTTAATCAAATAAATTTAATTTATTTAATTAAGAAATGAAATGTGATGAATTTAATCAAATACAAATTATTTGATTAAATGATTAGCAAAGGAGATGATTTAGGATGAAGTGGTGTTAGTAAAATTAGGATCAGGTGTATAGGATCAATCCATATACTTTTTATGTCTACATTTTTCAACTCTTTGAAGCAATGTACCCACTGCATTGGTTTAAAGAATAACCTTTCCGTGATCAAAATTTTAAAAAAAAATCAATTTTTTGGAATGCCCCACTACTACCCCGATGAGAAGAAACACGTTGATATACTACCCCCTCGAGAGATCGGACGAAAATTTATATTTTTGGGTGGATCTCCTGAAAAGATAGGACAAGGTGCCTAACGGGTTCAAAAAAAGGGTCCAAGATGCCAAAAGCATGGAAAAATGCAAAAAAATGATGGAAAATGACCCTCAGTTGGGAAAAAATGGGCTCGGGGGTCCAAAAACCTAGTTGGAAGGCTAAACAAGGTCAAAAACCCTAGTTTTCAGGCTTAAATAGGCCTCAAGGGGCCACTTCCAATTCATTTGCACACCTAGCCTTTAGAGATTCAACACTTTTGAGCTTTGAGCACTTATCAAGATGGCGCAATGTGTGCTTCCACGACACATTTCCGAGCATATTCTAGTGTACTAATGACTACCAGGCACAAGACCAATGGTATATCATCTTCTCACAACCTTTAATTTTTATTTTTTGAGCCCATTAATTAGGGTCCAAAGTCAAACAAAGTCAAGCAACATTGTTTGGCACTGTTGAAAGCCTTAAATCGGCACTGCACAGGCTTAAAGTGCATTACTAGTGCATCTGGCACCATGGTGGCAGAGTGTAGCAATTAGGGTTTAGCTTTCCAAGTGCGCCGCCTATGCGAATTACGCCATGACGATCTAGTTTGCAACTTAGGTTTAGGGGTCAAATTAGATTGTTGTGAAAGTGTGTTGTAGTGACATAGTTTGGGACTTTTTGGTCTCCAACGGTGCAATTTGGAGTTTCCAAACAACACCTCCATTGTAAAAAATGACACAGTTGTTGTTTCAGGAATGCAAACTCCAAGTAGGATCTTGATTTTTTATGAAACTTGACGCGGTGATTTTTCTGATGTAGGAGGACATGGAACCCATCCATTTGTGAGAGCATAAGTCCTTGATTCTAAGCAAATTGACTCAAGATCCCCCTTCGCATGAGTTGGTCCAAGAGCATTTGGGAGTGATTGGACTCTAGTACGTTGCATATGCCCCAACCATCTAGACACACCTTGGCATGATGACAACACTAGCAGAGCACTGGCACAATGAGATGTCCTTATTTCATTTCTCTATAAGTGAGCTGATAGTGACCTTGGAGGATGTGTGGCATATTCTTCATTTGTTGATCCACAAAGAGAGAGTCATCTATGATGTGGATGCAAGGACTGATGCCTATTATGATATCATGGGCCTGGAGGAGATCATCTTTTCTAAGGGACAGATCGAGCTGGAGTGGTACAGATCTCAATTACCATCTTTCTGATTGATTTTAGCTGCGATCATTTTAGAACTTGTGGCACCAGATCGGCATGACTGATATTTCAGCCCGAGATGGAGTCTTTCCTGGGAGTGGATGCTCTGACGGAGAGAGTTCTTTGCATGGGGGCCAGTGATGTTGGCCTCCTTCTACCATGATCTTCATGAGTTTGCATACTATGATAGTCAGGCCATCAGAGCATGGGTCACAATACTCCATATTTAGGCTTGGGAGCACATTGCAGTGCTTTGCCCATGAGTCACACCTATCGACATGGAGCCAAATGACCTAGTCATTTGGAGATACAAGGGTGGACTATCATTTAATCACATAAGGGTAGTCAACATCTGACACTGGTGGAGGGTCATCGATGAGATGACCATTTTCACTTGGAGGCCTTGGCTCGGCATGCCTACCTAGTATGATAATGTTTAGCAGTTATTCTTTGCTAGGAAAGACCGTTTGATGTAGGGTAGAGATCACATGATGATAGAGCAGTATCTATCAGACCAAGTTGCCCGACAATTCAGAGAGACCCAGGATAGACCTAATGACTAGTACATGGCCATCTTTGTACATACTACAAGGGATATGACATGGGGTTACACAATCTCTGTAGATGAGGTAGTGTAGAGCTTTAGGCAACTAGTGATCAAGCCATGGCCATATGATTAGGGACCAAAAAATGCAGGGATGACACAGGCCTACATATATTGGTTTCATCCACCAGTTAGATTGATAGTCCCTGGTGCACATATATCATGGAGGAGACCTAGAGGCTAGTCAGCAAGGTGAGGGCAACAATAAGGAGGAAGAGGGGATGGTGATGGAGACGGGGATAGGGATGGTGATGGAGGTAGAGGAAGAGGTGGAGGTGGAACACCTCCACACCAGCTACACCAACATCACAATCAAAGGTGGCCCGAAGATCAGGGGCATGGGCAAAGGGATCAGGCACATGATCACTAGTAGAGGGATGGTGACAGGTAGCAAAGAGACAGGGACATGCAAGATCAAAGAGATCACCAGCAACAACCCCCACCATCATGAGTACCTCATCTAGACTAGAGGGATGCTTTTATCCAGCAGTTACAGGCACAGGTTGCCACCTTGACAACTAAGAGGGATCAGGCGAGGGTTGAGCAAGATCAGGCCATCCAATAGTGGCAGGCTACCGAGCTACAGGTAGCACAGGAGATGGGTCGGTGATAGCAGCTGGAGAGTATGGTTGCATCCTTCTCCAGGGGTACAATGTCCATGTGGGCATACCATGAGGCCATTAGAGAGGGTGAGTACTATCAGGTGCATTACCACTAGATAGTTCTAGGAGTGACACACGTACCAGATATTCACAACAAACTAGTTACAGGTACCCATAGGATCACGGGGAGAGGCTAACTAGTGAGGGGAGCAGACAACAAGGCTAGCTCATTTTTCTATCAAAGGAACTATTCTTTTTTGAGATCCATAGACTCATTCTTTTTTATAGTCCCATGGGCTATTGTACTATATTTATTGATACATAGACATTTGATCCTGGTTCCTGTACCATGATAGTTGTATTGTTATTTTGATGATATATGAAATGATATGGTTTTGATCCAATGTATGATGTGTTCTATCTTATTTATGCATAATGGATGGATTTTTTTACTTTCTATATGTGATGTTCAATGTGATACAATTATTTTATCCTATGTGATGTATGTTTCTATATGATGTTATGATGTGATGCATCAATTATGAAAATGTTTATGAATGGATGCATTTCTTTTTCAATATCTTTCTATACACTTTTTATGATGATGTATAGATGATGAAAATATTATGATATGAAAATGATTAAAAATTTTAGACTAACAAATCTATATTATGGAAGTATGATGGTGATGAAATGTATGAAATGCTCATTTTCCTTTTTAGTACTTTTTTCAATATGTATGGATGACATGATGATGCAAATGAATGATATGATGATGCATATGTGATGATGCAAATGGATACTATGATGGTGTACATATGGATGATGATGCCTATATGAGGATGCACATGATACGATATGATAATTCTTATGTTATGATGTTTTTATATTTATGTAATGGATGCAAATGTATGGTTTATGAGATGCTTAGAATAACCAATCTATATTATGAAATGCAATGCATGTGAGATGATCAATGTTTCCTATATGATATGGTATGATATGCATTATGTTGATGGTTTGTGGATGCAAGATGGATGCAATAGCAATGATTTTGATTAACTATCATGGTACCATGTTAGTGCGAAGAGAAGGAAGAATAAATAAGTGAATCCAACAAGTAAAAAGATGATGATGATGATTTTATTACTAGGAATTGGTACTTTAAAAGGACCATTTACCTTATGTTTGATAATACACATAGGCACGATGCATCAAGGTATAAAGAACTAGGATGGAGTTGCACCTAGTGTGATGGACTTTGACTAGACAATCAAATAGGAGTAATCTTGTTCACACCTAACACATGTGACCTTATTCAGAATGTAGTTTAGATATTCTAAACATGTCAGACCAAAACATAGAAAGTAAATCCTTCCTATGTGGTCAACAAGATACCTAAAACACCCTCCCTACACCCAAACAAAGCACGCATGACGAGGTTATATTACAAGAATATCCAACAAGGACAGTAGATAAAAAGATAATGATCATTGCCCCATTCCTTTCTCTCTAAATCCCTTTGTTTAGACATCATCAAGAGGTCATTGGAGTGAGCACAATAAGATAAGTTAAAAGGCAGAGATAAAGTAAACAAACAAGCTAATGTTCTTCATACTGCTAGTTGAGACTAGACTATGGTGATGCTTGATGTTGATGTGCACTGTAGGAAGGATGCATCTTAGGACATGATGTTATAAGATGATTGATTTGGGACTAATTGGATGATGAGATATTAATATCAAGAGTTGACCAACTTGTTTACTTACTAACCTAGACTTGAAACTTTGACGTTTGAGTTTTCACTCTAAACCTACTAGACTTGTTTCCAATTGTTTCACCAAAGGTTGAGGATGACGATGATTTTATTATGAGTGGATTTTATTTCAGGTGAAAGCGAGATGAGATGGATGAATTTTTTCAAATATTTGGATGTTTTTTATGTTTTGAGGCTATTTTTGGTATTTTTGAGATTTTACAAATGTTTTGATTTTCAAATTTCAAATGTTTTGGGGGGTTTTCTGAGATTTTTACCAAGAGACTAACCCAAAGATTTATCCTAGGGACCTTGGGGGCTAATCAACAGAATAGCCTTGCCCACGTTATACATGTAGAGACCACGTAGTTTGATTGACACAGACTCAATTATTCATGAGATATAGACAAATGGATTTCCAATTTATTATGACAAACTCCTAAAGGAATGACCTAAGTGTCTTGGGGGAAGATAAAAAATCAACCTTGCTTACGTTCAGAGCTCATAGACCTGTAGTTTGATAAGATGAATCTATTTTTGAGTTTTTGACTGAATTTTTGACCTATTCTTGGATTTTGATATGTTTTGAATGTTTTTGTATTTTTGTATTTTTTAATTTTATTTTTATTTTTTCGATTTTATGATTTTTTTTGGATTTTTTTATTTAGGAAAGACTTCAATAATATACAAAAATCTAATCTGATGAGAACATTTCCCTAGTGTGATGCAATATACTACTTCAATACATGTAGGAGAAACTGACCTTGAGAATGGGCCGAGTAGTACTAGGAGGGATCATGACACAAACACAAAATCAAGATATGATGCATACATAGATGGGTGATAGATGGATGTAGATGAATGGATGATGGATGAATGGTGCAAAACAAGTCATGAAAATCTTGGTGGATGGAACATGCTTATTTACAGAAGGCACCTATTTGCTAGGTTTTCACCAAGGTGCTTGCCCAAAGCACCACCAAAGTGGTTTTCACAGTATAGGGAAAAAAAAATCTTTACTATTTTCAATCCTTTTTCTTATCTTTTTGGATATTTTATGATTTTTTTATTTTTTATTTTGTTGTCACCAAAATGCCTTTTTGCCAAGTTTTCATCAAGGTGACCATTTTTTTGTATTTTTGGTTTTATACCCTAAAAGATTAGGCATAATCTTTTTTGAGATGGGAGTCGTTCATGGGTTCCTACAGAGGTTCACCTTTTGGTGTTGATAACTGATATGCCCTTGACTTGTAGCTTCTTGTGATGATAAAAGGTCCCAACCAATTGGGTTCAAACTTGTGCTTGCTATTTGGATTGGGGACATTCTTTTGGTTCTCCTTTAGCACAAGCTCTCTGACTTGGAAGACTCGACACTTGATTTTCTTGTTGTAGCTCCATTTGAGATGGTTTTGGTAGACTTGTAAATGGTTTAAGGCATCCATATGCCCCTCATCTAGTAATTCCAACTCAATCAGTCATGATACCCAGTATTCTTCATCTGTGATGAGATTCTATAGTGATATTCTTAGAGACGGGAGCTCGATCTCAATGGGGAGTATAGATTTTGATCCCTAGACTAGGGAGAATGTGGCGGTACCTGTTGGTGTGAGGATGCTTGTTCGATAGGCCCAAAAGGAGGGATTCAGCTACAAATTCCAGTCATGACAAGTGTCATTAACTATTTTCTTGAGGATTTTTGGGATGGTCATGTTGATAGCTTTTACTTGGCCATTACCTTGGGGATAATATGGAGTGGAAAAATGATGTTGGATTTTTAATTTCTCTCATAGGTCATGAACATCCTAATTCTTGAAAGGTGTCCCATTATCTGAGATAACGGCTTGAGGGACACCGTAGCGGCATATTAAGTAGTTTAGGATGAACTTGGATATCTACTTTCTAGTAATGTAGGTCATGGGGATGGATTCCACCCACTTCATGAAATGTTCAGTGGCGGTGATGATGAACTTATGTCCACTGGATGAGGTGGGAGTAATTTCTCCAATGAGATCGAGCCCCCACTATGAAAAGGTCAATTTTGTAACAATTGGGTGAAGCTCCTCAGCTAGTGCATGGATGAGGCCCCCATGCTACTAACACTATAAACACCTTTTGACATCATCGTGAGCTTCCCTTTCCATTGTCGGCCAATAGTACCCCATCCCTGGCAATTTCTTAGCTATGGTGATTCCACTTGAATTTGAACCACAAATTCCACTGTGTACCTTAGTTAAAGCAGTCAAGGCTTCCTCAGTGTTTTGGAAATGTAATAGGGTTCCTTCAATGCTTCTACAGTAAAGGGTATCTCCTAGGATAACAAAATGAGATGATTTTTTTACAAAGGCTCTCTTGAGGTTTAGGGTTATGTCTATAGGGAGGACTCCTATTCTCAGGTAGGTGTATATATCATGATACCAGGGATCACTAGGACCAACAATTTTTCACACAAATTTAGACTTTGGTACCTCGAATCCAGGCACGAGAAGCTGCTCTAGAAGGAATTCTTATTTTGGGACATAACATGGGATCTCTAGGAGTGGTCCAATCATACCCATGACATCTACCACTTTGTTATTTTCTCTACATAGCTACTCAAATGTGATATCAATGAAGAAATCCTTAAGTATTTCCACTAGTTTTTTATTGGAAGTCAATTTGTCATCCTTTCTTTGGTACTCAACATTTACCTGGTTGATTATGAGTTGTGAGTCTCTGTATACCTTAAGTGCCATTATCTTTGACTACACTACAATTCTTAGCCCTATGACAAGAGCCTCATATTCTGCATTGTTATTTGTGCATGCAAATGACATCTTGTATGATTTAGGTACACAATCCCCTTGTGGGGTGATGAAGAAGATCCCTGCTCCTGACCCATGTTGCATGTAGGATCCATCAAAGTACATTTTCCAATTATCTGCTATACTTAGGTTGAAGATTGATTCATCAAGGAACTCTGATACAAGTGGATTTTCTGCATATATGGGTGCTTTTGCCCGTTGATTTGCAATTGCCTTTCCTTTGATAGCTTTGTGTTCCACATACTCAATGTAATGATCTATGAGGATCATAACCCATTTAACTTTATGCTTTGTGGGCATTGCTTTGGACAGTAGGTACTTGAGCAGATCTATTTTTGTAATGAGTTTGAGCCAGTGTGCTAGCATGTAATGTTTGAACTTCTAAGTTGCAAAGACAACTATCAAGAAAGCTTTCTCAATGGGTGTGTAGTTTAGCTCGTGCCCCACCACTTTTTGGTTGATTTAATAGATAGCTCTCTTTTTTGTTTTCATCATGTTGGGATAAGAGAGCACCAAGAGCTCATGTTGTTCCTGATATGTATAAGATCAAGGGATTTCCTAGACTAGGTGGCATGAGTATTGGCAGTGTGAGTAAGTACTCCTTGATCTTGTTGAAATCCTAGTCACATTTTTCATCCCATCTATATGCTACTCCCTTGTGGAGTAGATGAGAGTATGGGATTTGCTTGTCTGCTAGTTGTGCTATGAATTTATGGATGGACTGAAGTCTTCCTTGTAGGCCTCTTAGTTGTTTTAATGTTTTCAGTGCCTCCATTTCAAGGATTTCCTTGACCTTGGATGGATCTACCTCAATTCCTCTCATGGACACAATGTACCCTAGGAGCTTTCCTGATTGTACCCCAAAGACACACTTTTTGGATTTAAGCAGACCTTGTACTTTTCAAGTCTGTCAAAGATGGAACTCAACACTACTATGTGATCTCGACATTTCTTTGACTTGGCCAATATGTCATCCACGAATCCTTCATAGTTTTATGGATCATATCATGAAATATTAGTTTCATGGCCCTTTGATAGGTTTCTCTTGCATTCTTTAGCCCAAACGACATCATGTTCCAATAGCATGTCCCCCATGGAAAACTGAATGCCATTTTATGTTGGTCTTCTTTTGTTATCATGATTTGGTTGTATCTTGAGAATCCATCCATTAATAATAGCATTTCATGTACCGCTATCATATCTACGATCATATCAATGTTTGGGAGAGGAAAGCCATCCTTGGGACATGCTTTGTTCAAATATCTGAAATCTATGCAAATAAAGATGCCCCCAATGGGTTTTGAGATAGGTACAAGATTGGAGACCCACTTTGGATAATCTATCAGCCGTATGAATCTTACACCTAGGAGCTTCTATAATTCCATTTTGACCAACAATGCTATTTGGGGATGCATTTTCCTTAGCTTTTGTCTCACTGGCTTTGCTTCAGGATACACATCTAGGTTGTGGACCACAACCTCTGGATCAAGTCCAGGCATGTCAGAATAAGTCCATGCAAAGTTCACTTTCCTTTCCCTTAGGAAGGTAGCCAAGAGTTCTTGTTCATTTGTTAAGAGGGATTCTACATAAAATGTTATGTGTGGTAGTTCCTTTGTTCCCAAGTTCACTAGATTGCACGTTTCTACTAAGATCCTTGACTTCTCCTAATGAATAGAACTGAGAGGAAGATTGAATCCTTCATCGTCTAGTGCCTTAGAGGGATTTTAACCATCGAATACATCCTTTATTTTTACTATTTTTGATTCATAGAGTGCCACAGTGTGGTTTTCATTGAAAGACCTACAGATTATTCTCAAGTTTTCACTTTTGCGACTGAAGGATTCAATTGTTTCCCTGTAATAAGCATGTGTGTCTAGTATGATGTCAAATCTAACTTTGTGATCTTCTCATGGTATTGTATCCCATAATCCCATGAATTATGAGAGCACCTCATCATTTGGTAATGTGTCTAGAACTGGTGGTCCTCGTTGGTTGTAATCGATGAGTTGGGGATAGACTAAGTTTATCTCATGGGTTTGGCTGGTTGACTCAAAAGACAAGGTACTAATCATGAGAAGAGAGGAATCCTTGAACAATATAGGTAAATCAGTTATGGAATCTTCCTCATCATAACTACTACTACACACATCAATTATGTCAAATGTAAAGTTGTCTATGACTTGACCTATGGATACAGGTAATTCAAGAGTAGTTGTTGATAGATAAGGGGGAGTTTTGATTGTTTTAACCAGAGACCTCTACCAAGTATGGTTACCTTTAGAGGGGTACATCCAAGGATGATATTTCTCTTGCACTTCTTAGGAATGAGTGGTATTGGGAGACCATTGTCATTTTTTCCAAGCTTTTTGTTTCTATCATATCCCATACCAAGCATCATTTGTAGTGCTTTGTTGCTCTCATCCATAGGAAGATCAGGCATGGGCCTTTCATCTTGGTGTAGCAAGCTTGATATGTCTCTTTCATCCACCACTTCTTAGCTTAAGTCTCCCCAACTTCTGAATCTAGAAGGGTCGGCTCTGAAAGTTTGGGATGATGTTCCAGCTGGTTGGAGCTGCCCATGAGACCTAGGAGAATGAGGTAACTCTCCCATTATGAAAGTAATTTTCTTCATTTTGTAATCCCAACACTCATTGTCTTAGACAATGACTTTGATTTCAAAGATATTAGGGATGGCGAGTGTCTTTTTCTCAGAAGTGGAGGCCAAAGTAGTTGGGTCTACATATGGGGTTGAAGGGACTTCATCATTCTTGGGTACTTGGGGGATTTTATAGTATTTTTCTTCTAGGCTCTTATAGTAGGCACAGGGCTTGAGATCACTATAGACCATGAGCTCTTGATTCTGATATGTGAATTTGACACACTGGTAGAAGGTAGATGCAACTGCTTGCATCCCATGGATCAACCAATGCCCCAAGAGAATGTTATAAGGAAAATCAAGGTCAAGGACCTATCAAGTGATTTCCATAGTGGTCGGCCCTACTTGAATAGGGAGTTAAATAGTGCCCTGAGACACTCTTTCTTTATCATCATATGCTCTGATTGTGATGCCCTTTCCTTTTTCAATAGTATCCTCAGATAATCCCAGATTCTTTATGAGCTTGAGAGAATAGATGTTTAGACCTGCACCCCCATCCACCAAGACCCTTTTGACTTTGTTTTTATGAACCGAGACTTCAAGGTGGAGTGCACGATTGTGAGATGGTTGGGTGGGGAAGTCTTGATCAAAAAATGTGAGGAGATTTGGGGTGGTAATGTTTCTGACCATAGCTTGGAATTGTTTAACATCAAGACCAGTGGAGATGATGGATGAAGCCAATGCTTTCTCAAGGATCTTTCTATATGTGGATAAGATCTTCAGTAAATCCTTGATGGAGATTTGAGTGGGAGTTGTTTTCATTTGGTCTAAGACATTGTAACCACTGGGAAAGGAATTCTGATTTGAGATGGATGGCCTAGGTGGCTATGATGACCCAACAATGGTGATTTTTCTGCCACGTGTGGTGACTCCATAATTAGCTTTGGCTCCCTTGATGTTTACAATAGTGACCCAATCATCTAGGGATACAACCACATGATCGTACACATGGTTCACATTGGCATACTTTTTCTTTCCATTGTTGTTCCCTTTGTTATGATCCGACATCAGATTCGTGTATATTTTAAGGTTTTGATTTCTAGCTAGTTGTTCCACATTTATGATCTTGTCATCGATGAGGTCTTCGATCAGATTTTTTAGCCTCATGCAATTGGCTGTTGTGTGCCCCTTGATTTTATGAAAATCACAAAGGTGGTTTTCATTGTACCATGGTGGTTTCACTTGGGGCTCTTGATAATTCTCATACATGGGAATTTTGATGAGATTCTCATTTACCAGTTTCTTCATGATGGATTCAATTGATTCCCCAAGGGTTGTGTACTTTAACTTGGTTGAATATTTGTTTCATGGAGGTGGTCCCCCTTGATTATTTAGATTGTTGACTTGATTTTTTAGTGGTTTTTGTGATACTACATTGGTTTGTGTGTTTTTTTTATTGTTTTTTTGGAGTTGCTAGTATGATTGCATGTTTTGTTTTGGAGCATTGATTATGGCCTCAGAATCCACCACACCATAGTGATGTTTTTGTTTATTTCCCATGTGTGAGGCTTCTCATTGTAACTGGTGGAAGGTTGGTTGTATTGTTGTTTGAGATATGTGGGTGTCCCCCCTTGTACAATAAGGGATTGTTCAATGTTGAGTGCCTTGGGGATCAAATGGTTGTACATGGTGATACATTCTATCTTAAGATGGAATGCCAATGTTTTCTCAAGATTGGCAATGATGGTGCAAACCTTTTGTTCCTTTGGCATGTTCCACTTGCTCCTATTGGTCTTGGATCATCATCCTTGTAACAAGGAAGCAAATGATTCCCCCTTAGTGTAGCGCCCATCGTGCGAACCCTAGAGAACACACACAATACAAATAATTGTTTTTTTTTTAAACAATTAAATTAAACATGCAATAACATTAAACCATAATCACATTGTACATTACATCACATTGTCACACTTAGTTCTCTGGGGCATGTGAGGTTACATCACAAACATCTAAACGAAAGCAAAAGACAACATTGAACAACATGTCCATTTATATTATAATAACCATGAATAAGAATACCACCATGAACCAAGAGCGAGAGTGTTACTACATTCCGTTTTGCAATCATAATGAATCTCTTTAACAAAGTTACAAATGATCCTAACTTTTACATCATTGTTATAAAATTACATTACAATCTCTTGATATAAGAATTACAACAAATTTCCCAAACATGTGGGATGATACAAGTACAATAAATTCTGAAATACAAGGTGAACACTGATACAACTCCAACTACAGAAATGGTGAGAAGATAGGATGCTGATGGGGAACCCAACGGGTGCGGAGCACGTTCCACCCAACCATGTGAATTATAGATAACTCACCCCCCGTGCTCAGAGGTGACAATGAAGTTAACTCGACCATGATTGTCAAACTGACTCCATAAAAAATGAAGTACAAACTCAATAACACAACATAATCCACAACATTTATGAGACAACAAAAGATAAAGCTATGAAACACATCACAATAGATCAAAGCAATAATAGATAAACAAGTTACTGCAGAACATTCATAACTCAACTTCAAAAGAATCCAAAACAACATAAAGATTACAATTCCAGAGCCAACAAGAAATAATGCACAAGGGTGTCTAGCAGAGAGTGTCATCGCATAGCTCTCATGGGATCTCCTAGCCCTTCCTCCAACTGAGGTGCCGACACCCATCTATGGATCTCCTGGCCCTTCCTCCTAACTGAGGTGCCAACACCATAGGGTAGCTCATGCAGAGCCGATAATCTCTCATGAATATGAGACTACGACTTTGCCAACCATGGCCTTCTTAGTCTATCATTAGTCTATGATAGCCCTAATGCATAGACAAGGAATCCAATGTTTATTATCTTATGTGTTTTACTATCCTTCCCCCTAAGTTCTACTTTTAGGTTATCACTTGTTTACTACTCTTACATGGGTTCTCCTATGCACTTCCTCTTACCTGAGGCGCCGACCCCCACGAAGAGCCACTCTCCCTAAGACCCCTAACAGAAAACAAAATAAGGCAAGGGTTGTACCATCAAATCTAAGGAATATAACACAAAACAAGACATGCGAGGCAAATCCATCTCGCGATAACTCATAATCACAATGACCACAATTTCGTACAACCCTTCCAAATAAAGATGCTTAAAAAAAAATCATGTAACATTCTGATCATAATAGTACAAAAGAAACATTCAAGGATATAAAATATGCCTCTGGAACAAGGGTTTTAATACAATAGGGTTCCCACATGGAAAACCCTAAACAATAACCATAATGGAAAAGAAAACTCAAATAAATTTTACAAGATTGCACCATTAAAATTTAATTTCTTCCCAATTAATCAATTAAATTACTTTCCCCAAATTTTAGATTATTACAAAAAATAATATTCCAATATGAGAAAAATATAATTGTCCTTATATACAGATACATATACCTATACAGCACAAGGTAAGGCTAATTCTCTATTTAAGATATTTATTCAATATGATTAAATAATAAAATAATGCTATATATATATATACAAATATTAAATAAAAACACCACATAATTAATTAATATATAAATTCAAATATTAAACAAAAACACCACATAAATTAATTAAGATATTAAATAAAATACTACATATATATATATAAACAAAACTAATAATTAAACCCAAAGGTTGTCGGCCTTACATACTGCACGTAGCAGTCTTATTGTTTGAGCACAAATAGTTCCTCTAGACTAGCATCCATGCTAATGTTGAATGTGTAATTTTTTAGTAATTCATTTATTATTTCATGGAACTTATTAATGCTAGGAGGAAGGTGAGAGAACCACTCCATGGCATGATCAGCCAAACTTTGAGGGAATAACTGCATCAGATAGGTATTGTCATATGCGACTTCCATGCAATGTACCTAGAATTCCCTTATATGATCTTCAAGATTACCAAGCCCATGATATTTGTCAAATTTAGGGATTTCAAACCCTTTTGGAAATGGTACCATTGCAAGGCTCCTATTGAATGGATAGGGGCACAAGTTGCTTGGTGTCTTTGTTGTTTTCCCTTATTGGAGATCGAGCACTTACTGTAAGAGCAGTTTGATTTGTGGTGCCAGGTTGTCTTGTGGATCAAGAGGTGGAGTGAATGTGTTTTGAAGTGTTTGAGGTGTTTGAGTGATGGGTGGGGTGTTGGGTATGTTGGTGGGAGTTTATTGCAAGCTTTTTTGTGTGATCAAGGCTTGTTGATATGCTTGCATTTGTTGTTACACCATCAACAATTGTTGTTGGTGTTGGTGTTGTTGTGCCAACAATGCTTGTTGTTGGTCTTGTTGTTGGGCTAGTAATTGGGCCACTTCTTGTTGTGCTTGGTACTCTTGCAAGGATTACTTATATTCTTGTTGTTGAGTTTCTTGTATTTATGCCTAGTATTGAGCTTGTGCTTGCGCTTGATGAGCTTGATATTGGGCTTGAGCTTGAGCCTGTGTTTGTTGGGCTACTTGTGCATCCTCGGCAACCTACATAGCTTGTGTGACCTATGCAACCTGAGTGGTTTGAGTGGCTTGAACTGCTTGAGCTGCCTATGTAGCTTGGGTGGCTTGGGAAACTTTCTATTGTTGCAACAAAGCTTGAGCTTGTGCAACCCGTTGTTCTTGTTGTGCTTGTTGTGTAGCTAATTGCACTTGCACTTGTTGAGCTATTAGCTATGCAACTTGTTTATTTTTAATTTTTTGAAGCGCCTTTGGATAGGCGGCTTGTTGAGCTACTTGCAACACAATGCTATATTCATTTGTCATGTTGGGTTTTGGTGGTGGTGGTGGCAGATTTGAAATGGTGTTTGTTTTTGTGATGAGAGGTACTGTTGTATTGATGATTGGGATTTGTGTAGTGGATTGTGCAATTGATATGCTTGGCCCTTGGGAGACCATGATTTGAGATGTCATGATGATTGCTTGTGTTGTTCAGATCATTTTCATCTGTTGTTATGATATCAATGATAATATGGGAGGATTCAATATGATGTTTTGATTTATGATTGTGGGGTTGTTCGAATTTTTTTGATTGATGGTAGGTAAAGGGGGAAGGCATAAACCAAAGGGTGGTGTGGATGTTAATGGAAAAGGTGGAAGTGATGGAAAAATTGGTGGTGTACTCCCTTGAGGAAATGATGATGATGAGGGGATAAATATTCCCCCTTATCTGAATAATCCACCTTCTCCTTGTGAGATCATAGGAAGAGAGGTTTGTGTGTTGAGAGGGTGTGTTGGTGTTGCATTAAAAGAGGATGGATTGATAGGATCATGAAAGGCAAGTGAAATGTATGGGTGTAGTGGATTGAATGGGAAGGATTGACCCAAGATGGTGTTCACATCCAAATCTTGGTTGTTCACAAGGGGGTGAGTTTGAAGAGTGTAATAATGAGCTCCCCTTGTTGACAATTGGTTGAGTTGGGTCAATGGATAATGTAATCTGGGGGATGGATTGAGTGATTCTTTGAAATGGAGGTGTGGATGAAATTGGGAGCATGATCCCAAGAGATTTCTCCACAAGAGTGCTCAAATCATAGTCAGAAGGGAGTTTAGCCCCTTCTTTTGTTGATTCAAGCATGTATTGGGAGGGATTGAGTCTCATCATGGTATTGACAATTTTGTGATTTTCGAGATTTTGGACTATCTCGATGATTTAATCTTGTGTCATCCCTAAGAAATTATTGGTGACATCTTCAACTTGACCTTCCTCTTGAGGATTTTGTGATGATAGAGGAAGATTAGCTAGGGGATTGATTGATCCAATGGGATTCATTTTGGGAGTGGTTTTGCTCAAGTCACTCGAAGTTGACGTTTCTTTGTTGGTTTCCATGTCCTTGTGTTGTGATCTAGTTTGCACCATAAAATAGGAATCAATTTTCAAGAATGTATGAGATGAACCTCTAATTCTTTAGATTGATCTAATTTTAGGAACAAAAGAGAAATTATAGGGTGATTAAGGGTCAAAGTGTGATTATGAGATAAATGGAAGATGGATTATATGAATGTTTGAACTCTTGAGAAATATTGAAGGAGATACTAGACTTTGCGATTTTGGATTTTTCATTTGACTTGATTTTGATCTTGAATTTTCCTTAATTGGATTTGATTTGGATAGTGAACTCATAAACTCTAAGAGGTTGGATGTTTTCCTAGAGTAAACTTGTACACAAGATGATAATTTGACTAAGTGTGTAAAGAAGGATTCATCTACACACACCTAACCAAACAAGATGACTTTGATTTGATTTGATTTTGGTTTTAATGAACTTGTAAACCACAAGATATTGGATGTTATCAAGGGGTGCACTTGTTCACAAGGATTGATAATTTGACTAAATATGTGAAGAAGGATTCACCTACACATGTATAATCAAACAAGATGATTAGGATTTGATCTAGAGGATTTTCCAAAAGCATAGCATGAATGATTTTTTCAAGATTTCCAAAAGTTGTTGGTGAGGTGATTTTTAGATTTGATGTTTGAGGGATGGATGAAATTTTTTATTTGATCCTACATGAACCTAAAAAGACTCTTGTTTACAAGACCTCGGTGTTGAAAAACATGCAATACTTCCTATGTGAGATACTCAAACCTTTGAAAGAGACTTGGATTTTGACAATAGTAAAATGAATACAAATTTGGATTATTCCTTGATGCACGTTTGTAAAAGTTGAATGTCAATCTTTCTCTAAATTCATAAAGCATGGAAAAAACATTTCTTGCAAGATTTTTAACTAAAACCTTTGGACCTTGGTTTTTGAATTTTGATCTTTTGGGAAATCATTTGGAAGAGCACATATGTGGGGTTAAATTGTTTCTTAGCTTTGCTTAATTAATTCCTTTCATCATAAACACTCTCTTGATTAGATTTTCAAACTAGATGTCTAATGTCCCAACTTCTTCTCATCCCACAAAGTGCATTATGTGGAAATCAAGGAAATCAAGGAAAAAGTTTCCTATTGTTGACCTTAGTGAAAGAAAATTGTGATTTAAATCCAAATGCTTAGAAGCCTCTAAGGATAGAATCCCTAGGGCAAGCAGTAGCATTTAAATTTTTTCAAAGATATTTTCTCTTCCTAAAGGGTTTGAAATTTGATGTTCATGTTGAATGTTTGTTTTCCAATATTTTATATCCAAGCAAAGTGTTTTTGATTCCAAGAACATGCAAAACCCTAGGATAAAATGAGACAATATTTGTTGAGTTCCCACTTGAATTTCTCCAGCTACGCCTATTCTTAGCGGATGATTAGATGCTTGACCACACTGGCTCCCCTCCATGAAAAACACTTCTCAAGTTAGCCAAGCATCAATACCCATGAAACTCCCATGGCATACTTCTCATCTCTACTAAGAGCCATAAAAATGTGGGACGGCTTCAGAACGACCATTCTTGCACCAACAAATAGATAAAGATTTGGACTTCTAAACAAAAGGTTCTATTATAGGAATTTCATTCATGGGGGATCATCCATACAGCAAGAGACCATTGATGCCCTTCTTGTTAGAACAATCCTCGTGATACTTGAACTTTCCTCAAGTACCCACACTTATATACCGATTGGAAGTTGCTTGGATTTAGTGTTTTCCTAGTTGGGTTGTTCCCTAGGGTGATTACTTTTTCCCACTAGGCAAGCCCTCTAAGGATAAACAAAAGTAAGCAAACACACCTGTAGTTCAATTGATCTTTGTTGAGAAACAAAGAGAGAACACACGTGATATATTCCACTCGCAAGTTTTGTCCAATTTTAAGAATCCAAATTGATGTGTGGAGGTAATCACTTACATAACTTAATATCACAAAAAATCCTTTTGATTCTCAACATTGCCATGAGGCATGAGAGAATCACATACATCTTTTAGATGAGATTACTTTGGATAAGTGATTACAAAACATAGAGGCACATGTTCATTTTAACCCTTCAAAGCAAGAATTGGATTCTTTTTAAGCACTAAAAGGAAATGTGAAATTTGCTTGTTCAATTGTTAAGTCCAAAACAAAATCTAGTAAGTTTCCTAAGGTTCTTTTTAACCCTTTTGTTTTGTTCTTTTTAAACCCAAATTGAAATCTATTGAGTCCTAAAAACTTAAGGCAACAAAGTCCTTAGATTTGGAATTATAATTGTTTCCAAAAGTGTTTAAAAACACTTAGTATAATAGAGAAATGATGTCATAATACAAATTTCTCCTTGCTCCTTCTTTGCCTCCACCTACAAAAACTAATTAAACCAAGGAATACATAGACAACAAATAGGTTAATAGTCCAAAATAATTAAAGACAAAAAGCACATGTCAAAATAACTTGAAATTTAACCTTTTACCCCATACCAACAGCACAAACTACATATGTGTCATAATTTAGAGGAGTCAACGATGCTATATGGCATCACTAGGACTGACAATGGTGGATTGTGCAGAATCCAGTGAGTACGATTGCAGTGCTATTTTGACCAAGAGGCACTGATTGGAGTTTAGATGTTTGGTGGTAGAAAAATGGCAAAGCATTGTTGTTTGAAATTCAAATTTCTAGGTGGGAAGAAGCCAACATCAGGGTTTCGAGTTTGATAGAATGCTATATGGTGTCATTGGATTGATAATAGTGCAGTTTCTCTATCAATAGCATACTTTTCTTGTAGACACAAAAAGTTTCAAAAAACTATGAAATTTTGAAGAAAAACGTGTTAAATTCTTGAAGTCAGCCCTCCTTCTAGCGCCAAAATGTGAATGGTCATGTTAGACCTGCACAAACAAAAACAACAAACACTTAGTTCCATATACAAGTTTAAATCAACATTCCCCATGAAATCCATTTGAAATGAACAAAACAAGAAATAGAATGAAGAACACAAATGAAAACTTTAATCCTATTTAATGCAAGCAAACTCTCAATCCCATGGGATAATTGGTGCCATTTTTATGTGGAAAATGGCCCTTTCCCGATCCCTTGTAAAATTTAATGATGATTTGATGAATATTTGATGCTCCTTGGTAGAATTCTTGCATAACCAAGCTATGAAATTGTGAAAATGGATGAACAATGGATAAGCAAATTCAAAATTTCAAGATAATGTCTTTGCATGAAGTTGTGGATCCAAAATCCAAATGAGAGCCTCTTATTTATAGATGAGAAAGATGGAGAATGAGGCAAAATGGATGAATGTGGGATGAAAGACCAACCAATAACATGAAGCCATTTGTCAACATGTGAGTGCACAAAGGTGGAGCACATTTTGGTCATTCTACAATTTAATGCAATTAGGTGGAATTTCAAAATGGATGAAATGATATGCTAGAGGGAGAAAAAAATGGAGTTATTGCCACTTGGCTCAAGGAAAAAGGACATGTAAGAGGTTTAAATGCCTTGTTGGATGTACAAACCTTTTTTGGAGGGATTTTCAAACTTGGAGTATATTCCCTTTTTGTTGCCATGTTGAGAGAAAATAGGGATTTAATAAATCAATTAAATGTATTTTCATGTGCAAGTTGCAAAAGCTAGAGGATTTGATGGATTAAGATTAAGATTAATCAAGATTTGATTAATTTAAAAGGAGATTAGTTGAATTGACCATTTTGACTTAGACTTTTGGATTAATTTAAATAAAAAATGAGAGGAATATGAATTTAGATTTAATTAAATAAAGATTTTATTTATTTAATTAAAGAGTATGATGTTAGATTAAATCAAATAAAGATTAATTTATTTAATTTAATAGAATGAATTTAGAGATTAATTAAATAAAACTGATTTATTTAATTATAGAGAAGAATATGGTGATTTAATCTAATAAAGTTAATTATTTAATTAATAGGAGGGAATGACTTAATTAGATAAATTTGATTTATTTAATTAAGAGATGAAATGTGATGAATTTAATCAAATACATATTATTTGATTAAATGATTAGCAAAGGAGATGATTCAGGATGAAGTGGTGCTAGTAAAATCAGGATCAGGTATATAGGATCAATTTGTATATTTTTCGTGTCTATAGAAACATACATTGAAAGATATCATAGTGCTATATGATGATCCCATTTCTATCTTCTATGATAAAATAAGTGCAACTAACATTTCAAAGAATCTTATGATGCACTCAAGGATGAAGCATATATCTATTAGATATCATTTCTTGAGAGAGAAGGTCATGGAGAATGAATTCAACCTTGAGTATGTTCTGAAAAAGGATCAAATTGTTGATATATTTACGAAGGCTCTTCCTAAAGATAATTTTGAGTATCTCCAGGAGAAGTTAGGGGTTATTGCCTCTCCTTTAACAAACTAAGATGCATTTAGAGATGCATCAGTCTTTTGCATTCATGGTTCTATCTTTTTGAGCTGATGTTTTGGTGGCTACCTCTCAGGGGGAGCGAGTAGTTTCAGATGTTGTCATTATGAAGCATTCTATTTTCATGTCAAAGGAAGATTTAATGGGCATATATTTTCCTTTTCCATTGATGTCAAAGTGGCAGAGAAAGCATATGAAAAGGAGAAAAAGATAATGAGAGAAATAAAGTAATGAAGAAGATGATCTTCTGAGGGGGAGAAATAGAAAGAAAAATCTTGAGAAGTATATTAAGATCTTGTATCCTGTCTTTGATGGTTTTTCACATTATGTGTTTCCATCAACGAAAAAGGGGGAGATTTTTTCAAGAATTAAGAAAGGAATGAAGGTGTTTTCATTGATGTCAAATAGTCAAATGATTATCTACTAGTTTTTGTTGGTTGTATATATTGAGGATATTGAGAAAATTGTATTAAAATTTTTTTACAGGTATTCAATTATGAATCTGATATTTACCCCTGTGTTCATGTGATTTAGATATGTTGGTCATGGTTGTTGAAGGTTGATATATCCATATTTTTGGTTGTTGGTTCATTGTGAAGTTCGAGTTGTGTTCACCAATTGTGAACTATGTTTTTTTATGTTTTGGTTGAGGTCTGGGAGAAAAGTTATTGGTCCAGATTTCTCTTTGATGAAGTCTTTTGACTTGCAGTTCAAGAGTTAAGATGTTCATATTGCATTGAAGATATTCTTGGTTTCTTGAAGTTTTGAGCTTAATTGTTCTATGTGTTTTACACTAGTTTGGTTGATCTTATGTTAAATGTTATCTTCAAAGTTGATGAAGCATGTTGGATCTATTTTGGGTCTCGATGAAGTGTGTGTTTAGGTCATCCGAATTCCAATTCCACCCTAGGTTGTTTGGTGCTGACCTAATTTGAATTTGAAGTGGGATGGCTTACTTTATATCTTTTTCAAGGTTGGAGATAGTATAAATACAAGATGGGTTAGTAATGAAAATATTACTATAGAAAAGAAGGAAGATAAGTGAAATAGGAAACCTGACTTTGATGTTATTCAAAAAGTGTGTGTGAGTTGTGTGTGGAAGATCAGTGCAAAGCTTATTGCTAAGTTTTTAGATGCAGTTAGTAGAAGGTGAACTCTATCATTCATGCAAGTTGATCAAGTAACTATGGTGGAATCCTTTGTTACATTTTGATTGTAGTCTCTCTGTAGTAAGTCTTCATTGCCTTCTTTGTATCTCTATGGTAGTGATCCCTCTAGGTTGTAGCCCTATGGACAGTGAGTCCTTATTTCAGGAAATGACCCTTATCTCAAGCAGTGAGCCTTATTTTAGGTAGTGAGAATTTTTGTAATCAGTTTTGATATTCTCTATAGTGTTAGTTAATCTTCATCATGGTTTTTCCCTTCTTAGGTTTTCCAAGTAAATCTGGTGCTATTGTGTTATTGTGTTGGATTTTAGTTTCTACATTGGTATTTGATGATTAATCATTTAAGCAGTTTTAAGTATTAGTTATAGTGATTGAATTAAAGGTTAATATCTGTGAAAATAGATTCACCCCCCTCTCAGTTGTCCTATTCAATAATATCTCTATCCTCTATCATCCTCATGGTCTCAAATATGATCTTGAAAATTAGTATCTAGTATTTCTTTACTTTATTGTGTCCTTCATAGATGCTGCTAAGTTTTCCCTAGACATCCTTAGCAGAATTACAATTCATAACCTTCAAAAGTTATAAATCAGCTAACCCACACAATATATCATTCTCAACCTTGGAATTATTCTCATACAATCTAATTTTGGATGGATCTATATGAGGATAAATAGGAGCAATATAACCATCCTTGATAGATTTCCAAACACCAAAATAATGAGAGTTTAGTTGGCCTTCCATTCTCAACTTCAAAAAGGTGTAATTTTTCCCATCAAACCTAGGACCTTTATAATCTCCATGATGTTCCATCTCAAATTTTTCCTTGAGTGGTTAACCTTCTTAAGAGAACCATGGCTCTAATAGGTAAATTTTTTAACACACTCAGATACTAACAGGGGGATGTATTAGTATCTTTGAAAACTTAAACCCTTCAACAATATACAAATTTAGACTCTTAGCAAGATCAACAAGTCATTCATAGATCATAAACACTTAAACTAATCAACAATAATGAAAGATAATGAAATGAACAGACATACACAAGGTGACACCAAATTTACATGGAAATTCTAAGAAGGGAAAAACCACGTAGAGGAATCTATTAATATATAATATCACTTCCTAGAGAATTAAAATTTTAAGGCTCACTAGCTATGGAATTGTAGGCTAAGGAGCTTAACCTTAGGGCATGATACAAAAGACTTGTAATTCTTAGGTGCACAACCCTAGGGAAATATAAAAATTACAAGGACCTAATGACGTTCACTATCTCAGAGTAGGATACATGAATATTTAGGAATTACAACATTTGTCAATAATGCATTCTGGTGATTGAGGTGTTAATGTCATTTCCCTTTTCTTTTCATAACTCACTACTTGAATTCATCTTTGCACATCTCCACTCCCTCACACATCTTGCAACTGAAATGTTCTTGCATTTATATCCTCCACAAAAAACATAATGTAGTCCTATCCAGAAGATAGAGAGGACCAAAAAAAATCTTATTGCATCTTCCAATGTGATCCCAAACAACTAACACAATGGCACACATTAACCCAAGTCAACAAGAAAGATATATGTAGATCTGAAATGTGTAGCACAATACTAGTTGGCCCAAAAACACACTTTTAACTTAATTTACTAAATCTGGTTCTCAAAAAGATGGGTTAGGACCCAAATCCATCTTGACACAACTTCATATCTTGGTAGAGACCCCCAAGCACATGTCACAAGAAAGATAACAAGCCCTTCCAGCCAAATATCCACAAATTTCCTAAAAAACCAACTCAACATAATATGTGACACCAAAGAGATCAACCAATGTTGTGTGAACCATAAAGAGATGTTATATGAACATCCAACAACACTTCTAAAAGTTTCTTTCAAATTTTCATGCCACAAATAGTCATCATAAACTAAATAGAAGCAAGAAACTTCACCCCAAAAGTACAAAATATACAACCATGAGATAGAACATTAACATATCAACTTGTGGTACACACTATCACATGAAAACTAAATAGTGATACATCACAAACACTAAGGGTATGGCCAACAAGTTGTAGGAGTATAACCATGAATGCAGAGAAATGTGGGGCATTTTTTGGACTAGTCTAGACAACCAACAAAACTTCCAATACAGTGTAAATAGTAGAAACCTCCTTAGAAATGAAGGTGACCTAAAAAGATAGGAGTGCAATATTCACATAGCAAAAACACTAAATCCTAAACTACAAGACCATATCTTCAACATCATAGGAATGCATAACATTCTCCTAAATAGTCTTCATAGGATCTTTCACCTACATGTGAAGGAAAAAACATCCTTGCAGCAACATACTTTCACAAGAACAACACAAGAGAGAATATAACATGCTAGATACCATCAATAACATCTCTCCACCAACAACATTACTTCTAAACCTAATTTTAATGCTTCAAATCCCCATCTTAATAGATCATCTTGCTATCATCTCTGTTGACAACAACCATACATAATACAAACTAGAGCAGTGAGTATTGTGAATGTGATATCAAGTAAAGGTGTATTATAGAATTAATGACAAACCCACAAGGTGTATACTCGCTGCTCTAGTTTGTATTGTGAATGTGATAATTGAATAATTTTTTTATGTTCATGAACTTTATAAAAATAATTAAGAACAATTGGAAGTGTTATTAAAGGCTCATGATGGTTCTATTCATCCCACAATTTGTTCTATAACTTTACTAATCAAAGTGGGGCCTAAATAATTGGATATCTTTTCAAAATTATCCTAATTTCATACCACTTTCATGTGACATTAGGTTTTCCATGGCTTAGCTCAATGAATGTGGTCCCATCATCCATTAAAAAATGTCTAAAATTCTCATTTTATGGATAAATACATACCATATACCATAACAGATTTAAGCCTTTACCTAATCATAGAATTTTTCCCCTTGATTATTTTTGGCCTTAACTAGCTCAACCCATTCAACTATGTGAAGATTAACTATTTTTATCATATCAAATTTACAAACCTAACCAAATAGCCCAATTATCCCTTAGTAATATTCTACCTAAAGCTTCTTAATCTCTAGTGACTCTGATGGTTGTTCCTCCTACTCGACAAGTACTGAAAAAAATGTTGACTGAACTAGGTATTCTTCCTTGACCTTTTTGCATATATTTCATGATTCCCCCTCCACCATCCTATCACATACCATGAGGAAATAATTCAAAAAACCCTTTGGGATTAATTTAGTGCCTCTAAAATAAAAATAATTTCTCGTGTAAACCTAAAGATCCAATGGTTTCCCAACCTTTGATAGTCTCTTCAATTCCTACTATCAAGGAAGAAAATGAACCAATGGTGGGGAATTCCTATATCCACCCTTCACATGTTAAGGCTCATGTGAGACAAAATAGAAGTGAAAAAGAGCATAAAGTAAGATGTTGTGTCATGGCTCGCTAGCTTTCTAAAGCTAACAAAATATTACCCAAAAACCATCCATCCATGTAAAGCAATTTCAATTAGATACCTCCCATCCATTCATCCTCCTCATCACATAATTACACCCTACCTCCCTCACCAAACCATGAAGTCAAAACTTAAATATGCCAGCCAAAACAATGAGTAAAATTATCTCATATGAATGATAGTGCTCACAATCATGTCGATAGCACTAATATGCAGCCTATTGTGATACATTCAAAAATTGAAGTAGAATATAAGATGGAAGAACAAGAGCATAAATAAATATGTATCATGTTTTGAAAAATATATGAATCTAAATGAGGGAAACCATGATGATCCTCGTAATGCACTGAACCAACATGTGTTGAACCTGGTACTTCTCCTTGTACCACACTTGTAGTTAATATAACCTATTGTCCACCTTCTATTTATGATGAGAAATATTGTGATTTGGATGATTTTCTTTATATCATATTGCATGTTTAGTATTATTTGTATCTTTTTTTTTTATTGTATGTAATGTGTTGCTTGGCATGCATTTGTCTTTTTTAGTTGGTGATATCAATGTTTTAATGAAAGAACCCTTGTTGGTTTATCCTTACTTTAGTGTGAGCATGAGAATAAGTTAACACTCTCACTAAAGTAGGGACTAAATGTACCATCTTAAATTATCACCCTTGAAAATTTCACACTAGCTTTAGCTCCCCCTTATATGCCTAGACCTAATTATATAGCTTATAATTTACCTATTTTAATGTCATTTTCAAGAAATCAAAATAAGATTAGAAACTAAAATTATTATTTATTTAAAATTCAAATCTAAAAATAGGTCTAGTCTAGGGTTCCCACACCCTTCACTAACATTTTTTGGCTCAAATTTAAATTTACTTTATTATTAGTATTTTTATATTTATAAATTTAAATTTATTTGTTGGATTTTTATAATTAATTTTGTAGGAAACAAATAAATTCATATAAATACATGTCTTTTTCACCATTTTTCATCTAATGGAAATATTTAGATAAATTTACCATCCTAAAATTAGTCATGAGAAGAATACGCAACATTATTACATCCTTATTTGAGGTAAGCTTCAAGTTAGCAATGCATCAAGTTCATGAGTAAGATTTTTCACTTTTTATGATCTTTTATTTTGTGATTACTAACACTTTCAGGAAAATACATGAAAAAAATAATATTCCTTGCGTGAGATGTTCCCATGACTTCATTCCATCAAGGATATTAGATCTAGAGTGGTAAGTTATAACACTTGTCAATTTATCACTTGTTTTTTATCCATTTTCCTATGCTTGATTGAGGGTAAAAAATCTTTACATCATCATAGTGATTGTGGAGGTGGAAACACATGTGGGGTTTGACTTAGGAAATAAACTATATGGAACAACCTTTTCTCTTGTTTATTGTTCAAATATAGAAAAATAGATGATAGGTCAAAAACATATGGTTTTATACTAAATTAGGAATGTTTTGCCAAAATTAGTATAAATATAAAGGGAAAAATGGGATGTAATAAACCTACCTATTCTCTGTTTCATTAAGGAAATGAGGTCCTTCATGGTAGAATTAAATTTCATCCATTATGTGAGTCAATTGCATGGAAGATCTAGAAATTTCCTTTATGTGTGTGTGGACGGGGGGTAAAGTTCAAACACACTTTTGGGAGATGAAAATAAAATAGAAAATGACCTCAAATCTATAACCTAAGACCTAATTCATGTATATGAAGCATAGCTCTAATAGAAATAGTCAAATTTGTGCAAATTGGATGAGTGGAAGACACTTAAAACTTGCCTCAAAAATTGGTTGCTAGGTGACTCGAAATGGAAAATGGGTCCTAGGACAACTTTTTGAACTAAATTTTTGGGATCCTCTAAACACATATTTGAGATACAATTTCCCACTAGTTTCACTCAAAAATGATAGAAAATAAATATGAGATATGAGTTTCCATGATCTTGACAACTTTTGCAACTTTTACAATTTTGCACTTTAGAGTTATTCACTCTTCAATTTTTATTCAACCTAGGACCTACAACACAAATACAAGATAGAAAAATTGTTTGTTTTTGGTGAATGGGGGTTTTCCTTGGTCAAACCCCATTTTTCTAATTAAACCTTGAATTGAAATAATTAAATTTGAAAGGAATGATGAATGAACAATGTTATGTTGCAACTCACCAAACCCTTGAATAAACCTTTGGAAATCTAAAATATTGATGTTGATCTTACATGAAATTTCTTTAGTGGATGTGGATCTTTATGCTTGAAATATATCTTGAATGCTTTCTTGAATCTTTGAAACCTACATCACAATGTTAGTTCCAAAATATGCATGATGAGCTTGATAACTTTGACATGATGCTTGAGATTTTCAATGTTACAAGAAATTATTGAGAAATATTATTTTCAATGCTCTTGAAAATAATATTTTCTCATATGAAATTTTCCCTCTTGCTAGATGTTTTGAATTGATAAAATAACCTTGTTTCTAGAGATGATTTTCTAATTTCTAAAAAAATAAACATTACGAACCAACATTTGAATATGAATTTGGGATCATGAAAAAACCACCAAAAATTTATTTAAAATTTGAATTTTCCACTTAAAGGTGACTTGTTCATCAGTGGGTAAATGGGTCTTGGCCTAAGTTATCAAGATTTTTGAATTGGAGTGTTAATAATGATAAATGCATTAATTAAATCATGCTTCCCCCTTAAGAAATTACAATGAATTAGGCTTGAAAATGAAAATTTTAGGAAATTAGAGGCTTAATTAAATACATTTAAATTGAGAGGACCCAAAAAAGTGTGAAAATGTAAAGGAGTGCATTTTTCTATACTACATATAGCGCCCACTTTAGTGAGAGGATGACCTTACATCAAACTCACACTAAAGTAGAAAAATATGTGTCAAGACGGGTCCAAGTGTATGAATGCCAATAGGATGGGATGACAAGGATCAATGAGGTTGTGCAAGACCCCAGGTTCTAAGATCCTATGGAAAACCAACGTAAGAACATAGCAACACACAAGAAAAGATATGAAGCAACAAGACAAGGTACACTAACATACAATATCAAATACTAAAATAAAGAAATAAAAAGAAAAGAAAAGTGGCAGATCAAGCCTTGACTATTTATCCAACTCAATGTGGATCAAGCCTTTTTTTTGTCTAAAAATGTTTACAAGTGAAACCCATTTTCCACTATGCAAACAACAATATGCTCACAAGGGCTAGTGTAGTATGATATACACTAGGTGATACCTCAAGAAAGTAAGAAACACACAGTAGGTCAATATGTACCCAAAAAAGGGTGCCTAATGGGAAATTCATGCTAGGTATACACCTCCTGATAACTTTGAAAAGGCACCGAAAAACCGATCACAAGGCTAGCAAGTTGTGTTATGCTAGGCACTCATGAAAAGTCTCTACTAGCAAGCAAGTTGTGTTATAATTTGTGTGAATATTCACAACTTAGGGTGTGAAATCCATAGCATCACCACTAAGAGGAATTTTGTATGCTCAGAAAGGTCAGAATCTTGAAGGACATGAAACCCAATGTCACCAAGAAGAAGACACATCACATGAATTTGAGGAGACCACATGTTGAATAAAAGGTTCATACTTCATAGGAGATGTATGATATCATCACTAATAAGGAAACATGTGAAAAATGAATGGGGGACCATATGTCCCCCACTTAAAATTTCAACATACTTGCTATGTTGGTATTTTAAGTAGAAAGAGAGGAAGAGGTGATCCTTGAAAAGAATGCACAACTTGAAAAACTAGTTATCCTTGTCCCCCAATCATAGAAACAAAGACAACTACCAAGATTATCATGTTTCTTCCAAGAGAGATATGGTTGCACTTAAAATTGTACCACCATGAATAACAATGAGCAATACACATTAAGCTACTAATGCCACATAGTGATGAGCAACATGGTAGGATGAAAATTAGTATAAAATAGAAGAAATAGGAGCTTCAACACAAGGAAGAGCACCAAAATCCTTAAGATGTTGAATTTTATCACTCAAAGCCTTACATTCATTAGTTGAATGACCACGAACTCGACAATATGCACAAAATGAACTTTTGCTGTAAAATTTATTTCATGTTCTTGGAGGGAAAGATTTCAAATGAGCTTTGAGAATATTTGGAAAGGTTCTCTCCTGATGACTAGTAGAAGATGTTCCTTTATTTTTGACAAAGATATATCTTTCTTAGTACAAGGTGTCATGCATACACAAGACTATTCAGATTGTGAGATTTTGTACCCTCCCTTCAAGGAGGGTGTAAAATCTAATGAACCTCAATCATTACAAAGACATGTGTTTGAAGATGTCTTAGGAGTGTTTTGCATGATGGAATTGATATTAAGTGAATATTTCTTAATTTATTTTGAGGGACAATAACCAAGATCACTAGTTGTTTCTATTAGTTTAGGATGCACCAAGGTTAAATTTATCTTAGAAGAATCTTTTGTAATAGTGTTGATATTGAGTGAAGGATTTTTTGATGCTTTTGCTTCTTTCAAGGGATAATAACCAATAC